>BHDV01006767.1:74229-117356 GCA_005406045.1 Adoxophyes honmai
CGTATCTTTGGCAGATTAATAATGTTGCCATATAGAACTTTTTAGAAAAATCCCAAGTCGCAGACTCGTTAGTTCTACTCTAGTCATAATCGCAAAAGTATTTTACCCGCTCTACTTTTAATTAAATACTTTGGATAACGATATTTTTTATGAGTTGGCGCCAATTATGCTTTCGCACTTGCTGAGTTCTAAGAATGCAGGACATAGACTTTCAAATTTTTTATGCGACAGTTTTGGATTATAGGTGAGGAAAAGTTGCACAGCTGTTTTAAGATGTTTGAGAACAAAACCTAGTTTTTTTCCGGTAGTTATTTTTATGACACAAAAACAGCCATTGCACAGATACTGCGCCCATTTGCGTCAAAAATAAATTCCAGGGTTAAGTTTTTAGCCCTCCACTCAATGTGAGAGGGTTTTGGCTATACATAGTTCCCACGTGGGCCTAGTGCGATAACTTTGTACACAATATCGAAATCGTAATTTTTAGCCTTAATTAAATTATACTAAAAATGAAAAGCAGTGCGTGGGTCATTGAAATCAAACTATCTAATGTTGGTTTGTTCGAGCCGCCTTCATGCACACTTTGAGAATAGCTGCTACAATGTAACGTAAACGACGTAATCACGTGGGAACTAGGATTCGTCAAAACTCTCAACGCGCGGTCGTGCTGTGCGCTATGCCAATGGCTACTGTACTTCCGCTGCGTGTTGGTGGGACCCAATGCGTGGTATACGCTTGTATACAGATTTTGAATAGTGAAAGGCCTGTTCCCAGCATTGGGATGGGGATGGATGGTAGTGGCGATTAGTGATATTATAAGTTCGTACTTGTAAATGAAAAACGGATTTTCGAAGGATCGCTTCGTTGTTTATCTTCTGTCAGTTTTAAGATCCTTTTTGTAAGGAGTGAATGGAGATGTAACATTGAAATTCATAAAAAATACTAAGGCTTGCGGTCTCTTGAAGCTGTGAGAAAGTTATATCTATGTCTACGCAATCAAAAGAAAGAACCATTTGTTTTATTTCCCATACATTAGCAAACGGACGAATGATCTTTACAGTGCTAGAAAATCATGAAACTTGGCGTAAAGGCAAAGTAAGAGATAAGACGAATTGATGATGAACATTGATGTCGGGTTCAGAATAATACCTCTCTTTTCTATCCCTGGACAAGGAGCACTCAAAATGTAACCTAGTCAAACATTGACTCTCACATTTTATAGCCACATTTAACACAACTATAGGATAAAAGTGGCCCAATAGTGAGTAGCTATCCTGTCACCTAACGCGTACCTTAACCTATTTCCTAACAAGACTGAAAAAAAAAGCTGTTAAAAGCTTGCAAAAAAGTTCTAAATATAATTTTCGTTACGACCCGCTATCATTGGTTAATCTTGATTTTTTTTAAGTAGAAAACGTCCATCTCCTTGACTCTGAGGTTTCGATCTGTTTCCACAGGCTTACTCAAGCTGCTGGAAGTTGCAACATGCAAATCAGCGCGACTGCAGAGGAAAACGACGGAAATCGAAGCTCATTTAGTGACAAGGGTTCTTTCATAGGCCCTGTGCAGACGACAGACTATCTGCGACGGACTTTTTAGTTTGTGAAAATAGAACCTATGAAATTACATGCAGTAACGCACACGACGCGCAAAAATTCCGGCGCACAATGCATACAATCCTTGCAGACTTTTTATGCGCCACTAAGTTCCTAAAACTTAATTTTTGAAAGGCCAATGCAATCTGCCCTATAAAGTTTATAGAGGTGAAATCATTAGTTGTCATCACATCCAATATAATTATATTTCCTTCAATCAACCGGCCGCTATGCACTAACAAACTTGCAATAGGCATGCATTTTTAACAGTAAAAAACCGACAATGCAACATTATCAATTAGTTCAATTTAATTGAACAAAATACCAGCGCCCGCGCATTCCTAGCCCGTTTTCCCAGCGTTTCCATGGACCCCTATCGAGAGCGTAACGAACGTCAAACTAGAGCAGGTAGAATCGTGACGAATTATTATGGGAAATCGGTAACCACGAGGTTGCTGTAATACTGGTAATGGCAATCGAAAAACCGATGAAACCATTGTTACCGATGGTGTGGCGTGTGTCGGATGACGAAACTGACGTAGGGTTTGATGACCCGAATTATGTTGGATAAGAGTTATACAGTAAAGGAAAAGAAGAGAAGCTAAAGAAATTTAATTTCTCATTGATGACTCTTTATTACTACGAGGAGTTACAGTTATGAGCTGAAAATACATCCTATTTACTAGTTAGTTCGGTAGAAATTATCAGCGATAATTATGATTCGGTAGGATTTAGACAGATATACTAAAGATGCTTTGTGGAAACATTGCTGATATAATTTCTAAATAACCTAAGACAATGGTTAAAACTGTCGCAATGATCTGACCCAGACCTTAAGCCAACAAGGTCATCGACACTTCAAAGCTTCAGACAGTCGCGCAATAATTTCAAGAGTGTATTGAGAAAGGCTGGCTGTCGCCAAAATTCTTATTGTATTCATAGAAAAAAAGGAAATAGCTGATCCAATTACATCAATACCGGCTGCTCTATTTTACCCGATTGCAAATAAATTATATAAAGAAATTCCCTCGTCGCATTGCACAAATTACATTACAGTTAAATTGTTAGGGATTGCGTTAAGCTTTGGACATTGACAATTGGATCGAAAAAATAATTTGAACGGCGCAACCTCACTTAATTATGGTCTTGCAAAAGCATGCATATCTATTAGTTCCAGATCCGGTACCGAAATTGAATAATTATCGAATTGGATGAAGTCTTTGTTTTTATTTTTTTCGCCATCTGTTTTAAATTTGTTGTAATGATTTGCTTCTAGAATGTCTTCCGTATCATTTCGTCGTATTAAATCAATTACATCATACTTGTTGTTTTTGTTTTCAGTCCACTGCATTATTATGGTACTACAGATATCTATTACCTTGCCTCCAAACAAGATTGTTACACCATTAACCTGTTTACTTCAATCAACTGCTTCAATACGAACTGGCACATTACTAACAATGGGATCATTTAAAACTCATTCATCTTTTGGGGCTTTCACGTCATCGTCATCTTGTACTTGCTTGTCATTTGACACGAACATCCGGCTGTCAGTTATTCTTTTGTTTCTCAACTGCCTCTAAGTGTTTATCTCTTTCGTTAATCGTTCGCGCCACGCCACTTTTTTCTTCATTTCTCTACCGTGATATTGGTTGTAAAGTTTGCAAGTTACGGAAGGCAGCGATTTCTCATAGCCTATTAGAAAACTGGTAACTATTCCCTTTTATTAAATTTACTGCAAGTTGGAATTTGGTGACATTCCTCATTTTTTATCATATTTGAGGATTTGTGTAGAAAACACGAAATGGCAATAAACAAAATTCAGGGTTACGTATGTCATAAATTTATTTTTTTATTTGTTCTTTGATAAATATTTCAGACTTACATTAGTTTTCTATTGGTACAAACAAAGGTGTATCTTGTAGTTTCGTTTACCTTCATCGTTAAAATTTAAAGAAAAAGCTTTGAAAGTATCGATTTCTTTACTTGGATAACTTTATTTTAAATAAATACGAAATGTATTCTTTCAAACTTTTGAAAGCACTTTTGCGATCATCTCTGTTGTTGCGTTCTTCGATTTTAATTTCGTTGATTAACCGCCTTCCTCTAGTAAAACAGTTAAGTAAACGAAATAAAAAAAACAATAAACATCAAATACGTATACAGATTATATTATAACACGTTCAAGATTATAATATTAGCTCTTTAAAATAGCCCCGTTTCCGATCCTAAATCCGCTTCTCCCATTGTCTTGTACCACGCACCGTAGCAAAGCGAACGGCCGCAGCAATCGGTCCGCGACGTGCGACCGAGGAGATAAAAACGATCGCCGTCCCCGGGCCCGGCTAGTGTCCCTCCGGCCGTGATGTGAACCATGCACCGCATACCCATGCGACGCGACCCCGTGCGACGCGACCCCGTGCGACGCGACTCCATGCGACGCGAACCCATGACGCGAAGCTCACTTATGAAAAACTTAGTGGTAGTTCTAGTGTTGTGTGTGCCGTGTCAAGCCATCCGCGTACCAGTCTCGTGGAACGATAACAGTGAAGTGCCACAGTCACAAGTGGAACAGTTTACCCCGAAAACGCTCCAGCAAACCATCCCGGCCGAGTACTTTGAGTACAAAGCACATAAACCCCAGTTTGCTATCGATGTAGCGGCGTTCCATGGCGTTAAGGATCCAGAAAGCCATTACAAATCGTATCCTATAAGACCGTTTACGGGTAAACTTAAACCAGAGCTTGGGAAACATCATATGTTAGATGAAAATAAGGAGATTTACCGCCCGTATCAACAATATGTGAATAGCAATGAAGAATGGCAGAGTCACATTATACCAACGGCTTCGAGTTATGAAGTATTCCATCCTTATAAAGAAGAAGAACCGGCGCTGCAAGAACTCTACAAAGATCCTATTCTGGACAAGATCAGAAACGATTTGAAAAACAGCAAAGAAAATTTACAAAAATACGAAAACGACGCCGGAGAGGCTGATATCGAAGAAGGAGAATATTTAGAAAGCCCGGAGCAGACTGACAGAAAGAAATTCCCTCAAAAGAACGTGCCGGCTACTTACGAGATTCACAGACCACTTCGGAAACCAGCATACTACAGGCCTCCGCCCAAAGCTTTTACTCATGAACAAATACTGAATCACAAATTCAGACATCCGTGGAACCAAAATTTCGTAAAAGTTAGACCTTTACACTACCGTCCGCTTCATAATCATTTACACAACCTGAGGCAGCATCATTCACTTAAATACGACGACGAACATAACGAATACCCCCAAGTGCCACCATCTGAAAATTTCGCAGAACCTCCAGACGGATATGATATTTACTTAAAAGGTCAGGCCAAATACAACCAATTAAGAGACAATATCGATGAGTCAGTAAATAGAGCGATTTTGAAAAACCGCCCGCCGGCGTATCAAAAATTAGAACTACAAAAACAAAACTCCAGGGATGAAAGCGATGAAAACGAGTTTGTGCCAATCAAAAGCTATGCTCAGGTGAGAAAAACTGAAACCACAAAGCACTTGCCAAAGTCTGCGGCTTTACAAGACGCGGTTAGTTACGATGACATTGTAAATGCTCACAGACTAAGAGAAGCAGTTAAGAGTACGAAAGCTCAAACTGTTTACTCTGAAGAAGGCTACGAAGATGCAGCGTACGATCATGCTGGTGAACAAAAACATGCCTCCGATCACGAAGGTCACGGTGGATTCTTAAAAGAAAAAGAAATTAGCGGTGGCAAATATAAAACACCATCTTTCAATGGCAAATACAAAGATGCCAGTGGATCAGTTTACCGTGATAAAAAACATCATGGTAAAAAGTGGAAAGATGACGATAAGGATAGTGAAAAACAAAACGATTCTGAAGACTACACTGAAGACGAAGCGGAACATTCTGAGGAAGAAGACGCTTATGGAAACGTTCCAGATGATGACGTACGTCATAAACGAGAACATGATAGTAATCATGATCAAGATGATGAAAGTACACAAGAAATTATTTCACAGGCTGATAGTGATGATGAACAAGTAAATGAACAAAATTCTGAGGATTCTTCTACAATAAATGAAGAGTCAAGACGTAAAAGAGAAAATGTAGCTGCGGAGGGGTCAGAACCAAACGATATTTCTGCTAACGTAACTAACTCAGATCACGGAGTAATCAAACGTGAAGCTAACTTCGAAATCCCCGAATTTGATTATAATTCAACTTTTCTCACTGAAAAAGAATTGAATAAAATCGCTAAACTGAAACTACCAAAAGCAAAAAAGAGCAATTTAAGAGAAAAATACCCTTACTATTTCAAAAACTTGAAATCTGTAAGCAGGGATTCTCCTTTGCGTTATGCTGAAAATTTGAAACTGATTCCTCTAAAATCTAAAGGAGGAACAGAGTTTTATGATTCAAGATCAAATATTCAATGTTCAGAAGTCGATGATGATGTAGATCCTGTGCCTGAAAAAATAAAAAATAATGGAACTAAATCATCAGATGACGAAGACAGTGGTGAAGAAGATGATAACTCTCCCAAAGGCGACAAACAAGAGTTTGATGATCAAAAGAAGAAACAACGTCTCAAAGGACTCGGTGACAAAATAGACTGTTTTAAAGCAAAATATTTCGGAAAAAATCCGTTGGACAGCCCGTTTTTCAAGGAAGAGATTATTGCTGCTCCAAAACCTATTAAAACCCCAAATCTCGAGACGTTTAAGTTAAACAATTTCAAAAAGATAACTCCTAGTATTTTCAAAGGAGAAAATTTAGCTGCAGCAACTGATTATGTATCTTTAAAAGCTGATTTAAATAATGGAACGTCATTACTAAAAGACTCTATTGCTAAAGCAACAGAAGAGCTCAGATCTTCATTATTGCTTCCAAAAAACACTTCTTTTTCAAATGACACTCAACAGAGCGTCTATGCTGATATTTTATCAAATATTAAGATAAACTTTCCAGATCCTTTCATGAAAGATAGCAAAAATAAACAAGCCGATGATTCATCCACTTTCACGTCTGATAATGTGACCAGAAGTGAAACTGTTGACAACAACCCAGCTATCCTTAATAGCGAAGTGAAGCAACCTCTTATTATAAGAAACAAAAGAGCAGCACCATTTGTTTACGAACCTTATAAAATTATAAGGGAGGGACAAGCACAGGAATCGAAAAAAACAACTACCACCGGCAATATAAGTCCACTAATTAAGCAACTACAATCAAGCAAAGTTGTTGAAAAAGTACTAAGTTTTAATAATGAAAAAGAACAACCGGTAAAGAGAAATGTAAAATCTAGGGTCTACAAAGACATAAGCAGAAAAGACAGAGAACAAAATACCAAAAAAGATGATCCCACTTTCGTTGATTTAAATAGCGACCATCGCAGAGGTGAGCCGAGATATGAAATCAATCCCGCTAATCATAAGTCAAAATACACTCCCGTAAATCACAAGAAAGCTATGTCTGTAGAAGATTATGAATCACAAACAAATACAACAATAGCACCTTCAAGGCGCAGCAAATCCATGAACCGTGTTTTTGACGAACCAAAATATCGACAGTCTAATCTGGAATCAGCGGCTTCTAAAACAGTTTCTCGAGTAGTTAGCACTACTTCTCCCCCAAAAGAAATGTCTAAGTCTAGAAAACCAGTCAAACCGGTTGAAAGTGAGGAAGAATATGACGAATATGAAGACGACAAAGAAGAAAAAACAACGACTACGACAACAGTAAAACCATCTTTCAAAAGAAGGGCTCGACCCACTACAACTACACAAAAACCTTCAGAAGATTATGATGACGATGAAGAAGATATAACTAAACTACCAAAACTGAGGTTAGTGACAAGGTTTCAAAAACCATATCAGACTGAGAAACCTGTAGTCAAAGAAGAACAAGTTAAACAAAAGCATCCGGAAAATGACAAAAACGAAGATGATAGTGCCCCAAAATACAGAGAAAAGAAAAAGAAGACCCGAAAATCAACATTGGTTACAGATACTCAAAGATATGGTAACGATGACGACGATGATGACATGAGAAAAGATGAAGTAGATGCATTAATTGGTGTTAAGCAGAATATGGATGATTACATGCCCAACTATGAAAAAGAAGCTGATGACATGATGGATAAAATAAAAAAGAAAGTACCTGAATCAAGTGAAGAAGATGAAGAAGAAAATGATGATGATGATGAGGATGACGAAGATGAAGATGAAGATGAGGATGAAAATGAGGATGATGAAGAGGAAGATGACGATGGATCCAGTGAAGAAAACGAAGAAGTGACTTCAAACGAAAATGAACAACATAAAACAGAACAGCAATCTGAAGCAGTCATCCTTACCACTCCTGAACCAACTAAACGAAGCTTAGTTAGGACAACGGAACCTCCCCCTTCCACTACGGAAGCACGCAGTGCTAAATTAGAAGTGAAGCCAGTTATTCACAAAAAGAAAGTAGAAATACATAAAGAGTTACCAGTTAATACATCATCACCTCATGTAACCCAATTCAAACAGGACATACAAGAAGTAGAAATAATAAAAGAAATGCCACCAAAGCGTAGAAAACCCACTAAGAACTTAGAAGCTTTGGATCTTTTCAAAGACGAAAAATTAGCTGAAGAAGTTAATAAATTGAAAGACGTAGAAATATTTAGAGAAAACTTAGATCTAAAGCAAGGTCCGAAGCATGGAGGAAACTACAGAAGCGCTGAGATAAAAGCAGCACCCATTGCAAATTCTACACCGGTACCTAGACGAAGGGGACAAATGAAATTCAACGTGGCAGAGAAACCACACCTCGAAACTAAGATTGATGATAAAGATATTGAAGTAAAACATAAACATGGTGGTCATTTAAAATCCAAAATTGATCAGAGGCCGAAAGATAATGAAGCTAGCAACGCAAAACACATCGAATTAAGTGACGTGGAACAGCCACCGCGAGCACTGCATGGAGGTAATCTCAGATCTATTCAAGACAAATACAAACCTCGCGGAGGCAGCAAAAGCGCAAAATTAGTAGAATTAGATGACGAATATGAAAACGATGACGATTCAAGTGATATGCATGGTGGCAATTTCAGATCTTACGATAACTCAAAATCGGGGGGTAGATTGCATGGTGGTAATTACAGAAGTGCTAAATTAGTACAACCTGAGCCAACTAATGATGATGCAGATAAAAAGGACAAAGAAACGTTGCAAGCACGAAGTAGAAACGTTAAGAGTGGCAGGAATAATGCTGCTGCCTTATTGAATGGGTTTGCAAAAGCTGTCCCTATACTAACAACAACACCAAATTACATTTTAGATCCAAGTAAGAGAATGTATTACTATGTTGACACGTAATTGAAGTTAAAACATAACTGTAACATATTTAGATCGTAAGTCGAAAGTGCCACTAAATTTCGTATCACTTTGTAAAAATGAAAAAAAAGTGTTGAACGAAAGAATGAGACGACCTTTTCTCGTATTTTTCTTTACTAACGAAACCTTCTGTGATAGACTTGTTAACATTGTTCATATTTTATAATTAAGTCTACTAATGCGTTGTTATTTATATTTACTAAAAATAAAGATTTTTTTATTAATGTGGTTTTTTACTTCGTTTAGTTTATTAATCAATATTAAATAAAAAGGTGATTTAATCACCATTATTTAAATCATCTACTTTACTTTTACACCATCAAAAATATTCCTGACAGGCAGTTTATCAATACTTTCGTTTTTATATTCGCCGTAGCTGCATAAGAAATATCGGAAATTGACTTTCTTTCGATAATTGACATAGTCTAATAAGGTTAGGAAATCACCTCGGAATTCGAGATACCCAGCTGGAAGTTTTGTAAATATGTATTTGCATATTGAGGCCCTAAAAGTTGTCTCAAAACCTACATATTCTAGGGTGTGAGCGACTATTAAATTTCAAGATCAAAAGTCACAAAAATCTGTTTTTTGCGCTTCTTTTGTAAATATCTCATTTCCTATGGATTTTTGCTATTTGTGTTTCTTATCAATATTGTAGAATACAAAATTCTCTACAAATTTTGCGTCTAATTTTTTTTATACGGTGAACCGTTTTCGAGATATAGGTCGGAGAGCGCGCGGTCACAGCATCACTTAAGGCCTTGGGTTCTTCGATGGCCAAAACGACACAGATATTGTAAAACTTCAAAATGCTGCAGAAGTTGATGGTCGGGGGCACGGCCGTGCCCCCACCAAGTCGAGCGCGAAGCTAGCACTGCCGTACCATCCTTTACTGGATCCATTTCGCCGCGTTTTCAGGCACCTATTTGAGCACTTCTGGATAAGACCAGAACGCTGAAATTTTTGTCATCTAGTAAGCTATAATTACATACTTAAAATACAAAATTTCAAATCAGCAGGTCATTTAGTACCGAAGTTAAACGAAAGCAAAGTTTCGCATTTTCGACACTCACTCACTCACTCATGATCATCAAAATAGAACTAGTACCTACTTCCCATAAACTCACAAAGCTGAAATTTGGTACAGAATTAGGGATTAATGACTACATAAACGGAAAAATATAAAAACTGGGATAATTGAAGATCTGGAGTAACCTGGTGACCCTGATTAGAAAGCACTCGAGCCCAACCAAACTACTGTCGAAATCGACATACCTCCTTTACAAAAAATATTGAACTTAGTGGGTCACCTCATTTTACGTCAAAAATCGAAAACCAGCTGGTCTGGTACATAGAAAAAAATCAACTATAATTGCAAAAATCCAGGGTAGAGGGACACATCTTCTAATTTACGCCAAAAAACGAAGACAGTCAGCAGCCAACCCAAAGCCACATTGATTTAATTAATCAAATATTTATAATCATTGATCTATCGATAGTTCATCAAGTATATAATGGCGCGTTTTCAATCGGAGACCGGTCGACCCAAAGTGATGTTAAGACCGCGCGCTCTCCGCCCTCTATCTCGAAATCGGTTCACCGTATAAAAAAAATAAAAAACAAAACTTGTAGAGAATTTTGTATTCTACAATATTGATAAGAAACACAAATAGCAAAAATCCATAGGAAATGAGATATTTACAAAAGAAGCGCAAAAAACAGATTTTTGTGACTTTTGACCTTGAAATTTAATAGTCGCTCACACCCTAGAATATGTAGGTTTTGAGACAACTTTTAGGGCCTCAATATGCAAATATTTACAAAACTTCCAGCTGGGTATCTCGAAATTCCGAGGTTCTTACCTTAATTAACCTTACTTTATTAGGCTAACACCATCTCACTCACTTCTGCTTTAACTATAAATTTTAAAGCCAATTCTTGACACAGTAAGAATAAAACCACCCTGTATTCTAAATAAACTCAATGACCACAATCACACCTATTTAATTGCATCGTATCCAATTTTCTTCTCGAATACACATCTGGGTTACAAGTCATCAACTGGCTCTCGTATAGTTTTGACACAGTATTGTAACGAGTCGCCAATCTGATTGATACTTGCCGAGTTGTTCGGCAAAAAGCCACTTTCACTTTCGGAGCGGTTTGTAAACAAATCCGGAGTGTGGAGTTGGAGTTGACTTTTGATGCATATTTCCTTATACAGTTAGTTTGAGACAGTTTTAATCGTGCAAAAAACAAAACCAGTTTTGTGTAGCTTTTATACGTGGTGAAACGTTTTTAAGGATTCAGTCAGTGTTTGAGGAAGTCTACGTAATTTCACCTAACTGTGTCTTTTTTTTGTGTGGTGTCGGGATAGGACCGATACGATAAGATCTTACCATTTCTTCCGTGGATGTTGTAAGAGGCGACTAAGGAAGTGGGTTTGTATGATTTCATCATCATCATCATCATCATCAGCCTATATACGTCCCACTGCAGGTCACAGGTCTCCTCTCAGTATGCGAGGGCTTGGGCTATAGTTCCCACGCGGGGCCAGTGCGGATTGGGAACTTCAAATAAGTACAACGTTGAATTACTTCGTCGCTGTGTGTAGGTTTCTTCACGATGTTTTTCCTTCACCGAATAGCTCGTGATAAATATCAAATTCGATATCGCACATAAATTCCGAAAAATTCAGAGGCGCGAGCCGGGAGTTTGAACCCACGACCCTCTGCTTGAGAAGCCACAGGTCGTACCGCTTGGTTTATGTATATTGTATGTTTTACGGGCTAGTAATCTGTCACTATTATACCTGTTAACTTAACACCTCTTTTATCTATTTTTATACCTGAAATTAAGCATGAAATTCCTAGCAAGAAGTAGCTGCAAAGCGTGAAATAGTCATGAGTTTGTCTATGTCACGTTTTCTCTGCCTTTGAGAACACAGCCGTGATTGTATGTTGTTGTCTACGTAGTAAGATTATTTTATACTAGAGTCGAGTTTTGCCAAACTTTGGCCATGACAAACGAGGAATGACACCCAAGAATGTTGATAATGATCATCTGAGAACATCTATCTTTCTCTCTTGTATTTTTAAAGAGAATTTATTTTTAGATCATTCTACTTTAAGATCATCGTTTTGCATTCTTTGTGAAGAGTTAAAACCTTAATAATTTGTTTTGTTTTTGCCTAATTATATATTCAATCCCGGTCGTCATCCCTAGTTTATACTGAGGGTCGGAGTCCTTAAACTTCTGAATTAAATGCTCAAATAAATAAATGAAATGAAGACGAGTATTTAAGAAGATACGCATTTATTTTCTGGCAAGTCTTTTAAGTCTTAAATAACTATCCTACAGGTGAGTTACAACGGGAGTATCCTTTTAGTTACATTAAAACAACTAGTAAATAATTTAAATAAATACCTACTAAACAATAATTTAATAACTCATTGCAATTCGATTTGGCATCGTTCGTTCAAGTAACAAAAATAAAAAGTATTGCCTCTTCCACTTAAAGCTACATTACTTAGTACGGACATTTCTAAAATGTCGAGTTATTACATAATTTAATCGTACATTAACTAAGAGAATTTGAGCTTATTTGTGTTTCTTTCTTTCTACTAGATTAGAGTTCTGTGAATTTCTAGGCGGTGGATGGTTCATAGGCTTCCATTCTGACTCTGACGTGGGTACATACGCTGCAACTATATCTTCTCTATCGATAGAGTCATTCTCTTCATCCTTTTCTTCTTCGCCAAAAAAGTCTATAATAGGATGATAATTATAATTTACTCTTTTTCCATTTGCCAAAGCTTCAGAAGGTTGTTTGTTTGCCTCCTGTTGAATGAAAACTGGTTTTATTTTCTCAGTCGTAACAGAGTGCAACTTCGGTCCTATCGTACCTCTCCTTGGAGGGTTGGGCTTCTGAACATTTTTAGGGACTTCTGCCTCTTCTTCATTGTACTCTTCCATAGTCTCCATGCTACTCGCTGTGAACGATTCCACTGCAGCTGACCCTGAAGACGACAAATCATCAGGTCCACCAGAAATCTTCTTCCTGATTGGTCGACGGTTCGGCCTCCCCGTTCCTCGTTTGAACTGGCCGTTGTTTTTGAACTTGTTCGGAGTTTCGTTGGAGAAGGAAAATGAGGAAGGCGCAGACGGCGTCGGGGGTTCAAGGTAGCTCGGTAACGTGACAGTATCGAAGGTGCCCACAGGATTCCTCGAAATGGGAGGTCGTTTCACGTTTCGTATGGAACTGGCCTGGTTGAAGGAATCTGGGAAATAAGTGTTACCGTAAGAATCCATTGGACTGGAGGGGGGTAAGTTATTGTTAAATTCATCGTCGTTTAGTTTAGCGTTAGAGAATGACGTACCGGTTATTAGGTTGTGGTTGTCGGAGAATGGTGCGAAGGATTCGAGGGGCTTATTGAAGGTGAAGGGTGGAGTTTTGGTGGCGCTGGGTCTTTGGACGGTGGGCTGGACGTTTTCGAAGGCGTGGTTGCCGTGCTCTGAGGACAGTTCTTCCACGGGCATGGTTTCCCCGGACGTTTCGTGGATCCGATGCCCCAACGGTGGGAAGGAGACGCTGTAGCCTTCAATGTGGCAGGAGCAACACGTAGGAACCTAAAATTGAAAATACAAAGATATACACATACAATGACTACCAAGTAATGCATAATTAAATGAAGTTGAGGATGTGACAGGCAATGTTACCTTGAAAATGTCCATGTGCAAACCGTTCTGCTGGTCCCAAGTTAGCAGTCTGTGGTAATTGTAAACTTGGACACACTTTGATTTGAAGTTGTCAGTCAAGTACGTGCAGGATTCTTTGGGTTTTCTGCAACAGAAAAAAAATGTTGATTTAGGTAGGTACCAGTCTTATAAAACCGTCATCGTAGTTTTATTGTACGATTTTTTGCTAGAAATGGGTATATGTACATAATTATACCCTCTTAGAAGATGTTGGTACTCGACAGCCAATCAAAATCATACATAATATATAAAGTTACCAGTTAGTTTCTGAGTCTTTTAGTTGACAATGACAGGTAGATTATCTCGCACGACACGCTCCGCGCAGTTTCGTGCCATATGTACTACAGTACTTACTTACCTACTAGATTTAAGCTGTATCTGCCATTTCGAAGACTATCAGACTAAACCTGGATACTAAACGGGACCAACTGGAGATCCATTCATCTGCTGCAATATCATTACTAAAAACCAGCCATGTGCCTGTCGGATTCGCGTAAATATGAAGGATTCCGCACAACTGACTAAGTAAACAAGTGCCTACCTGTTACCAATAAAATGGGCAAGAGTTTGTGTTTTGTGAAAATTTCAACTGTATAGTTATCGAAGTTACAGATACAACCTGGTGACCGGCAAACGGTCGGACAGTGAAATCTTAATAAGGTCCCATTTTCAACCTTTAAGCACGGAACCCTTAAACCAGAGTAGTACTCACGTGCCCACAACAGCCGAACCAATTATACCATCCATCTTCGGTCATTCCACCACCTAGACAGACGAGCATCAAAGTCAAATTGATCATTATGACTTACAGGCACTTCTCCAAGCGCAGAGTCTGCGTGTGCTCGCCAGTGTTGACGATGTACTTCCACTGCCCAGAGGTCGCGCGTGCGCGCTGGGGCCGCGCGTACTTGACCGTGCTAGGGCACATGAAGCCTGCCTCGCCAGCGCTCGCAAAGTCCCTGTTAGCTGTGTCTCCTCGCCTGGAGACAATGTCAGGGTTGTTTAAATGACGTCGAAGTTGCTAGTTGTGATGATTACTATGCAGTTTCATAAAAGTTACACACGGCCTGTATTCCTAGATAGACAGAGCACACAAAACGTTCGTAGTCAAAGTCAAAACCACGACTATTCCACGTTGTGTGGCTATTTTTAGCATAGTTTTAAGTCAAATAAAACAAGGTTTTTAGCCTAGTAGCTTGTAGTTATGTATTCCGGATTATTGAAATGCTATGGGCGCTAGTTTACTAGGTACATTACAATTATATAAAATACATTATAAAGAAAGTAGTTAATAGAAATGAAGCCATTTTTTTATAATACTAATCATAGACAAAACAAACAAAAAATCTTAAACAAACTCTGTTAATCGTCGTAGACATTGTCAGCTAAACCTATTTCCGTAGTATAGTAGCCTCTTACAACATTCCACGGAAGAAATGGAGAGGTATTATTCTTAACCCGACACCACACGGGAATTAGTAATGAAAATCAATTAATATATTGATGCAGGTTGAGGCATCAGGTCTTTTCCCTGACTTACCTATTGGAGACCAGGTAGTGTTCAGCGGTGTATTTGGCCTCCTGGGCGGCTGTGACTCCGTCTAAGGCTCCTTCTCCAGGGTCTCGGATGTCAGCCAGGAGCGCGCCTGCAGCAGCTTTGTTCCGACGGATGGACTGGATTATAGCGTCCCTGGAATTTTGAATATAGAACTATTTGAGAATTGTGTGTGAGAGAGAGAGAGCAGATAAAGGGCTATGGACTGGCCAGAGACATGAGGAACTAACATACTCGTATAAGTGAGGCTCTGAAGTAAGCTGAAGAACAATATTATAAGTAATTTTGTAAGTAGATTAAAGTTTTTTTTTCTCACATACCTACAAAATAATACTCATACATACTCATACAATCACGCCTGTGTTCCCAAATGGGGTAGCCAAAGCACACAAAACGTGACATAGACAAAACAACGATGTAATGTTTTTTCATACCCTATATTCCCAAATGGAGTATGCTGAGCATACGAAAAGCTACTTAGATAAAACCATGAGCAATTTCACGCATTGCCACCTTTGGCATCATTTTTAGGCACCAAATTCGACAAAAGAGGTAACAGTAACAGAGTATAACAGGTTGCTAGCCTATCACCCAAAATACACCTTTACCCATTTTCTTTGAGTGCCTCTCACGTCACTCAAATATTTAATAGAGATGTGTTATTCTGAACCCGTCACCACGGTAGAATTTATCGTGTCTAATAACAAAATCGTGGTTAACAAAAGCCTGAACTTGCCTTACTTTCCTCATTCCTAACGAGCTTATACAGTTACCTCAAGGCTTATCTCTGACTTTGCTTGGATCTGGAGCCACTTTCACGCCGTTTCTTGGCTCTTATCTTAGATGCTCTTGCGCAATGGTTATTGACCTTCTTTGCTCTTAAGTGAGTCAAATTAATTATATGCAAATGAGGATTTAATGCTCTGGGCCTACCGGATTTTAAGCATTCGTTCTGGGTGGAATTGTATCTTGTCATTGTTTTATAACAAGATTTATCCGTAACTTCATCTCGGTAGGATTACTTATTTGAGTAGTCTATTAATATTTAATTTATAGGATGTTAGGCTTACTACAGTCCTTTCCATAAAGCTTGGGTACGTTAAATAACAGGGGGCAAATATAGGGTTTCCCGTGTGGTGCCGGGTTAGAATAGCACCTCCCCCTTTCTTCCCGTGGGTGTCGTAAGAGTCGACTCTGGGAAAGGGTTAGTGTATTGTGGGCGATGGACTAGCAACCTGTCACTGCAATATCACGTTTAACCATCTGATTACCCTGAAAATGCTAAACGTGGCACTGGATTTTTGAATTCATGTGCTCTGCCTACCCCTCTTGGGAATACAGGCGTGAGAATATGTATGTATCGTATTAATATTTAATTTATAGGACGTTAGGCTTACTAGAGTCCTTTTCATAAAGTTGGGTACGGTAAAATAACAGAGGGCAAATATAGGGTTTAGGCGATGTATATTGGAATTGATTTATGGAGGTCCACTCCGCCGTTAAGATACGTTCCGCCGACAAGACCACGTGTTAGCAAAGAACGTAACGTAACGTAAGCAGGTAACGGTAGAAAGAGTGTTTGAGAGTAGACCTATTCTGTATTAAGAGTAAGTAATCGATTTGATTACTGAGCTGTATAATTATTACATTCATTGATTCCACTCTATTACAAGGGGCAGTAGGATGTGTCGGATATTTTTGTACTCTCCACCATGGCAAATGTTAGTTCTGGTGACTGTACCTCAACCTTCCTCAGCCACGTCTTACGACATCCACAAAAGAAACAAAACACGGGGGCGGGGGAACTCACGTAGGATAGTCCTCCGAATGAAGACACAGGGTGTTCGTGAACAGCTCGCACTTGGCCTGTTCAGCTGCTGTAACTATCACTGCTGTCGCCACTGGTGCCACTGGTAACTTCCTGGCTGGTTGAGGCCGTCTCCTGATCGGACTGACGACTGACTCCGTGGTGGTGCGACGAGGAGGCGGCTTTGGAGGGAAGGTGCCTCTGCGGATCAGGTTGCCTAAAAAACAAACGGTACCAAAATCAAAATTTTATCTGTACGTAGACTTGAACACCATTCGAATTGCCCGGCAACTGAGAATGCGTGGTTTTCAAAAGTGACTCAAAAGGTAGAATATCATCAAAGAATTGAAGTCGCGCTTCTAGTCTCTGTTAACGAGAATGATTGGTTGTTCAAATGAGTGAGGAATAAGTGTGCCGCTGAAAGTACTTGATCTTGAGAGCTGATAAAAAAATGCTAGTTATGGACTCTTTTGCACATCTTCTGTTTGAGTCTGTCAGCGCTTCGTAAAAATCTTGCTGCGGAATCTTCTTTGCAATCCTGGTTTTCACTTTATGAAGCGCTGGTAAACTTAAACAAAGTGTAACAGAGCCCCTTACGGCCTTTGTTCAAAAACATAATTTAGATTGATACAGTTTAAAGATTTGAATAAATGCAATGACCACTAGCTATGTTGAAAATTTTACGGATAAATCAAGTATCGATTTAATAAAAGTGAGTTATCCGTACAATTTTCAACATGAGTGAGTCTCACGGTAGTTTAATGTTCAAGACCACTAGCGACATGGTCACATGGTCAGTGGTCACCCCTCATCAATTGTTAAAGCTTTTAGTAGAATTTGGGGGTATAATGTATGCCAAAAGTCTTGTATACCATATAAAACAAGACTTTTGGCCATGATTGTAGATTAGCCAAAGTGTATAATTTGAGAGTGGATTCGGCTGATCAATGCCTATTCAGGCTAGCCTTTGAGATACTAACTGCCCTGAAAATCTAATAATGGGAGTGAATGCCATTTCTCGAATGTCATTTACAATACAATAGGAAAGTGGGTTATAAGTTTGTGAAAGCCTCAAGTATTTATAAGGCGTTATTAATGCATTTATTATCAAAAATGTATACTCGAGCAGCCACACTCTTTCCGCAGAAAATATTGCTCGTAAAAAGATTTTGCATACCTATGCAGTAACTTACACAAAAGTTTATCTTTCCATTAAAATGCGAATTTCCGACAAGAATCAATATTTAACATAGAAATATTGTGTTAAAAATCAATTAAGCTTTATTTTATTCAAGTTTCATAACTAGATGTATATTTTCCGACTCCTAACGCCAAAAAGCGAAAAGGTAAAACCAAAATATTATGCAAATTGTTATTATGATGGATATCATAAAATAATAATTCGTAATGTTTTTTATAACAGGAAGTTATCAAGCCTAATCTCTAAACGGCATGTCAATATTTTTTGCATAATCTTATGCGAAAAGAATTTTAACTTGATTTTGATACCTTTTCGCAATAGAACTGCAGGGAGTCCGGAAGTTATTAAATTGTGATTAATATGCGTTTGCATATTAAATAAGCACAGAACTTGATTTTCAACATTGGGCAAAACGGATGTCATATTTTTGAAAATCTACTTAGTAAGTTACATGCAGGTGATGCAGGGTGGAAATGCTACTTCCGCCCGTCACAAGTTTTTACACTCACTCTACTGTGACTCGTAGAATACATAATAATATTTTCATCACACTTGCTCGTCAATGGTAGTATTACAAGCGCGTATCCTTCAGGACAAAGGCCTAAATTGTAACCGCGGGAGTTATCATTACATCCTATGGGAGGTAAAGTTTAGTTTTAAAAATTGCAAAAGTTAGTATAGGTACGTTAGTTCAGACTAAGGAGGTTACAAATGCAAAAATAAAAATTCTGCTATTAAAACTTTAGGGCCAATTTTTAAATGCAAAATTAATGTATGCATTATGAAACTGTATTAATTTAATACATTGGATGTATGTCAACGCGTTTTTTAATATGCATTTTTCGTAAATTTGTTTGAACCTTTTTGGTAGAGTGTGGCTGTTTGACCATTCGAATTCTGTACGAAACATAGTTCTTGTCTGTGGTATATGATTAAAAAAAGTGACAATAGACCTAAACGCACTGACAGCATCACTGCTGTCAAAAGGAATAGCGCGGCGCGGTGACGTGATGTCATGAATTTTCTTTAATTTTTAGTTTTTCCTCGCAAATGTGATGAAAAACATTGTGTGTAGCACGGGGAGTAAAGGACATTATAAACTCGAGGCATAAAAGCCCTCCGCCTGCGGCGTCGGGCTTCTAACAGCCTCTCGTTAATAATGTTCCATTTCCTCCCCTAGTTACTCAATGTACTATTTCCCCACTTGGACAGACATAGATAATTATACAAATATTGATAATTAAGTATAATTGGATCCTTATCTATTACATTGCCAATTTTTCTTTTACGCGTCATATAAAATATCATATAATCCGTACCAATATATAAATGTGAAAGTGTGTTTGTTTGTTTGTTTGTTTGTCCGTCTTTCAGGGCTAAACGGAGCGATGGATTGACGTGACTTTTTAGGTAGAGATAGTTTAGGGCATGGAGAGTGACATAGGCTACTTTTTATCCCGGAAAAAATTGATGTTGCCGAGGGAAAACAAAAATATAGTTTGCTTGATAGATCGATATCGATCGATGATAGATCGATATCAATCGATGACCGATCGATAGAAGATAGATCGATGGCGCTGTGTGTCGTTTGAAACAAAAAGTTTCTTATAGTTGTGCTTTATACCGCAATATAACCGAGTTCCACGCGGGCGAAGCCGCGGGCGGAAAGCTAGTTATGTATAAAAGATATTCAATTGTACACAATACTTTAACTCCATCGCGAAAATTTTAAATTTCATGAAGTTAGAATATTTGTTTATTTATTTCCATAAAATATACATTTACAGAAACATACATTATAGAGAATTTATTGATTTGGTAATCTATCTGATACTAAACAGTTTTTTAAAACAGTTCTTTCTTTGTTCGAAGGGATAGTATTTATGTCGATGATTTTACCTTTTCTGTCAATGAATCGGTTCAGAGCCCTCAACTTCTCAGCTACCGGCAGGTCTTGGGCTAGGGTCTGGTTGGTCGCATCTGCCATCAGGTCCATGGTGCCGTTCTCTGGAACCTTGGTCTTCGCTGTGGTGGACGGTGGAGCTTCAGTTGTTGATGTCTTAGAAGAGTTCTGGAAATTGTGATAGGTATTGATTATAATTATGCCTCAGAGGGGGGTAAAACAGCCGTTACAGTTGTTTATTAACGATAAGGCTACCTATAATATTGTCTCCGTATATTTGATTTCTGTTATTCAAATTGTATTGTTTTTATGATGCTCAATAAAGAATATTGTATTGAATATGCTTTAAATTTACTTAAACATGGTGCGTTTTGAAATTGCAATTTTATTCTAACTTCTTTAAAGGTATGGATTTTTTTATCAAAATGAGCATAAATATTGCGTTTAAGTTGATCAAAACGAGTATGACAATTGTACTATTACTGTCTTAACTCTTTACGCAAAACGTTCCCTTGCGAATGAGTTAACATGAACAAACACAAGTACGATGACGTCACAACTGTCTGAAGTGCTTGACTGAATTATTGCAGACGTGGATTTAGACTAAATGTGGTCAGGAATTTGTCGTCTGTGTATGGTCTACTCTGCCTATCCATTTTCGGAAGAGGCTTGATATTTTACTGTCATGACAAGTAGACTATTACATTATTCCAAAGACTTACGTTGCATACAGTCCAACTATAGCATGGCGCATTAGTCGTATCATCAAATCATACAAAATGTGGAATAGTCAAACTTTGTCCATGTAACATGTACTTACGTCTTCAACAGGATCACCGCTCTTAGCTTCTTTAGTGTTATCTGTAATGTCTGTATCTGTCTTGTTAGCAGCCTTTAGTCTGCTGTACGGTCGTCTCAGTGGTATCCTACGGAACCTCTGTTCTGGTGATTTGGTTGTGGTGGAGTATTCGAATGGTTCATCGTCTAATTCCGTGTCAGTGTCTTCAGTGAATGATCGTCTTAGTAGTTGTGCTTGCGGTAATGTGAGTGGTTGTTTGACTTCTCTCGGTTCTTTGCCGGAGCGCACAGCTTTGCGTATCAAGTTGGCCATATCTAGGAGTATGGGTAGCATGAGGTCTGTGGTGGCGTTAGCGCTTCCGAACATTGATCTCACCTGAAATGAAAATGGGTGCTTTTGAAGTGTGGCTTTGTAAGATTTGTGGAGTTTGGGGAAGTATTTTTTAGTGGAAGTGGCGAGCGTCAATGCTAATATTGAAATTTGTAGTGGAATCCGTGGAAGCCGTGGTAGCCCAGCGGTTCGACCTGTGGCCTCTCAAGCAGAGGGTCGTGGGTTCAAACCCCGGGCTCGCACCTCTGAATTTTTCGGAATTTATGTGCGATATCGAATTTTATATTTACCACGAGCTATTCGGTGAAGGAAAACATCGTGAGGAAACCTGCACACAGCGACGAAGCAATTCAATGTTGTGTGTGAAGTTCCCAATCCGCACTGGGCCCGCGTGGGAACTATAGCCCAAGCCTTCTCATACTGAGAGGAGGCCTGTGCCCTGCAGTGGGACGTATATAGGCTGGATGATGATGATGATGATGATGAAGTGGAATCAAATATTGTGCTAGAATCCAACAACGCTAACTCTGTATTGTAAAAATTGGTAACATTATATAACTTCCGTGTGATGTTGGGTTATAATGTAATATTTCCAAAAGCTAAATGTTCGGCTACTTATGAAAATAGATTTCTTGACTTATGAAGTTCAAATAAAAATGCTGAAAGTTTATGGTGTTATTCTGTAATGCAAGTACCTAAAGTCGTCGACTAGCTTGACGTCGAGCTGTAAATTTTTCTATACAATTTAACAGCTAATTTTGTCACCTCTTCTTCATGTGCGTCTATAAGTTTATATTACATTAGAGTACTATTGAACATTATCTTAATATTTCTAAAAACAGGCAAGTGTTCAATTAACCATACAATGAATGTATTTTTACACATCAATTACCACATTGTATCAAAGTAACCTTTACTATTATGTTCAAAATGAATCAAGTACAATACTATCTGCCCACGGTCATGAGAATTACTTAGAAATTATTTGAATCTAGGACAAGACTCCAACAAAATGATAATGCAGTTTTATTTTTAAATTAAACCTTATTATAAAGGTCATAGCGAAGTAATCGATCGTATTATTTTTAGACTTTACATTGAACCTGATTCTTTTGAAGGTCGGTTGATACCACGGTCTTAATGTTGTATTGACATTGTTTTAAATAAACTAGTTACATTAATTATGCAACGTACATGGTCTTTATTATTGTTCTTAAAATAGCCGAACGCAAACACAGGGTTATTGTAACATAGATTTACGATGAGAGAAGTAAATGAGTTAAAATTTTTATAGTATTTATAATAGCGGTGGCGACTAGGCTAAAAAAATGAAGTTCGTAGGTTAGATTATGAAAAAATATGGCACCACATTTTTGATAAAGGTACTGATTTGGGGTATAGTTCCCATGGAAGCCCACTGCGGGTAAGGAACTTTACATACATAACATTAAAATCACTTTGCCACTGATTGCAAATTTCCATCTTTTCGAGGCAATTATATGAAATTGGTTTTCAATTAAATCTTTTATGCTTTAAAATTTGAAGTCTCATATTAGGACAATTTTTGTGTGTTTATAATGTCATTTTCGTTTATTTATCAGAGTTCATGTGTTCCTAACTGTTAACAAAACAACTGTACCTATCATTCTGAAATTTTTAATTATTCTTCATTCTTATTCGACCACTTTTACAGAAAAGTGTCCAGCGAAATGAGTCTGTCGATCCGCTCTAATAATCACCCTTTACTCATACTTTTTCACTTCATTTATTTGTGTATTTACATACATACATACATATTCTCACGTCTGTATTCCCAGGAGGGGTAGGCAGAGCACATGAATTCAAAATTCCAGTGCCACGTTTAGCAAATTAAGGGTAACCAGAAGGTCAAACGTGATATTGTGGTGACAGGTTGCTAGCCCATCGCCCACAATACACCAACCCTTTCCCAGAGTCGACTCTTACAACACCCACGGGAAGAAAGGGGGAGGTGCTATTCTAACCTGGCACCACACGGGTATTTATGTATTGTGTATTTATATTGCCTATTTACTCAAAACTTTAATTTAATCAAAACGAAAACCGCTTTTGGTTACCATCAACTGATCGGGATGATATAACCGTTAACTCGATCGCATTATAGCTTAGCCATAAAACAAGCGAAAGTGGTGACGTAATACAACACGAAAGTAGCCCAGTACCTTCGACATTTATTATGATTTAAACTTCAAGTTGCGTCTTCTTAAAAGCTTACGAAATCTGCGGCTTAAATTTTTTGATGTTATTAAAAAAAATGTGAGGCATAACGGGTTTGGCGCGTGTGGCATAACACCTCTCCGTTTCTTCCACGGATGTCGCAAAAAGCTATTAAAGACCTTTAGTAACAACTAAATTACCTCAGAACTTAACTTCAAAAAATATGCTCAACGTGGCTACGAACGTCTATGTAGCGTTTCGTGTGCTTTGCGTACCCCATTTGGAAATACAGCCGTTTGAAGTAGACGTATGCAATCTCAATATCTTAGATTCCCGATCTCGCGAGATCCTAATCTCAAGAAATCTCGTATAATTTTTCGGGATCCCGTTTGAGATTGAGGAAATTCAGAGGCTGTGGTCAGCAACGAGTTGGATGGCATTCTCATTATCTGGGTAGGTTCATTGCAGCGGACGCTAGAGGCAGTTTAGCAGATATCAATCCTAATAGGTACACTCTTTTTGAGAAACTTACTATTTTCTAATCTCCTTGAGTTATACATAATTTTTGTTTTTATCATGCTAATTTCCAAAAAAACGGAAGTCCGGGATCTCTCAGCATTGGTATTTCTAATCCCATAAAATCTCGAGTTTGCGATCTTGTATCAAGATTGCATTCCCTAGTTTATAGTGATCGTACTCGATAGCGTATTTTCTATCGATCTGTGGATAAAAAGTAACACTTCAATAGACTGGCGCATACTCTAACTTCACACATTCTTTCTACATGTCAATAGAAAAGTACAAAAAAACTACAAACGGCAGGAAGCAACGTCGCGTGTAGTCATGGAGGAAATCGACATGTGATTATCGACTAATTGACTACGCGGGAGTTTATAGTGTTGTTTTATTACCGTACTTCCTTTTTTAAGTTCCTAAGGTAAAGGGGTCAGTGCTGTAGAGCTAACAACTTTGATGACTACAAATTGATGTTATAATTGACTAATTAAGTGGCAATATCAAGCAATGTTAAATATAAGTTATGCTTAATATTTGAAATTGTTAGTTCTCTTTTTTTTATTTGAGCCTCATAAGTTAGGGAAACATAAAGTAGCCGAAAATGTAGCTTTTGGAAATAAAATGCTTTAGTAAGAATTATTTTTCTTAAGAAAGTATGGGTGAAATAAATGGTTACTCGATTATTTAAGTATCGGACATTATTTTGATCAATGAACTACTATCGAATCAATTGGTTATTGACCCCAGTGCAGAACTTTGTCATAAAGGCCATTGTAGTAACTGACTTCTAGTACCATCAAAAATTTGGCAACTCGTTTTATTTAATAAAATCCATACGAACTCCAAACTTATTCCCATTTACAAAAACCATCGTACTCCCGTTAACAGTTCAAAGCCATTCAAAGGCAAAATGACACCTCACATTCTCCATCAAGCTCATACTAATGGCAAACTAGGCCTATATGTAGACAATAATAATTCGCGTGAAAATCGCATTGTAATCTCAGAAAGTGTTTCCACCAGGCAACAGAGATCGGTGCGTAGGCTAACTGTAAAATGCTTTCTCGTAATTAGATCTATCTAGATAGCTGCATTCTGCCACATTGTGGGTATAGCGGCATTAAATAGACCAAAACGGAATACTCGGTATGAACGTATCTTATTCCTTGTGCATCGTATTACTTCGATGAACTAACGGCACTCTTGTTCTGGTGATCCGAGATTTTGTATTGAATTAAGCTTGCAATGTGTAAACATCACGGCTGTATTCCTAAATGGTAGGCAGAGCATACGAAACTTTACAGAGACGAAAATCTGAAATATTTTATCTACTTAACTATATTATTATTATAATAGCCTATCTCGTGCGCATTTCTACTCGCGCCTTGTGTTGAGCTGACTGGTTTGCTATAGTTTTTAAAGTAAAGTAGAAATCTCTTTATTGTACAAAAATAAAAATAGTACAGATAAGTTGCAAATAAAAGTACAAGGTACAGAAGTTTTTAATATCTTGATGTTGATTTTTATGAAACTACATAATTAATATACACTGCTACATTTTCTAAAGAGCCTAGCGCGACCGCTGATATTCTACTATGAAATGTAAAGTTAATTCAATGAGGCTGACATAGTCACCAAGTGTGCTTAAGCCTCGTTAAAATAATTATAAGATTTAAAAAAAAAGTTAATTCAAATCGAAATGTGAAAACGACATTTTTCTAATTAGGATCTCTCATTAGCATACATAAAGTGATTTATTGACAAATGGCTGACTGATTGCCTATGATATGCATACTTAGTCGTAATTAAGCTATAAATGAATATGAATGTAAGGAACGACCGTTGCAATAATATATGATTACGTTGCATTAATATTAATTGGTAGAGAAAAATAACTGTCCGCCGATGGAGTATGACGGATGGAGACTCTACTACTTTGAGACTCACTTGTAGTGAAACAAAATATAATATATAGATACATACTTCTTTCCGTCGAGATTCTTAGCTCGGCATGTTTCGGCGACTCATCTACATCCTTAAATTGTGCGAATAGAGCGGTGGCACGGCGTGCGCGCCGTTACTCTGTGTATTTTTTGGATGACAATTTCAGTGGACCCAATTTGAAATTATCTCTTGAATTCAATGATAAAACTGGAAATGATTAATGCAAATACACTTACTATATTTTGTCGTAATGTTCTTAATTCAAACGTCTTCATAATTTGTGGCGATATGATTTAACCATTAAAACTTTCATCTTATAATAAATAGAGTATAGTAGTAGCCGAGGCGACTCTTAGATAAAGGGTTTTAGCCCGAAACTTGTCGACCTAAACACGATTTAAGGCGTGATCAATCTATCCATATTTCATTATTTCGCAGACTCTTCTTAATTTGTACAGATATGTTTGATTTATCGTCGATTCCCCCCAGTCAACTTCATTATTTCCATGTGGTGTCGGGCTTACAATAAGGCCGCATCATTTCCTCCGTGGATGTCATAAGAAGCAACTAAAGAAATAGGTTTAAGAGTGTTTTCAGTAACCTGTCACTATAAAAAAATCATCTAATGTTTAAACCTAAAATTATGCTATTAGTCTTTGTTCCATTCTCTAAGCTCAGCTTACCCCATTTCAGAATACATGGGTGATTACATTATACTTTATGTATGTATAGAACAGCTTGTAAAAACTAGACGAACGGACTAAGACGTTTGAAATACAAACAGCGATTAAATCATATTATAAGGTTTTTAGACCCGTAGTTAACGAGCCATGGTTTCTGAACATGTGGTGTTATTACTTAATTGGTGGTACTACGTAACCATTGCAGCTGCTGAGAAAGCTATGAGCTTTAGTTAACCTGTCTTCAATGTTATGGGTTAAAAAAATTCTGGTGTGACGAATTTGTAGAGGTTTAAAAGCTAGTCTTTGTCCAGTGGAAGCGTATTATTGTACATACATACATACATACAATCACGCCTATATTCCCAAACGGGGTAGGCAGAGCACACAAAACGCTACATAGACACAACGATACCTATTTCACGCTTAGTGGCCACTTCTAGCACAATATTCTTTAGGTTTTGAGGTGGCAGGTACAATAGTGACAGGTTGCTAGCCTGTCGCCTGAAGTATACCTTAACCTATGTCCTTAGTCGCCTCTTACGACATCCACAGAAGAAATGGAGAGGTGCTACTCTAAACCCGACACCACACGGGTTATATTATTGTAAGTATTGTATAAAACGGTAGTAGTATTACAATATTAATAAAACGGATATAATCATACATACATACATTATACGTCTGTATTCTCAAATGGGATAGGCAGAGCACACGAAACAATTCCACGTTTCGTATCCACTACTAACATATTTTTTTAAGTTTTGAATTGGCAAGTATAATAGAGACAGTTTGCTAGCCTGTCGTCTAAAATATAAAATAACTATTTTTTTAGTTCCCTTAAAAACTATCCACGGAGGAAGTGGAGAGGAGTGATTGACACCACACGGGACTACTCATGTCTATTAAACTGAGATTAGTTAACATGTTTCGAGGCAATTCGTCACTCATCATTGGAAGCAACGCGCCACGGCACGGCGGCAACTTTTAATAATGTAGATAGAAATTATTAAAAGTAATCACAAAAACTGGAAATGCAGAACTTTTGATTATGTCTAATTAATTTTTCGGCAAATAGCGTTTTCCCCTATTTTTGGCGCGCATTGCAAAATTCGAATTACACGTCTAATTAAGTTACGTGTTCAAACTTAAGCTTTTCCTCTAATTGCGCCCGTCGTGTACTCTATTAATCGCGTATTGTTCGCGGCCCACTTCCATCCGGCAGGTTTCATTCCGAACGGGGCCGGCTTTTTGCGCGCGCGCAGTTTCACGCGTGACGTTAAGATCTGGGACTTAGATTGTTAGATATTAGTTATTAAGTATTAGCGATTGTTGCATAATAAAAGGCTTTACGAACGTAGTGTAAAAATTATGCCGGAAAGGTGAATTTTGTAAGGAATTACGAATGTTTTCACGGCTAATTACGAATAAGTTTCATTCATAACTTTGTCTTTATTTATGTAATAATTTAAAAAACATATTCAAAGATAGTATTTGTGCAAAAAACGTTTGGAATGGCTACAAATGAGAATTTTATGGACGATTGCGCCTCAGCGTCGTCACCTGTTTTATAAAGTAAACATTATAAAATGTTTTTTGTGAACGTGCTGGTGAGGCGAAGTGTGGCAATTATGATTAATAATCATGTAATAAATCAATGTAAATCACTTTCAAGTGATTGTATTATTTTCAATATAAATATGTCTTTGACAGTAAATTGTAACCCACCTTAAACTTTAACCTAAACGATTTATAAGATTATTTCTTTTAAAGTAACTTCAATTTCTATACTGAACTTTTTAAATATGAAACGTTAATTGTGCAGATATACCTAATTAAGTAGAACGTCTATGATCAGGTCAATCCAGAGTTTTGATTTTAAATTAAACGCCAAGCGATAAAGATAAAACTATCCATTTCTCATGATAGTAAGGACTTAAAAGTGTCCAAAAACGAGGAATAGTCATGGTTTTGACTACGTATTGTTTCGTGTGCCCTGCCTACCCCACATGTAAAAATGTACATTCATAATCTTTCAGAAAACCCTGCAGATTACTTTGCCTAAAAGTATCGTTGCATCATCTGACTGTATTACCAATCTATCGTCACCTTAAGACACTTTTCCTACACTAAATACACGAAAAAGACTCGCACCAAGACATTATAACTCATATGATGTCCTAACACCTTTTTTCGTCTAATTTCCCGTTCACACAATAATTGCAACATTATGTCGAGAAACGGAAAAGTAAAAAGCGACTCGTGGGAGTAATTCTAATGTCGTAAAATAAGTGCACTTTTTTAGGCACCAGTGCATTGTTCACCATTATCAACATCCAAGTCGTAAGAGTATATCCATTGCCCTATAAACATAGATCGTATTTTATGAACGCTAGTGTCGTAATTTCAATAACACCGCGGGGTGGTAAAGATCTTTAGTAATGGATTGGCCTTAATAGGTGCTTTCATGTTTGTGACAAAGTACTTACATTGCTTCGGAAGCTTGTAACGGTGTAATTTATCTTTGCTACCGTTGCGTTTGTGGAGTTTTCTTGGTTTGTAAAATTTTGGTTAAATCAATATTTTATGGTGACGATGCCAGTATTTGAAATGAGCTTTTGTAGTGTTTTATCTATGCTTTTCTTTGTCTTTCTAATATCTGCGACAGATTGGCTTTGTACAATTTAGAACTAGCAATATGGTTTAAGATTTATAACACTTTAAGACTTTTTTCCTCATTCAATGAAGTAGCACATTTAGTTTTAGTTTAAACAACATCGCTTTTAATTGTGCTAGAGAATTTTCTATAAGCTTGTCTTTCATTCCACCTAACCAAAACGTTAAAAACTACATTAAGAATACAAAGTTTTTTTGCTGTATTTTTTTCTAACTGTACTTTATTATCCATTCTGCATAGGTGTAGTAAATTTTAAGGCCATCAAACCACGCTGACATTATACAAACACCTATGCAGAATTTCAGCTAAATCTGTTTAAAATTGAGTCACAAGATTTCACCCAAACAATAATGTACAAGATACAGTAGGTAGAATAAAAGCTTGTAATAGTAAAATATTTTTTTTCTTGATACAGTAGAAACTCTCTTTACAAGGAAATGTTCAATTTGGCCAACTTTTTCTTCCGTAGAATTACAATACGAAATTTTATTTTTTAATATTTTCAATAACCTGAAGAGTTTATTCAATTTTGTCAGCGCTTCTTCTCTCGTAGACGTAACTTCTAAAACAAGACTTCACGGTAGTTATTAAAACTAACAGCGTGCTCTTTCAAATCTTAGATTCGTCACAGCATAATAATATTGCTGCGTGCAAATATTCGAGATTGCTTTCCTAAATGTTTATCTCGTCCAAGGAAGTTATTTGGTCGCATAAAATGGAAAGTGTGGTAGTTTTACAGTAAATTTGCACGCGTGTCACAATCAATTGACATACGCTTTCGTATGTCAATGTTCTGTCGTTTAGGATTTGCAAATCATAGTTGAAAGGTTAATTAGATAGATGCGATGTTTTTAATGTAAAAGGTTGCGGATTTCGATTGTTTTCTGCTGTGTCATATTATAAGGCAGATTGTTTGTATTTTTTAATAACTTGCCTAACTGAGAAATGTTATGTCATACCATCATGAATAATGCAGGGTGTCTCAAAAACCCGTAGGTATGGTGCCACGTTTAGAATAACACCTCTCCATTTCTTCCGTGTATGTCGTAAGAGGCGACTAAGGACATAGGTTAAGGTAAATTTTATGCGACAGGCTACCAACCTGTCATTATTGTACCTACCACCTTGAAACCCAAAAAAAAATGCTAGAAGTGGCTACAAAACGTGAAATAGTCATTGTTTGGTCTATGTGGCGTTTTGTGTGCTCTGCCTATCCCATTTGGGAATACAGGCGTGATTATATGATGATCATAATGATGATGATGTCTCAAAAATTAGAGTCAAGCAAAAGTCCAGAAATAGACACCTCTAGGGGTATCCGAATCAACTCATGCATGTAACGCGACTTTTTTGTAATATACGAGTTACAATTTTTTTCCTTTTTTTTTTGGGTCTGGTTTAATTTAATTGAACTAACGCATTTAATTGGCTTTAACTGAATAAGAAACACCAATTTTGTATCATCAATTTGAAGTCACCCTGTATTATTGTACAGAATGTGTATGTATGCTTGAAAATGTAACTCATGTACATTATAATTTTAATTACCAGTGCTGGATGACTCTTATTTGGTAAGAGTTTTGAAGAAATAACTTAAGAGGAAAGTAGGTAGTTTGCTTAAAGGTTTGAAATGGTTTCTCTTGTCTTGTCAACCGGTATTGCAAATATTTGGCAACACGGCATGCGGTGGACAGTGTCATAGTGATCCAAATACTTCGGAGGACGAAATTTATAATGTTTTCGTTTCTAAGTAGCTTTGGGTGTCATTTTAATGTATAAACATTAACAAAGTTAAATTAAGTACCTTGTCCATTATTAAACGTCATACTTCTACACATCCTGTGTGGTGCCGGGATAGAATAACACCTTACCTATTTCTTCCGTGGATGTCGTAAGAGGCGACTAAGGAAATAAGATTAGTTATGCTTTGGGCGACAGGCTAGCAACCTGTCACTATTATGCCTCTTCCACCTCTTTTAAAATCTGATATTATGGTAAACGTGGCTGCGAAGAGTGAAATAGGCACTAATATGGTTTTGTCTATGTCACGTTTTGTCTGCTCTCCCTACCTAATCACAGAACACAAGCGTGATTGTATGTACGTATGTAAATATAATTCTACACCTGTTTTTAAATATGTCACTTTATTTGTTTTATTTTTAAAGGAAGGCATTAGATTAAATCTCCCTTTATAAACATAAAATGACATGAATTGAAACACTCTGTGAAAAAATTGGTTTAAGCAGTTGCAATTATTTAACTCACAATAACTGTCATACATATGTACTTCCATAAATTAAGCTCAAGTTGCACATAAAACTTATGCTAATGTTACTTAATTTCAGTCAGTTTTAGCACTAAAATAAAACGGAAAGCATAAAAGCTTTTTTGTATCCTTTAACAGCCGTTTGATTTAATTATTTAAAGTTATCTTGCATGTTCGATTTCTCAATTTCTACCCTTACCTAAGTTCCTTATTAACTGTTAATAGTTTTAATTTTAACAATAAATGAATGCTTAGGTATACTTTAAATACCTATAATAAGGTATATTTCGGTCGACAGGCTAGCAATGTGTAATTAAACTTAAAAAGGGTATTTCTTCGAGCGTTTCAACCGTCTCATTCCTCTGTCCGCTTTTTTGTAAAAATGGAAGAATATTATGATACCATCGTTTAGTCATCTATTAGGGGAACAGGAATACTTGACAAATAGTCAAAAACGATATCAAAATCTACAGCAGATTCTTATGAAATCTAGCCAGATGAATGAGGCGGTTGAAACGCTCGAATAAACACCCAAAATTATACTACAATGTGCTACGAAAAATGAAACAGTAATTGTTTTCGCTATGTAGCGTTTCGTGTTCTCTGCCTACCACATTTCGAAATACAGTCGTGATGTATACGTGGATTTTGATTGATGATCGGCGTACCCCTGTTTTCGTCAAATAGGGTAGGCAGAGTCAAAAACACTTTTAGCACGTCTTAGATTTTACGTTAAATACAAGAGATATAGTGACAGGTTGCTAGCCTGTCGCCCAAAATGTATCTTAAACAATTTTCCTTCACCATTTACAAAACTTCAGCAGTTTCAAAATGTAAACATAATAAATTGTTACCTGTGACAAATTCAGCGGCTGCCGACCAGGGGGAGTGCTGACCTGACTGGCTACCAGAGACGCCAGCGCCACCCGCTGGTTCCCCGACATCGCCCTGATGATGGGCAGGATCTGAGCAAACTTGCCCACATGGTCCTTCCTCTCCAAAGCCCTGAGCACAGCATCCCTAATCATTCCCTCCTTCGCCCGCAACTTATGCGAAGACTTATACTTCACACTACGCTTCGTCGTCACTTCTTCAACATCCTCCAAAGAATCCAGGTTATACTGAGGCCGGTGCGAATTCGTCACTCCGTTAGGCTTCAATATCCTCACTGGGGGCTTCACAAACGTCTGATACTGCCTCGACTCCTGGGCTATCATGATCTCCCCGTCATGCGCGAACGCAAAATCCTCCAAGTCCTCAGCCACCACAGCCACAGCTAACACGAACAGAAGCTTAAAAAACGCCATCTTGCACTTTTAGATCAAACTGTATCCATGCTTGCACTGAACTGGCACATCATAAATTATGCAATAGAAATCTTGTGCATGTGTAGGCGCGCGCAGCTTTCCTCGGTCGCGCGTCGAATGAGCGCGAGACTGCGCGCGATCATCTTCGCATATACCAGGTGTCAGATTATGCCGGAACTGGGACTTTCACCGTCACCGGGTCACCTTTGGGTCACTATTGATAAGTCATTGCGTTTATCAAATATGTGGTCACTGTATTCACTGAAAAGGTGTTACATGACGACCGAGAACAAAACGCTAACAACAAAACAAATGGCAATGCGATTTCAAATCTAAACGCATGCTGTTAAGGAGAGTGGTTGGTTTTCCATTGCGCTGCGACAAAGTAAGCACAATGATTTGATAGGATGATATTCCACTTTTACGAAGGCTTTCACAGTTGATTGTGTTACCGAATAAGTATAATAGTTATGGGTATTGAGTCGATTGATTTGCAATGACGAATCATGTAATGACTGCGGATTGTTTCGCTTGATTTGGAACTTTATTGGCAGGGAGTTTAGACCAAATATTACACTGTGACGCAGAACTAAGCATGTTTGAGATTAAAATCCATTTTTGCGCTTGAATAGCACAATGTGGGTTTAAATAATATTGTCATTTAGTATTGAGAAGGTTGATTGTGATGGCATTTGGTTCGATATTTTATGCGCTCTGGTCTCGCGATCTCTCTTCTATGTTCACATTGTGGAAAGAATGACGTGATAGTTTGAAAGGTGAACTGGTTTCTTTTGTAGTTGGGGAGTTTTTAATTAAGTATTATGGGAAAGGTGAAATGCTGGAAATGTAGACATTTTTAAAAAACCTTGCTAATCAAAGGCACGGTCAAGTGTAAATGTTTATTCAAACTCAACGTTTTATTGATGTTGACTTGACTGATGGCATTTATCTTAATTAATTAGTAAATATAAGATAAAGTCTGACAGTTAGCCTAAATAATTACTATGTGGGCTTCTATTAAGCAACAACCTTCAAAATACCGACCAGTAGGTGTATATTTTTCTTAGCCAAGTAAGGTATTTAGAAAAAGACGATTGACGATTCTGTAGTTCCTGTAGTTGTCTACGAGGCCTAAATTAGCCGGGAAGGCTGAAGTAGAAAATTAATTTATCTTACTGTACCTACTGCTTTAGAAAAAAAATTAAACGCATAGCATTGTACATATTATTGCCAAGGAGCACAGTTTCTCTGCAGTTAACTTCTGAATACTTTTTTAGATCCCTTCTTCAGTGATCGGGAATACGGAGGCAAGATATTCCGATTTAGTTACATCGTCGACAATTATTTCACTATTGTTCTTCCATCAATCAATATTGGAAATTAAAAATTTAAAAATATATGCATTCATAAATAATCTCTAGGAATACGTCAACATGCCACAGAACTCAATCACAACATTATGGGCAAGTGTATCAGTGTATACCCGTATGATGTCGACTTTAGAATAACACCTCTCCATTTTCTTCTGTGGATGTCGTAAGAGGCAACTAAAGAAATAGTTTTAGGTATAAAAGGGACAGTCAAGCAACCTATCACTGTTATACATCTACCCTAAAACCTAAAAATATTGCTGAAAGTGACCATGAAACGTAAAACAACCATAGTTTTGTCTATTTAGTAACGTTTCGAGTGCTCTACCTACACCATTTGGAAATTCAGGCCTAATGTATGTATGTATCAGTAGTATCAGTGTTACAGATTGGCAGGTGGCCTTAGAGAAATACATATACATACATACATACATACATATTCTCATGCCTGTATTCCCAAAAAGGGTTGGGCAGAGCACATAAATTCAAAAATCCATTGCCACGTTTAGCAATTTATTTATTTATTTTAGAGAAATATAATGTGTATAAATTACATTGTTATCAAAAGAAATCGACCTTTATTGTCTGTATACAACTAAAATATATGATTTACATAAAATCATATACCTAACCTATGCCATAGCATGTCACCTGCATGTCGCATGTGTGTTTCATTCGCCTTTCATTAAAGAGCAGTCACACAATTAACGATTACAGAATATTTACGGTAGATTACAAATGCCTTACAGATTTTATTGATACTCTTCCCATAATCATCGATTTCCATTGGATACAATGGGGAGTTAGACAATGGCTTCGTGGCAAAGCCTCGTAAGTGCGCAAAACAATGCGCGATGGTATGAAACAGTACTTTCGTTTACCGCAGCGCCTGCGCCGCGCGTTAAGCAATATTGTATTTGCTGGCTTTGCGGCTACAGGGTGATGAATTTATCTGAGATTTTCGAAGTTTCTGTCAGGCTGGGCTATATGGAAATGTTGCCATTTTTATTACATTTTCCTTCAATCATCATACTTACAGTCTATACGGGGTACAAACGTGTTACAAATTGTTGACTTGTTGAACAGTTTTCATTTCTTTTTTTGTAGTTCCACTTTGTTATTTGCAGTTCCATGGAAATTCTAGGCGTCTATAGTCTAATGTTTATGGACAACGCAAAATTTTAAATAAAAAATTAACTAGACTTGGGCTAGTTAACGATACTGAATCATATTTTTATACATTTTATCACGTTCAATGTGTCACCATGTATATGCATACCTACGCCAAATTTTCGAAAAATGTTTCGCAAAAGTAGATGAGGCAGTAGAGGTATGTCAGGATCGTAGCAAGTGGACCAAAGTGGTCTCTACCTATCCCCGTGGGGAAAAGAGGCGTCACTACAAATGCCATATTTCGCAAAAGCGACTCAAAATGTAGCTTTCAAATCACGAGACCCTATACGATCTGGATTAGCATAAATTTACCTTTGTGTGGCCATATTTTATACGAATTGACGGTAAATTTTGATGTTCTTTTTGGACTGTTGACAAGTTTACAAATAGATTAGAATATTTAGATATAAGGAAAGTTTAGATCTAAATAAGATTTAGATTTGAGTAGATAAGTTTGACGAAAATGTTTGATCCGTGTCAAATTTCTGTCTTTCTTGCTTTCTTTCTTTTACAACCAGCTATTTGACGGTTGAATCGTTCCAAAACTCGTCTAAAATTCCTTTGTTTCACTTTTTGTGACCATCCTTTGTACAAAACACAAGCGATGCTTCAATCACAAAGAAAGTAACAAGTAATATTGTCACCGCAGCCATTTAATCTGATAATCCAACCATTTTCCTTGTTTCTATAATAATTCCATAATAGGCGCCTATAGCGAAATTACAGGCCTATCAACAGAGTTATTGCTGCTAAAACATTGTAATTTAGTTTCTATTTTATGAGCACAAAGAACTTTAGAACGGCATGTGTTAGGTTTTTATGTTAGTGACTATTGTGATTGAAATTGTGTAATTTGTTAGTACAAGAAGAGTTGTTTGATAGTTTCGTACATAGTGTCGTTGACCTCTTTAGATATTTATTACAGTAAGATAAATATAAAATGCTCGACACTTTAACAGAAAATGTTTTACATGCGTCACAATATTTTATTTGTTTATACATAATATACAACATACAGACGCCTGTAGAGCACACGAAACGCCATTGTAAACCTAACCATGATACTGCCTATTTCACGCTTTGCAGCTACTTTTGGCAAAATTTTGGGTTTCAAAAGAAGTAAGTACGGAAACAATGGACAGGTGTCATTCTACCCGACACCATTGTAGATTAAGTTTGAAGATGAAGCCCTTACAGTTTTATTTATTTGTTGTCATCAAAATCAAAACTTGAGCATTGATACACATAAACACACAAATTACACAAATTAATACATAAATAATTATTACATAAATTAATTGTGACACATAAATTATTAATATTATAAGAAAATGTATCTAATGTTAAAAATTGTGTAAGCTGCCTTCTCTTTAGAATTTTGCTGTGCCCAACAGGGTCCACAATTAAGTTATTTTTTGTTAAGCAGTGAACTTAAGTTTACCTAACACCATTCTGTAAACAATTTGTGGAATGCAATAAATGATTGAGTATTGAGTATTGATGTGTATTGAAATGTCAGGTGATTTTACTAGCATCTTCTTTTTTATTGGAATTTAAAATATCGAAGCTACGCACAAAAATTAATTAAAGTAATGTGAATTTTGTGTTTAATATCAATTCTATGAATAGCGACGAAAATAAGTACAGCGTTGAATACTGGGACGTTTATCTTATTACTCGTCTTTGCTTTTATGAAATTCGCCTCATCAAACCATACTCGACGAGTAGTAGAGAGAGTAGCTATTTTATTTTATGTATTTGTGGTTTTTTTTTCAAAGTACATGTCCTTGTTTCTACTCTGTTTGCGTTAAAAGCGACTAATCTACTCTACCGATGTGGCAAGTCGGGAAATGTTTGTATGACAAGACTTATAAATCCCCATCCTCCTAATTTTCGTTGGAAATAGCGTCACACGATTTCAAACAACTATTTCGGCTTGTTTTATTCCAAATCACTTTAATAACTTAAAGGGAATAGGTTAAGATATATTGTAGACGAGTGGCTTGTCTCTTACATTGCTACCTCAAATTGCTAAATGTATGTTGTTTGCCGTGTGGTGTAGGATTTGCGATTAAGAATAACACCTCTTCCTTTTTTTCCGAGTATGTCGTAAGAGGCGACTAAGGAAATAGGCTACGTATGCTTTAGTAGACAGGCTAACAACCTGTCACTATCATTACCACTTACTTAAAATCATAAAATATGCTACAGCCTGCTACGAAACGTGAAATAGTCATGGTTTGTCTATGTAGCGTTTCGCGCGTGTATGTATGTTAATTTTATTCTCGTTTAGTTGAATCACTCCTATAATCCCAAATGGGGTAGGCAGAGCGCACAAAATGTGAAATAGACATAACCATGATTATGACTATTTCACGCTTCGCAGCCACTTCTGGCATCATTTTGGGTTTGAAAACAGATGTAACAGGTATATGTCTGGGTAAATAAAAATCAAGTATAATTTTCAATACATCCCTATATTTAAAATAATAAATCTTTCACGCGTACACACTTAAACATATGAACAGATGAACCAATATCGCATCTTATGGAGACTAGAAAGTTATTGACCTGATAGATTTAAGACAGAAATCATCAGATGTAACAATTTATAAACTTCTACAGAGGTAACAGTATAAAATGTATAAAACAGTAATGTTGACGGCTCCCGTTACAGCGAAGATAATACCAGTGACTGTAATTTTGGCAACTTTTCGGTCACTTCAATTGACAAAACTTTTTTTATATTACATCATGTCAATATTTAACAAAAGCAGGACGGTAAGTATTTAAAAGGTAGTTATAATTATAACATAGCACCATTCTGATTCAACGAAATACATAAGTGCAATTTACAATAAAACTTTACATTTACTGTTAACATTTTGATAATATTTGAAACAGTAACACTATTTTCAATCACCATGTCGTGATTAAATATATAATCTACAAATTATGATACGGTTCCATTTGTTTGTCACATTTAACTTATTCGATACGATTTATTTACAAAAACACTTTAACACAAACACGCATACAAAATATTATAAATTAACAGTTATTTACAAATTATCAACACATTAGTTCAAGTTACATAATTTCAACTGAATTGAAATTGAAACTTAAAGTAAATTATCACGGAGTTCACACGAGTGCATTAGTTTGTATGTATGAAAAAAAAACAACATCCTGTGCGTGTATTGGCAAAGTTATACCTTACTCTAACAAACAGTTATAAGAAGTTCAGTCATTTTTCCTTTTAAATGTCGTTGAGCCTAATGTCCACATAAGCCTTCGAACTGAATTTTCGAACAGAACAAACATCGCTAATAACATCATATTTGGGACTAGCTTGCAATGTGGCAAATTACCAAAAATCACAAATTTCAAGAAGATTTCCCAGTTTTGATAGCATTTAGCAATATTTTGTTGATATTTGGTTTGTTCGAAAATTCTCATTGAGACTTTTCAGCAGGACACCTCTCTGACATTTTAGTAACGTCCTTTCAATATCTATCGACAAGTTCTTAAATGTCGCATTCAAATTCAGATACCCTCTTATTACGTCCATCAGGCATTAATTGGAAATGGCCATCCCTCGTCCCTAACCTGGGGAAACCACTAAAGCTGTTCCTACTGACCAAATTACTATCTCTACTCTCCCGTTCCTTGTGGAAACTGGACGTCGACAACTTTTCCTTCCTCTCACTGAAGTTGGTGTCTGTGAAGTTTTTGTCGGTGAAACTCTTTTCGGTGAATGCGCGTTCGTTGAACTCGCCGTCGGAGAAGTTCCGGTCGTTGAACGGGACGTCCCTGATGCCAAAGCCGCCCATTCTCGGGGTGCCGATGCCGAATTTGTTTCGTAAGTCTTCGTCGCGGAAATTGAAACCGCGGTTGTCATATTTCGCTGGGCCTTTGGAGAGCCTGTGAATAAAGAAGGAAGAAATGAGAATAAAGTTTGTAAGTTTTGTAAACTGCAACCATTATTTATTACCAACAGCCATTATATTTGTCAATAAAATGCAGTCGACTTGAGAACCTTCTTCATTTTTGAAGTTAGTTAAAAACTGATGAGTACGTAGCTGACTTCAATCGTTTTAACTTATGTCGCATTTATTTGTGTGTGTTTTGCCTGTCTTCTTGTGAGCAATTATTAGAACTTAATGCGTCGCTTAACAATCATGGGTAAATCCTATCTTCCGACATTTTTTCTAACATAGGTTGAAAATTAGGAACAGCCAATAATGGCTAATTAAAGTTTATTTATTGGTATACCGAAAAATAAACCATTTATAGCGATCGGCAATAAAATTAGCAAGATTTAAAGTGGTGGGGGTAAGATCGCCTATCGCTTTTACCTGGAAAAAGCAAACTTACCTTAAGCGAATTTACCCCACCACTTAAAATCTTATCAAATTTATTTCCGACCACTTTAAGCAAGGTCTCAGTTACTTACTCCCTAAAGCACCTCCTCTCCCTGTCGTACTCTGCAGAGAGACCTTCATCATCATGTATAATAGCCGAGGGATCACTATACACCGATGACTCCTGATAGAACGAGTCAAGGTCCACGTAGTTCCCTTCAGACGGTTCGTTGTCCAGCAGTTCTGCGAGTTGGGACTTCAAAGCCGCAAAGGTAGGTCTTTGGGATGGATCTGCGTGCCAACAGGAGTGCATGGCACGGTAGAGTTGGGGCTTGCAGTGGGGTGGCCGCTCCAGGCGATAGCCTTCTGTGACGGCTGCTAGAACCTCACGGCCTGACATCGCAGCGTATGGTGTGGACCCTGGAAAATTATTGGTTTGGTAAGTTAAGACCTTTGTGGAGGTAAAATTTTAGAAAGATTTTATGGAAATACTTTCTGGAGATTTCAAAACGTGTCATTTATAAGTTTGATTATTGAGGTTATTGTCTCTCTATGGCAGCAGAGCTTTTACTCAGATTAACAATTTTGTTTTGTTAGTTGGGTGTTAATGATTTTGTTCTTAGTCAAGTTTTAGTCATCAGAAGTCAAAGATTTCAACATATTAAAAAAGTTATACCGCATAATAAAAAAGTTTGACGGCCGGATAGCCCAGCGGTTAGAGAACCTGACTGTGAAGCTTAAGGTCCCGGGTTCAATCCCCGGTCAGGGCAGATGTTTGTATGATGAATACGAATGTTTGCTTTCGAGTCTTGGATGTTTATCTATATATAAGTATGTTTATCCGTTGTCTAGTACCCATAACACAGGCATTAAATTGCCTACTTTGGGACTAGATGATTGGTGTAAAAATTGTCCAGAGATATTTATATTTATATTTATATTTATATTTATATTTATACCAAATACTTTGAGATAGCAAATTCAGATGTCATAGGTTTGGAAATGTTAAATGTTTTCATTATTCACAGTTACTTGTATAACAAGGCTAAAATAATTAAAACCTCAAAGTTACGACAGTTTTTAGATGCTTAGAGGTACGCCAGAGAGTTTCTTTCACAGGATAACAACTTGACTCCCAAAATGTTGTACAAAGACTACTATTACTCAAAGACTACTATCAAAGATAACTCACCAAGCGTAACAACCTCCCACAGAGTAATCCCAAACGCCCAAACGTCCGTCTGATGGCTATACACGTTGTACAGCAAGGCTTCTGGTGCCATCCAGCGGACTGGCAGGGCACCACGATTACGGGACGCGCCGCCGGCTGCCCGCGACATGCCGAAGTCAGCGATCTTGCAGAGTTTGTTATGGTCCACCAGGACGTTACGGGCTGCTAAGTCACGGTGGACGATCTGGAAAATAGAGCGTAATCTGTTAGAAAAAAGGCAGGTGTATTGTGTTTTTTAATACCTATTACAATTGTTAAAAAAAACTTCTATCGCTAACCTTCTTCTTACTTATGGAAAATACTTACTTACTTACTACAAACTTACTATGGAAAATAGTAAAGTTCACACCCCGACGTACTTTACTTTCTTTACTTTTTGTCTTTGAAAAATGTACGAGAAGTAGCGATAGACTACAAACTTGTGGTCAGCAGCAAGTGATACATGAAGAAAGCGATAACTTTCTGGCACCACAATAATATCGACGGTTGAAAGGCAAAAATGACCAAGCGACATTTTGGGCGATATTGAGTTATATATATCATTGGAATCAGCGAATTTTTCTGCGTCGATTGGTCTGACTCTCATGCCGCTGCGACGAAGTTGACTGTCGCTTGGTAATTAAAAAAAAGCCAAAATTTCTAGATTTTCGGCGTCCAACCGACTAAAATTTTAACCATTTTTGAATAATTTTTACTTAGTGTATATTCAATTTTAAGTTTTTACACTTAGTAATTTTTGCCTAGAGTTGAAATAAAACGGTTGAACAGAAAGTAGTTTTTGCCTTACCGTGCCTAGGGTATTAATATGACTTAAGAAATTTTACCTGGTAGAATTTATATTTTATTCATGATTTAAGATTTTTTACCATACCTAAATAATCTATTCATTTTCACTTAGTACTTTTTACCTAAATGAAATGAGCTTAAAAACGTAATGTAGTAATAATTACCTGCCTAGAAAGTTTAGTTATTTTGTCGTTTGGTAATTTTTTACCTGCCGTTTTTTTTTTACTTTTTGTTGTTTAGTTTACTATTTCAGATCTAAAAGTTTAATAAAAGGAGCTTATATATGATGCGCGTGTTAAGTTTTGTCGCTTATAGTCGCAGTGAATCAAATTTTAAGTGGCGGTTGGAAACGACTTCAGCGTTTGGTCATTGCGGAACCGGCGCGTAGGAAACCCATTCAAATACATGTCAGGCTCTTAGGAAGTGACTAAAGTTTAAAATTGTTATTACTTAACCGTGTCGATTGATTTGAAATTGTATTTTCATTCATTTACGGCGAGAGCTCTTTATAATTAATATTTTAATTTAAAATCAGTTATTTATTTACAAAAGAGTTGCGATATTTGATATTCCAACATTCATTATATATATCCGAGGCATAGGTATAACAAAATTCATTGTAGTGAGTAGGAGGCTCTGCATATCTAAATATATAAAAGGAGAAACTGACTGACTGACTGACTGACTGACTGACTGACATATCAACGCACAGCCTAAACGGCTAAACGTAGTCACTTGAAATTTGGAAGGGACCTAGCTTAGGTACCGTAGAGGTGTACTAAGAAAGGAATTCCCGAAATTCCCACGGGAACGGGAATTAGCGGGAAAATCCCGTTGTATGAATAATCTAAACCGCTTAAGTTAGACGCTTGAAATTTGGCATGCAGGTCCCTTAGTAAACTTAAAGCTTAATTGCAACGGGATATTGCGAAATTCCCACGGGAACGGGAATTAGCGGAAAAATCCCGTTGTATGAAAAATCAAAAACCGCTTAAGTTAGACCCTTGAAATTTGGAATGCAGGTACCTTAGTAAACTTCTAGCTTACTTGCAACAGCATATTGCTAAATTCCCACGGGAACGGGACTTAGCGGGAAAATCCCGTTGTCTGAAAAATCTAAACGGCTTAAGTTCGACGCTTGAAATTTGACATGCAGGTACCTTAGTAAAGTTAAAGCTTAGTTGTTACAGAACATTGCGAAATTCCCACGGGAACGGGAATTAGCAGGAAAATCCCGTTGTCTGACATACTTACACCCCTCATTTTAGAGAAGTGA
>BHDV01006767.1:120087-193915 GCA_005406045.1 Adoxophyes honmai
CCAAAAAAAAAAACTTTAAATCGCTCTACTGTAAAGTTGCCAATATGTCGCTTGGTCATTTTTGCCTTTCAACCGTCGATATGTTAATCTTTTTTTTATCATTTATGTTTTGTTTTATCTCTTAGGCATCACGCCACAGAGGCTCTTTTTAGATTTAGTTTAAATAACTGTTGCTGATAGGTAATTACGGCCCAAATTCTTTGGACGTTTCTTCATAACAAAAAAATAATGTCTGTTTACCCCTTTAGAAGCAATGTAGTCCATCCCCCGAGCCACGCAGTAGGCGAAGACGGTGAGGTCCCGCGACGTCAGCGCCCCGCTGCCACTGAACCGATCCGGGCGGGACCGGCGCTCGCGCAGGTACGTGAGCAGCTTGCCGCACATCACGTACTCCATTATGAGGAGGTATGGCTCTGGAAGATTGGTAAGGAAATTGTTAAAGGTAGTATACTTGAATAGTATTCGTAAATGGGGATCGTGACTAATTTAAAACATTGAACTATGGATAAAATATGAGATCAATAAAATTGTTTTTAGTTTATCAATTTTCTGGATAAAACAAAACATAATAAGCATTTTTTTTTGTAATCTGGCTGACTTAACGAAATACTCGTTTTAGTCATTATGCTTATTGCAATTAAAATTATCAGTTTGGATAAAAGAATCGATTACCTGAATAGACTGGAAACAAGGTTCTGCTAGCTAGGGAGCTTGACCGTATACCAGCTGCATATAAAATAATGAATATTACAGGGTAAATGTTTAATTCTGTAACAACTAACACTTTTTTGCACTCGAAACGATTTGAATTTCGGTATGGGCATGCAATGTGCATAAAACCGGCTAAAAATGTCCTAAGAATCATGTCCACGAACAAAAAATTATGTCCACGGCCGCAAAATGAAAACATAATTAACAAAGACTTAATGTCATGATGGCACTGGATTTTTAAATTCATGTGCTCTGCCTACCCCTCTTGGGAATACAGGCGTGAGAATATGTATGTATGTATGTAATTTCATGATGAAAATCGTAGTAATGCATTCCTCTTTTAATTACAATGTATCTTCTATTTTCTCGACCTACCATGTTCAGTGCAGCAGGCCAGCAGCGTGACCACATTAGGGTGCGTCCCAATCTTCTGCATGATGTAGATCTCATGGAGCAGTTCTTGCTTCTCCTTCTGCGACGCCGACTCCTTTATGCTCTTCACAGCGACTAGGCGGGTCAGTCCGTCGTGTCCGTTCAGGTCGTCTGCTTCTGCTTTCCATACCTTGAAAAGTTTTAAAATGCTAAGGATTTTTGCAATTAAAACTGTAGTTATGGCTGTGTTTTCTTTATAATCTTTGAATTTGGCTTTTTATATACTGGAGTCTAATATTTTTAATGACAGTAAAATTTTGTGGTTGTAAAATTAAGTTTGACTGTTCTCAATTGAGACAGAATATCAATAATCTCTAAATACTCCTCTTCCAACTTCCATCTGCGTAGGGCTAGTAATCCTGGACGCCTATTAATAGTCTGATTGTTCGATTATTCTATCTCATAGTTGTATCAAACATGTAAACAATATTAAAAAAATACTCACTTGTCCAAAATTGCCTTGCCCTAAAAGAGTTTGAAGCCTAAGTTTGTTCCTTGGGAACTCCCATTTCCCGTCAGGCTTCGTCGGTGTCGGGATCGGTGGCCTCGCTACCGGCGTTATAGGCGATTCCTTCTTTGTCTCATCGTCATCGAAGTAACCTTCGTACTCCGTGTCTATCTCTTTGGTTTTCTTATTTAATATACTCCTTAATATGTACACAGCTATGCCAGCAACAGGCAGAAACCCTAAACCAGCCAGCACGTAAGATGCTGTGTAAGTCTTTTCGGCTTCTATAACTACTTCATTATCAGAAGATTTTGTTTCTTCTGCATTATCTAATACAGTGTTGTTCTCTTCACGTTCTTTAGAAGTATTTTTAACTACAGTTGGTTTATAACTTGACTGGGAAGATGTCCTTGAAGTAACGATTATTGGTTTAATCGTAGGTTCTGTCGCTAGTACTGTTTGCGCTGTAGTTATAGAAGTCGTTGGAACTTCAGTCGTGCTCGAAACCGTTGTTTGTATTGGTCTTAAGCTTGACGCTGGAGTGACAGTAGTTGTGGTAGTGGTGGTAGTTGGTCGACGTCTTTTCAAAATGTTCTTAGGTCTTATCGTACTTCCATTGCTTGTAGGTTCAGATTCGTTTTGTCTGAACAAATTAGCCAGTCTTTCAGATATTCTCGATGTTGTTGGCTCAATTTTTGGAGTGATGTCACTGGCCTCGTAAGCTCTATGTACGTGGACTACTGGTGTAGAGCTGGGATTAAAATTGATACTGCTTTCTGTAGTTGTAGTTCGTATCCTAATTCTATGTTTGTAAGGTGCTCTAGAAGATGGTGGTGGAATAGGCGTAGTTTCAGTTACATTCAATACAACTGAATGCGTTGTTGTCACATTTTCATTCGGCGGTATTGATTCTACTACAGTGCTGTTATCAAAGTCTTTGCCTTCAGTTTTATTTTGGCCTTTCATTGAAGATGTTATTGATACAGAAGTAACAACGGCTGTGTATACTGTGGAAGCTTTCTCTGTTGTGGCATTAACGACTACTATTGGAAGTAGGTTTTCGACGTTTGAAGCTGCTGTTACTCGTGCAGGTCGTCGACGCAGATTATGGTAACTTCTAGTATAATTTCTTGTCGTTCCTGTACCGTTAGTTTTATTTATGTTCGTTTCCTTTATTACGGTAGAGTTGCTGTTTTCTTTAGTAGAAATATTGTTAGAGGTATTATTGTTTGTTTTGTTTGTAGAACTTGGGGTAACATTTATTATTATTGGTTCGGTTACGTTTAACTGCGCGAAATTTGGAGGTTTTGACGTCGCTGGGGTAGAACTTTGTTTTCTGTAAGCGTTAACTAACCCTACATGCCTCTGCGGCGCAGGCCCTTTCACTGTATTTCTTATTTTGTTCTTTTCAATGACATTCTTTACTACGGACACGTCCATTTCTTCGTTATTTTCTTCTTCATCGACGCTTGTATTTTTATACTTTTCAGTAGCTGAATACCTTGAATTAAATTTACGTCTTTCTGGCACAGCTGGGGCGGCAATGAAGTTTACTGATTTTGTTGATGCCGATAGTGATGGAGAATCAGTCAAGTTATCGCTTAAGATTTGGCCTCCTATCTTTTGACCAAAGGAAATAAATGGAGCCATATCTTCAACAGGTAGTTCAGTTTCCAGCGGCCTGAAGTGATTGTAAATTTCTTGTGACATGAAAAGAGTATCATTCCGTTTATCCTTTTCGTTTTCTATTTTTAAAAGCTTAGTATTTTCAACATCAGTAGCAGGTACTGTAATATTTTCTGCCTGCTCGTTCTTTTTATGAACGTGAACGTTCGACGCCTCCGTCGAGTTGTCATTAGTAATATTTGACAGAGGGGTTGTGGTTTCAACTCCAACTGTAACATTTTCATGAATTTCATTTGTAGCCTCAGTTTTATTCAATACTGGTGTCTGTGTAACATTATCTGTGTCAGAATAGTTAAGTAAATAAAGCCCATGGTTTGATTCATCTACCTGGAATTCCTCATCAGGTTCCAAATCTACTTCTTTATCTATTTCTTCTAAATTGTCCGGTGGGACATAGATTATGCCCATTTCAGTCGACGGTCCGGCAGTTTTGTTCGATCTTCTGTTGTTTATAAATCCGGCTCGACTTCTGGTGTCTTGGTACACTTTTGGTACAAACAAGTGTCTTATTTCGTGTGGTTTGATATCTTGTTTGATGTCTCGTACTCCATCTGTGGTGGTGATTCGGAGACTCGGGGTCGCTTCGTTGCTAGAGTTATCAAAGGTTATCCTCCTCACTATGGAGCTATTTGAATCACGTACTTCGATCTGAAGAAACGTCGTATTGGTCCTGAAAATGTAAAATTTCTTAGTTAATACAAATGATACATTAACTTAAACTTTTAAAGGAATTATGAAAATGTACGAATTATATGTATAAAGCTATATTGATTTGCATCAAGGCTATCCATTTTGTATTCAAAGAAAACGTAAACCAGCAACCTGTAGCATACTACAGGTTAGCAAGCGCTATCGTTCATAGGTAACCGTAAAATAAAACAAATCGCAAATTCTTTGTCAATCAGAGAGCTAAAATATTTGTATTTGAGAGCAAAGTCAGGTGAGTCGCCTAAGACTGGATATGCCCTAATACCAACTTGGCGACTCCTCTAGAGTCCTGCTGGTGTCCTAGTATCAAATACATTATTTTGATACTAACGAACGATATAAAAAAACAAAACTAAGTCACCATCCGTAAAAAAATCGCTCTATAATGCGATAAATTATTATGTATCCGGTTTTACATCTCATACAATTTTCATTAGACTACCTAACTTTAGTACAATAAGAACTTACTTATGAGGCTTATGCGCTATGTTAGCCAAGTTATTGATATGTGCCGCGAGCCGCCCGTTGAGCAGCTGTCTTCTCCGAGCAGCGAGCAAAGACAGCAGTTGCGAATCCCTCGTCGCGTTTGCACTGCTCTGTGTTGTCGTGCGCCGTACATTGCCTGCAATGGACGGAAAACAATGCGATTAATGGAAATCTTAGAAACAAAACGCCAAAATCAGTAATAAATGCACGCCGAGTTGCCGTTTTGCAAGTTTGAGAACGTGGTTTGGCGGCTAAAATGATTCTGTGAATAAACGAATCATTCATTCACTCATTCATTCATTCAACGTAGTGCAATGTGAAGTGATGACTTGACCAAAAAAACTAGGAGTCAAGGGATGAATATTGGTTTTATTACACATTGGCTAAGAAGGGCTTATGTGATAAAGTTAAAGTAAGAAGTAAATACTTATCTATAAATATTTTTTTACAAATATAATTTATACAGCGGCCTTTGCACTAGATACAAGGGTCTCTATCACGAAGACTTGACAAAAGAAGGGTATAATATATTTATACTTGAACTTAAACTGGGCTAAGTAGAGGTTCTTAAAACTAAAATGTGTCTAATAATGTATAAATACGTAGGTACAAATTGCTCCAAATCGAAAAACCAATTCATTCCAATTGTAAAAAATACAACGTAGGATGTTTATTCTCCGGGATTACCAAACACACCTTGAAAGGTTTTTATTCCATACCTTATTAACCTATCAGATGGAATTTTAAATAATGGTTTTGGTACGGACGCAGAACGTGTTGATCTTGCGCAACGAATCAACCAAACTCATCTAAATATTCATCGATTCCGCTTCTAGCGAATTAAATTTAAATTTAATTCAATCTATTCCAAATAAAATATCGATTGTGTTAAATAAATAGCGCACGAAGTTATCTTTACATCTAACTTCTATTTAATAGCCTTAATGAATTCAACAGTAATTAGGATAAAGATCAACCGATTCAATGTCAAAAATCGATGATTCGCCCAAAGCATTGCGTGATGAACGACAATGGAAATAATTACAAGCAATCATGTGGTGGCAGATAACGTTGCAAGAGAAGCCAATCTCGATGTAGCACAGTTGAACGATAATAAACTTTAAAGTGATGGAGTTGGAGCCAAAGAATTCGAAGATGGTAATGAGGTTGCTGAATTCCAAAGCCAAGTAGAAACAAACTTACGAGCAACGGCTAGAGAATTGTTAATGAGTGGACCGTCCGCAGCCTTCGCCTACAATCTCGAAATGGCGTGTAAAGACAATAAGTAGATGCGTTTGTAAACAGATGGTGACCAGTATGGTTTGTAGTGGATGTTTGTTGCTGGTAAACGATGTTTGTAGGTTTTGAGGTTTAAAACGAATGAAGTAACTGGAAGGAAGGTTTCTTGATGCAATGGCCACAGACTCTTATATCTTTTTATAAGAACTTTTAATGGTGATAATCACCGGCCTAGGGATTCTAGGTATGAATCAGTGAATCATGATGTATGAATCAGTTTCTTGTGAGTTGTCGGGTTTAAAATAACTAAAAAATACCTGCTCATTTCTTTCGGAAGTCGAAAGGGTAACTAAGGGAAAAGGTAAAGGTATATTTTAGGCGATAGGCTAGCAACCTGTCACTATTATACCTTTTAACTTTTAAGTTAAAAATATACTAGAACTACCAGTGAGCTTCGCGTGGTCTGATTACCCTGTTTGAAAATACAGGTGTGACGTAGGTATGTATATCATCCATCGCAGAATAGGTACTATTCTATTAATAGGTATCTATTACATTCATTTTATTTCCTTTATGCTAAAAGTGGCCACGAAACGTGAAGTAAGAAATAATTTTCACGATAGCAAAAAATCTACTACAAATAATGCGGATCCATTATAATTCGACGTTGTCTATAAATGGTATGTTAACGTTTAATATTTCTTCTGTACTTATTAATAATAGCAGTACCATGTGTTTAAAAGGAACGCGGGGTCGCCAACCTTATTACACGAGACAGTATAGTCAAGAAGTTGATTACGAAAAAAGTATCACGCCAGCACGCATGCGCAGTGAAACTCAAGCGAGAAATCCATAATTACTAGTCGTTTTAGCAATTTCTTGGTAGTATGATGCGTTAGTAGACTGTGGACATAGACTGATAAACGTGATAATGCTTACTTCTTACTAATATTATCAATGCGTAAGTAACTCTGTCTGTCTGTTGCGCTTTCACACGAAAACTAATGAACCGATTTAAATGACATTTGGTAAGCACATAGTCTAGAACCCGGGAAACATAGGCTAGATTTCAAAAAGGGTCAAAATAGTAATAAAGTAGAGTAAGATGACGAGAGCACAAAAACTTATATTGCACAAAACTGCATAATGTACCAAACCGAATGCGAATATTGTAACAGTACTGTAACTCTAGATTACGTAACGATAAACAAACATTATAAATCTCTGGAACAGTTATTGCGATACGGTATCGCTCGAAATCTCACGATACGGTTCGGGTTAGAGTCGTCGTGTCACGATACGGGCTTAAGACACAAGCGGCTAGCAAACACACACTAAACTTCTAGATTTCAAAATGTCGACGGTGGAAATTTCAAATGTCGTAAGGGACATAGTAGCACTGTGGGACATTTGCCCTTGCGACATTTGAAACTTCAAATATCGTAAGGGTGAATGTCGTGTGATGCTACTATGTCCCTTACGACAATTGATTCCACCGTCGATGTGTTCAAGTTCTACGAAATAGAGTAAATCGCAAAGTCAACACCAAATGAATTTTACAGCTCTACTCATGGCACAAAAACACACGTTAAGTTAAAAAGCACCTCAAAGAATGTAAATCGTCTAAAAGGTCCATGTTCTGAAGAGAGGACAAATTAAAAGTATCTACCTAAACCCTGATGCATGTATGGCAATCTGTTGTATCTTCCTACTTGTAGTATCTATGTGAACGATACGCTTTTTTCTCGGCAAACACTTTATGCATTTGCACCCTCTTTCGTGTAATTTTGAACATTACAACCGATACCGTCCTGCCACTGCACCGCCCCGCTTTCGCTGTCAGTGCGTTTGGAGCTTATGTATTGTCCGCCCGTCACTTGTTCCCCAGACCAACAAAAGGGCTAACGGAGCCACAATGCACCGTACTAATGTTTGACGTAACCCGGAGTAACGGTCCGTTATGCCGGTGGACGAGTTAATAAACTAATGTACTTTTCTGTGGTTATAATGCACGTTGTCTGAGCTAAAACTTACAGCTACGTACGAATAGATGGTGCTTTAGAAAACATTACATACAGAGACTATAACGCATGTATTTTCAATTTTCAAATGAGTACAGAGCAGATAAACGTAACTTATCCGAAACCATGACCATTTCCCGCATCGTAGCATAACTGTTTTACTGAAAGTGGCATAATAGTGACATGTTGCTAGGCTGTCGTCTAAAGCATACCTCAACCTTTATCCCTAGTCCGGTATATGACATCCACGGGAGAAATTTAGACGTATGCCACGCGGGAAATCGGTAATTTAAAACGATGTTTAGTCATATTCGCACTAAGGTAAAGGATCCTGTGCTCGACACTGACCCAATATATGGCACTTGCACCCTTATGGCATAGTAAGACAGGTGACAGATGGGTGTCATCTACTGGGCGTTGAGGCGTCGATCATTGGTACATTTACCTCATATCTAAGTCTATGACCGCGGAAGATGCTGGTTGTCAAACTGTTGCACGCGGTTTGGTAATATTAGTTTTAAAATCATGGCACACATAATATTTTTTCTTTTCCCGTCCAATGATGACCATTTGGTATGAATAGTCTCTGAAAAAAAAGTAATTAAAGGCACATTTTCTACACAACTGAACAGATTAATCATAAGTAAGATGTAATTGGCTAGACTGTTGTAATAACTTCTACGTCTGGAATTATTTTGGCATTCGTAATTATTAACGAACGTGAAACACGTTTATTTACGTTTCATCCTTGACAATAAACATAAGATTGAAGATAAAAATTTTCAATTAAAAATAAATACCTACCTGTTTGTTCGTCATTTAATTAACTATTTGGGTGGCCTTTGGTCACTGATTCAAATCTGTGGCAAGAAACAATCGGTGTTTGAGTTAAGAACGCATACGTATTATAGAATTATAATAATTATGGGTTTGGGTTGGGTTAGTTCTATAATAACCAAATTGGGGATATTGTCGATAGCCAGGTTAAGTGTACCCGAAATCGACCAGTGTGTATGAAGAGATTGAAGTGGATGAAGCAATAGAAGTTTCTCAGGATCATAGCAAGTGGAAGTCTGCGTACCTCTGTGGGAAAGAATATGAAAGAGGTATAATAGTGACATGTTGCTAGCCTGTTGCCTAAAATATACCTTAACACATTCAGAACCAAGAACCCGGCTCCCGGGTTCTTCAAAACATTCGCGAGATACCGAGAACCCGGTAGCCGGGTTCATTTTGTACTAGCTATAGACTGCTCGGTTCCGCGCAGATGTTTTGATTTTAGGCTTGGTCGTGAATGTGTTAACGTATTTTTACCTCTTACGACATCCATGGAAGAAATGGTAAGGTGATATTCTAAGCCCAAATGAAAAATTTGGAAAGTCCTATTCTAATTTACTACACGTTATCCATTTACTTAGCTAACCTTCACTTCTAACCCCTTTTCGCAACATGGTCAATCAACAGTACCAAAACTCATTTGTCTAAATAACTAGTCCCTTAAACAGTTCGCTTAATTATTTTTAATTACTTCTCATTTAATTTGAGTCGGCAATAAATTAATAATTATTCCAACGCCTAGTAATTATACGGCTATCAATTGTTTTCGTTGACTGTAATGACTTTAGCATGTCAAGGTCTGAGCCATGTCAAAATCATGATGTGGATGTTGACCTGTCATTAAGTGTAAAAAAATTAACGGTTCAGTTTGTGGCATGAAGATACAGTTATTTGATGACAACCAATAATTTACTGTTTCGAAACCATCATACATTCATGAATTTCCAAAATCTTAAATGACATACATACATACATATTCTCACGCCTGTATTCCCAAGAGGGGTAGACAGAGCACATGAATTCAAAAATCCAGTGCCACGTTTAGCAAATTCAGGGTAACCAGATGGTTAAACGTGATATTGCAGTGACAGGTTGCTAGCCCATCGCCCAAAATACACTAACCCTTTCCCAGAGTCGACTCTTACGACACCCACGGGAAGAAAGGGGGAGGCGCTATTCTAACTCGGCATCACACGGGGGCAATCTTAAATGAACCTTTTTGAATTTTACTTTATCTGTTCTACATACATACTTCAAGACCAGTCCCCTCAATATTGTAAAAGAGATTTCCAAGCATCTGGTGGATACAACTGGGAACCGAAGAGCTGGCAGCTTCCTCGCTCAACGCATCAGCATTGCGACACAGCGAGGAAACGCTGCCAGCATCTACGGGACCATGCCTTAGAGGTGCACTTTTCCAAATATCGTATTTTCTAGTTTCGCTTATAGGGAAGTAAGTTTTTGATCATTGTTGTGTCCTAGGTATACCTCTACTGTGTTATGGTTGAAAGTTTTCTTTACCAAACTACTTACATTATGCCTGTATTCCACAGTGAGCTCACGAAACGCTACATAGCCAAAATCTTAACAGTTTCACCCTTTATAGTCACTTTTAGTAAAAATTTTAATCCTCCAATAATCCGGACAATCTAGACAATTCAAATACAGAAAATTCCGACAAAGCCAAATCTCTGTAGAAACCTTAGTTGTATTACCATAAAGAATAAAGTGTCAAAAGTCCCCATATGAGCTAAGTAAAGGGAGTTAATCGGGTTTCAATGTCAAAATTGTAGGTTTTTGGATTTTTCTCGAAAAGTGTAAATTTTATCATAAAGTACCTTAAAGCCAAGTCAAATAAAAGAGATATAACAGTGACAGGTTGCTACTCTAACGCCTATAAGACTACTTAAATGTTGAATATTTAAATTTGAACTTAAAATTATTGTGTCAACTCGCTGTTCATTCTTTTTCTATTTTTTCCCTTGTCTGTGGTCATCCTTCAATATACAAACGTCAACCAAAATTTCTCTCGTTGTTTTCATTTTAGTTTTACTAGTTTAACATACTGTATATTGTAATGTTTGTACTACACTAAGATTATCTATTTAAATCATTTAGGCTGTTGCTAACCACTACGGTCACTGTGAACTCATGGTAATTGTACAGATCGTTGCGCAAGAGCATGATACCGAAAGCAGCGTAAAGACCGAAGGCTGGGAAACTTGGCTTTTGTAAATGGTGATAAAATGGAGCTGCGTTTAGTGGTAAAGTTCCTGTAATTATTATACATACAATATTCCTTGTATTCCAAAAAGTAGGCAGAGCACATAAAAATCATGGCTATTTTACATTTTGTGGCAACTTCTAGAACAGGAGTTCCCAACCAGGGGGGCACGCCCCCCTTGGGGGGCGTAGAGCAATCTCAAGGGGGGCGCGAGACGTTTGTGTTTTCAATAGAAAAATATTTCAATGTACACAAAATCAAATGTTGTTAAATTAATGCTAGTTTTATTGCAAACACTAAAGAAAATATGGGGGGGGCATGAAAATATAATTTGTGATCTGGGGGGGCTCGAGGTAAAAAAGGTTGGGAACCCCTCTTCTAGCATATTTTTTTAGGTTTAGAGTTGGCAGGTATAATAGTAACAGGTTGATGGCCTGCCGCCTAAAATATTGACCTATTTCCTTAGTCGCCTCTTGCGATATCTACGGAAGAATCGGAGTGGTGTTATTCTAAACCCAACTCCACACGGAAAACTATTTTTTTTTAACTTTGCGCTAATTTTATGAATCAATTCTTCTGTCGATAAAGATGACAATAACGCCTATTCTTGATATGAAACTTGGCTTTTTGTTTCACTTGGTTTTTAAAATTTCATGTTTTATAAACATGCAGCGATGATGCTACATTTTAGCACTCAACTGACCAACTCGGACGCATCTAACTGGAGCAAGCTGCGCGCCGCTCTTTGCATTCACCTTAGTTTACTCAGTTCTGCACTGCGCAGTAGATGGACTGCGTTTATATTTACTACACCTTACAAAGTTTCTATAATAATTATTAGAATCTAAATAAACTTGATATTTACGTGCATAATGCTTACGTAGGCAGAGCACAGCAGCCACATGTTGTGTCAGGTTTGGATCTCTACATTTCTTTCGTGGATGTCATAGGAAGTGACTAGGGAAAATAGATTAGCAACCTGTCACTTTTATACCTTTCTATCTTAACTTAAAAACAAAAAAATGTGCTAAAAGTGGCGAGAAGACCACAATGATATTGTCTATGTTCTATGTCACGTTTAGTAAGTATGCTCAGCCTACCCCATTTGAGAATATAAGCGTGATTTAAATACCTATGTATTTTGTGTATGTGAGGCCCTTTATGTCAAAATATTTAACCAGATGAAGAGTGACAAAGTAACATCTAGCAAAAAAAAAGGGATTTCCCATCACATTCAATATGGATCGGAAATACATATGACAGACTTAAGCTAAGCGTCAACAGGTCCGCATCTCACGCATCGGACGCATCGGATTCAATCAGATGTATGGCGAAATGCGATGCGTACGATGCGGACAGGTGGACGCACTTGTATGAGTTTCTATACACTGAATACTACAATCCGTTGCGTGCGATACGTCCGATGCGTACGATACCGACAAGTGGACGCTTAGCTTTAGGCACAGGCAAATGGCCTAAGCCGTGTGACCAAAGTGATATGAGATGCAAGGATTGCGTTGCTTACGCAAAGCTGGCATTTTGAAATGGAACTATTGGCTCGAAAGTTGTCCTATTAATGGTTGGAAGTGTTAATAGCATGGCTATAAAGATTTCGGAACATACAGCAAAGTGTACTTAATAGATGTGTACCTTACTAGTTTGTTGATTGAAATAAGTTTTGTTTTAAACTTTCGCGATTCTCACTCATAATTATATGTACGCGGGACTTAATCGCGATTCAGTCAACTCGTGATCACGGTCGCTGTAACGCGGCCGAAACGTCGAGAAGGTAAATAAATAAAATCGCGATTAAGTCCCGCGTACATACATATAATTATGAAATAAGTTTTGTTAATTTTGTTTCGTAATCGTGTTTGCCATGAGGTGTTGGGTTTAGAATAACACCTCGCCATTTCTTCCGTGAATGTATTGTATGTGAAGTAATAAGTATTGTGTATTTTAGGCGACACGCTAGTAACCGGCCAGTATAATATTTATACTCTTAACTTAACAAACAATAAGCTACAAAATAGTCATGGTGTCAATATGTGGTACTATCCGTGTGGAGTCGGGTTTTTAGTTAGTTAGCGTGTCATACTCTCTGACAACCACATTCGGGAATACAGTCGTGATGTATGTATGATTAGTATTAGAGCTATAATGTATATTAATTTCTGGCCTAACACTATTTTGTGTAAATTAACAAGGCACATTAACATGGAAATGTAGGTATTAATAACTTAGAATCACCAGATTCAACCACCAGACACAATTCACCAGAGTGCAAAATTATATTCAATTCCTGCTATAGTAACAAAGTGCATGCAACTACATACATGCATGATACTTTCTTCTTCTTTATTTTATTTCCTTTCTCAAGCGAATCTTGGAAGCGAATTCAGAAATTACCATTGAAAACACGAGAAAGCGATTTCCTTAGAAGGAAAATCGTGAAATCACGGAATTCCTTCTTTAGAAACAACACCATTGGTTCCCAGTGAACCTAGAATTATTATAATTTATAATGTACTAAACAATGCACACACTCGTTTTTACTAAACACGGAAAGTGCACTTGTAGGTACTTACTATGTTGTGGGAAACTACTAAGCAATAATGTCTAGTAAGCTGACAATCGCAATTGTAACTTAAGTTTCTCCCATGTTTTTATGATCACTGCAAGAATTAATGAAAACGATATTATTGTGATTTGAAGAAACATAGTAATAACTCTATAATAACCTAACCATGTAAAAAAGTTGGAAATCCGCCGACATTTTCGATTAAACTTCTATGTTATAAAAGAATTGCTTCGAAGTCGTAAGAGGCCACTAAGGAAATAGGTTAAGGTACATTTAAAGCGACAGGCTAACATCCTGTCACTGTCAAACCTCTTCTCTCTCACTCGTAAAGTGGCATAGTTTTGTTTTGTTTTGTCTACAAAATATGGGAATACCGGCGTGATGTTCATGTATAGTAATTGCTACGATAAAACTATTCACGAGAAGTAAAAAACGAACTTTTAACGAAATAAACAACACTAATTTACTTAATCGTGATTTAATCGAGTAGTTTTCAAGATACACACTTTAAACAGTCATGATCCTTTGCCAGTAAATAGACGTAAAATCTGACCTACCACCTCGTCCTACTTAATAGTATTTCGTGACGCTAATTAGACATGGAAACAACTAATTTGACTCATCTGACGTATAAAATCATCCATCAAACAAGCGTGACTTTTCACAGACATTTTATAAAAGTAATATCAAATGATAATTGCAGAAGCTACGTGTTTTTTGCGCTATTTTTATACATACATACATACATACATACATATTCTCACGCCTGTATTCCCAAGAGAGGCAGGCAGAGCACCTGAATTCAAAAATTCAGTCCCACGTTTAGCATTTTCAGGGTAACCAGATGGTTAAAATGATTATTGCAGTGACAGGTTGCTAGCCCATCGCCCACAATAAATTAACCCTTTCCCAGAGTCGACTCTTACGACACCCACGGGAAGAAAGGGGGAAGTGCTATTCTAACCCGGAACTACACGGGGCCATTTTTATATAGGCGCGGAATAGACTATTTGTCATTTCCTGACGTCTCTAGTTAAATAGTGACAGGTATAGTCTTCCTCGCCAACTTCAAGAACTGGCGAGCAGCACAATGTGTGATATTTCTCGAACCATTGGAGACACTTTTGACCCAACCGTAGCTCAATAACTATTTCACATGAGCGTGTCATATTTAAATTCATTATATTTATGGCTCAATGGCACAAAACAACAGCAATGTCGTTGTTTATCTAATATGAACCAAAAATGAATCTTAAGACGAATTTAAAGAATCATAAGGTCTGAATAACCGAACATAGGTACAGTTTGTCTTGAAAGAAAGAAAGAAAGAAAAAATGTTTATTTTTAGGTCCAAACCATCACCATACAAAAATAACAAAAAAAAAAAAAAAATCTTACAACTAAAACAGTATGTCTAGGTGACGCAAGTGAACCGAAAAATGGGCCTTCGCTCAGCTCTTGCATCTCTACTCGTCCCTTGCTGCTCGGACTCCCAGTCATTTAGTATGATACGCCAATGTCTCTAAATGGAGTCTTTGGATGTGGATGTTGAATTCGTTTATAAGTATGTTTTCCCATTACCTGGTACTTATAGTATGGTAACTACACATACAGAATCGTAGACAAAAGCTAGTTATGTTAAACGCAATGTCGGAGTTCGAATCATCGGGGATTCATGCATGCAGATTATTATCATCATCTTGAATAATCATTAACTACGCATCGTAATTGTTAGGTTGTTGGTAAAACATCGGTTTTAACGTAAACATTTGATTTCTGTTTTAAATCGTGACTAGTTATTATTACTTCGTTATTAGGTTTTGCTATCATCCAAGCAAGTTGTATCATTATTCGAAATAAATTCCCAACGTTGCCTATGCACACACATAGAAATTCAACAAAGTTTAACGATATATAATCTTCATTCGATTCAACACCAGCATCATCATTCACCACTATCATTTAATGCTTGGTTGCTTCCTTTTGGTGTCAATTTAGAATAACACTTCTCCATTTTTTCGTGACTATTTCACACTTCACATTGCAGAGATTTCTAACATACTTTTAGGTCTTAAGTCACGAGATACAATAGTATCAGGTTGCTAGCCTGCCACCTAAAATCTACCTTGACCTATTTCGTCACCTCTTACAACATTTATGGAAGGAATGGATGTGTTTTAAAACCGACACCACATGGCAAATTTCCAACGTTGAAATGGTATGAGTCTTTAGTGGGGCATTTTCCTCAACAAGCTATGTTGATGTTCTGATGCATAGTAACGTAGTTTAGTAAAGTTGGCGCAGTATCGGTGTGATCTTTAAGTTTATTATTTTGTAGGTATTTTGAAGTTGAAACTACCGTGAGACTCGATCTTAGGCTAGATTTAAGTAAGTAAGTAAGTAAGTAAGTAAACACTTTATTGTACAAAAAGGAAAGAACACGAAATACAAAACTCATATACAAAAATATATATTTACAGCTGTAAGTTTTACTTACGTAAACAGGGACGCAGTATTGCTATCTCATTCTAGCTTATAGCTGTGTCCTTACTTATGTAAGTAAAACTTACAAGTGTAAGGCTGGCCATAGTGAAATAAATGGGTAACTCACGTTTCAACTAGAGTTTAGCCTGACATGTTTCGGGCAGGTCTGTAGCCCTTTATCTAGGAGCTGCACTGGCTGCTGCCAAGCGCGCAGTGCGCGCTAGCGATCCGTTTGCACGAATGCTCGTTCTCGACAAAATTAATGCCAGCGCGTGACTACCCTCATTTTCGTCTTTTCCTTGTTTTATTTGTGAGAGCGGTAATTAATATCTCGAGCAGGTTTAATCCGGATTGCCACCAAAATATTAACCCATCTTTGTCGCATTAAAATAAAAACGACAGTACCTACTTTTATTTCTGAGTAGAATCCTCATAACGATTTCAAAAATCCGCTCCCAAAATTCTATTGGGCAAACAAAACGTTAACAGTCAAAACCATGACTATGTCACGTTTTATTGCCACCTCTAGAATAATTTTAGATTTTATTTTTAGTGAGATAAAAGAGACGATAGTGACAGGTTGCTAGCTAATCGCAAAAAATGTACCCTAATTCCATAATCCCTCAAAAACGCATCGCAAGCGCACATTACAAAACGGTTCGTGTCAAATTTGGAACGGCTGGCGAGTGTTAGCTGCGCGCGCATTGCAACCCGACGCACGTGGTCAATTGGCCAGCGTGTGGGAACCGTTCTCTGTTGAAATCTGACTCTATAATAGGACTTGATTCACAGAGAAACAGCTTCTAGCTTAGCATTTGGATGGCCGCTTAAATTTTACGGCTATCATGCTTGTATTCATACATAGCAACGATCTCGCTTATATTTCCAAAAAGAGGCAGGAGGGGCACGCGACACATGACATAGATAAAACTATAATCTTTTGTTGTCATTCATTTTAGGATGCTCTTCAGAACATCGCTAATTGGGTACATATTCTTCGAGGGCCCCTCGACTTGTTTTAACACACTTCTCTTCCAAATATTTTACTGTCTATGTATTATGTGTGTTTTATAATTGTCAGGTACCTACAAAATGATAGCCTCAAGCACTTTCAAAGTTTTTACGCTCCGAATAGCAATTGATAAATAACAAATTAGATTTTACACAAAGTTCCAGAACCAATTCAGACGATTCTTTGCTAGAATGGCTAGAAACAGATCAGTCTATATTTTTCCATGTAAGCAAAACAGCAAAACCTCTGATAAACAAAAAGAAACCTAAATTATCATTACCAAGACTAAAATAATGCTCGCAATGCAAATAATCATTACCAACAAAAATGGACCGGAAATGGCAATAGTGCAAAGGTTAATCATCATATGCACTAATGTCTCATAACGAAAGTGTAACAAAAAACATAAATAACACCGTAGAGGTTAGATTAAAACAATCAACAATCGAGTTCGTTTCTCACTTTCACTCCGCCATATTGTTTTTGCCATTTATGGTTGTGAACTCGATTCTACACCAATTATGGTGTTATCTTCAAGAACAACTTGATCCACCATTACTAAGATATCATAGGCACTTGGGTTTCATGTTACGGTGGTCGATTACAAGGTCTTAATTTCTAAATTTTAATGTCAGACAGACATCTGGTGAAATTGTGTCATTTATGCTTTGATTGACAATCTGTAAACATAAATGTCAGAAGAAACGATTATGTCAACAAGCAAATTAATCTCATTCTATTTTGTTCGTCATTATACTTTTTTGCTCAACCGGTTTTCTATTCGTTTATTACTTTTTAACATAATTGAGTAGCCAGCAAACACAAACAAAATGTAATATCGATAACTTATTGTGTAGAGTTATATAATGTTGGTTTGTGTTGAATATGTGTCAATGTGCACGCCTTTGTGTTTGAATGGCTTTAGAATTTGTTATAACGCATTCTGGATGTCACCATTGCTTCGGTCGTATGTTTTGTCAATACATTCAACTGCCAAAACTAACGCAACAGTTCATGACTGTTTTCGATAAGCTATAATACCTAACAGTAATCTTTAGCGTGGGATTGGGTGGTTGGTTAAGAACGTCTATTTAGTAGATTACCAAAAATTATTGCATACGTATTTTTTATTTTGTTTAACAAAAAAAAAGATAAGAATCTCTGAAGTTTAGAGTGACGTCACTACGTGGTACAATTTTAACCGCGGCGTGACGTCACCAGCCCTCACTCCAAGTTTGATGATCTACTTTTGTCGTTGTTCAATTGTTTGATAAACCAAAAAAACACGTGTCTCAATATTTTCCATAATCTAAAATCACGAAATTTTCGACCCAGTACACACTTGGGACGTAAGATGGGACTAAAGAATGAGGTTAAATTATGTTAAATTTTAGACGACTACCTACCACCTATCACTATTATACCTTCAACACAAACACATACAAAGAGAAAAAATCTCAAAAGGCATATAGCCGATAAATACCTAACGTAAGATATGCCATTCTATTTGCATAACAGAATGTAAGGCTCGGCTCTTCCGCTATTGTTCTGCGGTTTACGAGTTACGACCGACAGACAAACATACATGTCGCCGCTGTAAACTATGTGATAACATCATTAATTATGTTTGATTGACTGCTTCATTAGGCGATGATTAACAATACCCTCTAGCAAGAAAAAATAAGCAGGAAGTTTGCATGACAATGTAGTTTAACGTCTCATATCTGAGACAACTCGGAAAAACAAATTCAAACGGCCATGCTGAATTATGTGACCAAAATTTCGGAGCATCCTTAAGATACTTTGCATAGGTACATACATAGGTACCATCGCGAACAGGGATTGTTGAGCCACTTACCTATGTTTGTAACTTGGTCGTGTAATACTAATCCAATAGCTGACATCTAGTCGGTCACATCGGTCATTGATTACACGTCTAAATTGCGAACAGTGGCAAGTGGCTCAACAATCCCGGTTCGTGACTGTACATCACGCCTATATTCCCAAACTATACATACAAAGCTATGAACTGTTTCTCGCTTCGTAGCCAACTTTAGCATAATTTTTAGGTACGCTAAGGTAAGATTAGAGAAAAGAGCTGAAAATAAATAGTCACAAGTTTCTAGCTTATCGCCTGAAATATACCTATTTTCCTAAAGTCGCCTCTTACGACATGCACGGATGAAAGTCTTTTCCTAAGCCTGACACCTCGCGGGCAATTACAGAATGGTTGATACACCTGATTGGCATTTACCTCATTCAATTGTTATTATTAACTAGCCGTAGTTGAATAATTTATTCTTAGTTCGTGCCCTATCGGCCTCTTGCCGACCCACTGTCACGTTCCAAGACTTTCTGAGATCATGTTTAAATCCAATCGTGAATGCAATCGTGAAATCATAGCTTATCAATTCATGCTGAGTTTAAATCCGCCACCGTCTTATTAAATTACAATGGAATGACGATGAATATGGATAACTGACTGATGTCGTAAGAGGCAGTGTCAGTTGTAATGTTCCAAATTATGCAAAAGTTGATGCAGGTCGAGGGTTTGCGTCCTCTTTCATATGATATCGAACATTACAACTGATTTTGTCACGCCTCCGCCACGCGTTGCCTCGCTTTGGCTGTTGGTGCGTTTAGGGCTATAGTGCTTTGGTGGTAATGATATCTAGTAAGCTTTGTTTGTGTTCTTTTATACTCCGTTTTTTTTGGGTTGAGAATTTTAACTGTCAAATCCTTACACGGGTCATTGTCAAGCCTGGCAATTTTTTTCGCCAAAAAATGAAACACGTGATTTATAAAAATCAAAGGTATATTACGACTCTTACTCTAACTTGCAACAGAACTGAGTATCATTCAGAGATCAATTATTCGAAAAAAACGATTTAAAACGAAATAACGATATTTCGGTTCCACAGAAAAGACTAATATGTCCACCGAGTGGACTAACTATGTTAATTAATAATAAATAAACAGAACAAAAAGCGGCAAACATCTTAAACAAAAATAACGTTCAAGATATATTCTCATAATCATGAACAATCAGACACGTAAATACATTCAAAAAGTATATAAAAAATATTTTGTGTCTGTCTACCGAAATGACAATTCTTTTCGGTGGACAGAATATGCCTTCGTCCTCCGAAGACTAGAAAGCCTTCAAGTCTTCAAGAAGCATGTATGAAAGTGGGGGTTTGGTGGCTCTTCTTGGTTTTAACGTTGACGTATCCGAACTTTCAGAATATACCTCCAAAAATTGTATACTTTTATGAACATTTTTTTCAATCAACAAACAGACTGCACTCACTAATTTTTAATGGTTGCTGCATTCTAAAGTCATCAACTTCTTTTTAAGTAAGTAAGTTTCTTTGCTTTCAACATTCTTCTGTTTTTCACTGCAATACGTTCACCCATTTCATGGTACTAAAATAACTGGAATCGAAGGCGGTATTTTGCGTACGATGTACTTTTAAGCTTCTTTTTGTATATTGATTTTTTTTCTGCATCGTCGTGCATCATTCCATTTTCCCTTCAAAGCTTATTTTGTATGTTTTTGTTAAATCTTCTACAGTATTTTTTACCTTTGCAGAATTTACGTTTAAACATTCACTTTTCAGGCACTAGTCATTTACGGATAAAACAAAAAAGGAATCAGAAGCTAGTTTTTAAAGTTATAATAAAAAATTAAACCAAAGTACAAGAATCAATCAAAATAATAATCATTTATCGTTTGGGTGTATAAAAAGTCCACCAAAAAGACGTCCACCGAATGGACTTTTTCCGCAATATCATTCACAACACCAGCCATTTAAAGGATTATTCAAAAGGCAAGGCATAATTTACAATGTTTGATTGCTTAACTAATTATTAAAAACGTTTGGTGGATTTATAGCGATGTACTTACAAAATACAGCAGTAACCGGAAAGACAATTCAACATTGACACCACCAAATATTCTTGTTAACACAACAATATCGTCTGCTGCGCACAAGTCACGGCAAAATGGATGCTGACAGGGATAGTACGATAGTGAATGAGTTAAATTATATGTCCCGGTCTATTCATTTGACATTTCCCTAATTTTTCTAGAATTTAAAGTAATGTCCACCAAAAAGACAAAAAATTCTGTGACAAGATTCAATGATGCAAAAAATGTGTTTTATTTCCATCTAATTTTTTAAATCCTATTAATGTTAAATGGAAATCATATAATGATTAGGGAAAAATGGCATTTTTGTACAATAATAAAAGAGATGTATTTTTTTAAAGCCACATTCTATTAACTGGTGGAACCCGGACAGTCCACCGAAGTGGACTTTCAGTTACATTTGTGGTGATAAACAAAACAAATATTACATTTATAGAAAATACGATATAGTATAGTCTAGTACGTTTCCTGTACTTTATAGTTATGATGTAAATTAAATGCAATTATTAAAAATGTCTTATATATTACCAATGGACATGTTTTTTTAGGGTTATGACAATGACCCACACACTTTTGAGTAATCCCAAGATATCGGCGCAAATTCTGATGATGTTTGATTTAACAACATTATAACAAACAATGTTAAGTGTATTTGCATAAATCATTTCCAGTTTTATTAACGAATTCCAGAGATAATTTCAAATTGTGTCCGTTGAAATTCTCAAACCAAAAAAAACGGAGTATAGATTGTAGGCTTAGCACAGCAATACGTGCGGAATGGACTGCCTGTCCTTTTCTGACGTCTCTAGTTGGATAGTGACAGGTATAGTCTATATCGTGCGCATCTCTACTCGCGCCTTCTTGTGCTAAGCTGGTTGAATTCGGAGATGCCGAATGAGCAGGCATCTGTCGCATAGATGTGACAACAATGTACGTTAGTGATATAAAATATTGACAGTTTAACATACAACTAGCTTGTTTACCTACTAGAGTCGTATAAAAGTGCTTACTCACTAAGTACAAACATAATTGGATTAATCAAGATTAAATCGTGCTCCACGTAACTTTTTATGCATAATACCTTAGCATAAAATAGAGGTGAGGTGTAGTCAGACTTAAAAATATACTAGGTACGCAAGGTATTTTACACCCGCATACTTTTGTTATCTCTGTCATTCATTAGAATAATGCTATTTAAGGAAAAACCATGGGAATTCAATAGCAAAACACTAATTTTCTCTAAGTTCCTGTTACGATAAAGATCACTAAAAATCACGCGTCTAAGGGCCGATTTTTCAATCACCAGATAAATTTATCTGCCAGTTAAAAATATTGCTATCCTTTTTTCGCGTCATATAAAAGAAAAGTGACAGCCAACATTTATCGGACAGATAAGTTTTATCTGGTGATTGAAAAATCGGCCCTAAAAAAGAAAAATAATTATGCAACACGTTCATTGAAACAAAGGCACGTATCTAAGCAAATTTACAAGGAAAGTAGTATGTTAGGGCTAGTCGGTCGAGGGCGCCCTCGAAGAACTTAATATAGAACCAGATCCGGAATGTTCTAGAATGAGGCCATATTACCAGATGCCAGATGCAGAGTGGGAGGAATGTGAATAAAGCGAGAGAAATGGGCCAGAATAGAAGCGAATGGCGCTCTGTTGTCCCTGCTTACCCAAATATGACACAGTGTACAAGTAGATTAATTATCAGAACTACTAAACTGATTTGAAGAGATCGTCATCAAAAATTACACGAATTTTGTTCTTTCGATTCTTTCTTTTGAAGTTCTAAGGGTAAGCGGAACACCTGAACCGTGATTTTTAGCGATACTTTTAACGTTATAACAGTGACAGGTTGCTAGCCTGTCGCCTAAAATACCATGTAACAAATATTTCATTATAATATTTATCCAAAACCAGTTTATATTCACAATTGCCTCATTACCCAGCTATGCACGGCAATAAACAACCAATACCTAGTTCTAGCCTACCTAGAAAGGTTACGACTATTTAAGATTCTAATACTGCAGTCTTCAGCATTCTGCATTACATTGCTTGGTAGTAAGCCTTTACTCTTAAAACCCTTTGATCAAACACAGCAATGGATTGTAAAGCAAGCAGTAAAGTCGCCTTGTAAATCAACTGGAGGCGTATAGAACCAGCCAGTAACCTTTGCTTTGTGTAGCCAGCTGACAGTTTCCCGCCCCTTTATGATATGTGTATTGGTTTCGAAATTGTATGTGGGACTCCTGTTTAGTTCGTTGTATGATTGTTTATTAGACACGGGCGTGGTGGATGGCAACAGCAATGCAACAAGGAATTTTCTGTGTGGTGTAGTAGAATAACACCTTTTCTTTTCTTTCGTGGATGTCGTAAGAGGCGACTAAGGGAGCACTACTACTACACACTATACTAGGTTACGCTACATTTAGGGCGACAAGCAACCTGTCACTACAGTACCTCCTTAAAAGCTAAGAATAATCTAGGATTGGCTAGTGGCTACGGAATGTGAATTAGTCATGGCTTTGTCTATGAAGCGTTTCGTGTGCTCTATCAAAACCCTATTTAGGAATATAGGCGTGATGTACCATCGAACCAATTGATTACCGACCCATCATAGAACCTATTCACAGTGAACGTCTTAGTGACATTGCATTGACAAAGGAAATGTTTATGACGTTTATTGTGACAACGTTCTGCTGGATCAGGAATCAGTTGGTTTGATAGTATATATTTAAATCTACCACGAGACTCACTCATTGTGATATAAACGTACCTACTAACTCTCGTCTTTATATCGGTGGCAATGCGTGTCAAATAGCTGCCACCGTGGCGCATTGCATTCGATAATGAGCTACAATCTAGCCCGAAACATCGAAGCTAATTTCAATAAAACTCTTCAAAGTTTTTTTTGTCATTATACAATGAGAACATAATGATACAGACGGCTCAAGCGATAATATCATACAATGCCTGACTATTTCTGTAACATTATTTGTATAAAGACGGAAGACTGCTCATATTGTTGCATCGAACAATTTAACAATTCTATTGTTAACACAACTGGACACACAGACACACACGTCACGCTAATTGTTACTCCTTTATGATTCAAGCGAGCATTATTTATATTTATCCTCTAAGCAAAACATTTACAGCACTCCTTTTGTTCTATAACAATCTTCTGAGACTTTATGCTAACTTAGTACTTGTAGTCTACAAATAACATTTATGGAAACGTACTAAACTCCATAAAATGAGCCATAATGTTTGATGTGACATAAAAGTACCTAAATAATTGGGCAGAGCACACAAAACGTTACATAGACATGTAACTACTTCACGTTCTGTAGCCATTTTTGGCATATATTTCGTTATATTATAAAAGTATAATAGTGGCAAGTTGCTTAGCCTGTCGCTTAAAACATAACCTTATCAAATCTTCCTTCATTTATTTTTAACTTGACTGTCGTTATGTGAAAACATTCGACAGCCAATAAGAGTTTTGCATGCGAAATGCGTAAATAGAGATAAAAACAAAAGACGGAACAATTTAAAATGTTTGAATTTAGAACTACTATGAAAATTTTTTAATTCGCATCACTCAGTCGGGATGATATAAATAAAAGACAGAACAAATCACGAAGTTTGAATTTGAAACTTCTTTGAATACTTTTAAATCGCATCACTCAAAACGGAAAGAAATAAATACACAGAATCGTGACCGGTAATGACAAGCATCCAAAGTCTGTTATTATTAGCATCCCTGTCTTATAATAATATGTCATTATTCCTGTCAACAGCGAAGTGAAGACTTCCTCTCGGACGTAGGAGGTTATTAGTTCCGTCAGTTTTGGGCTATGGTGACCTTGAGGTTTGGAACTTATTGTAATAGGCAAAAATTAGAGAAAATATTGTTAAAAGGAAAAACGATTTTAACTTGGCATTTTGGTTCTAGAGTAGGTACTAAGGGATTTATTCAAACATAGCTGTCTGACTACAGTCAGACAATTTTAACACTGTTTAATGTAAAAAATGCCATGGAATTGCCACACATACCTACAAATAATACAATAAAAATGTACATGAAAACAAAGCCAAAAGGGCCGCGTTCGGCATGATGTTGCGACGAGCCGCAACGCTTTTCAATGCGAGCCTAAAAACTTAAAACCAAAAGACAAATAAAATTATAAAAACACATTGCAGGCAGATGCCAACAAAAAAACTTATGAAGACAAACCAATTTTGTTTCTTTCAGACTTCAAATCGACGTTCTATTCACAATTGCCAAATTATTATATCATTATAATGATGGCCCAAAACAATAGCAATGTCGTTTAGTTCTGATATGCATCAAGAATATATCACAAGACGAGTTTAAAGAACCACAAGGTCTGAATAACTGAGCAGCTAAAGCATTAGCATCGACTAGACATTGTCCATGTCGAGATAAACAAAGTAATCGACATATCAATCGGAGTGACAGTTCTTGTATTTATTTGCATGTGATTTGTTGGAGGCTGTGGTTTGGTAGCGGTGGAGTTTGATAAAGATATAAAGTGATATACTTAACGGATGGTGTCGTTGTTTTTTTTTTACATTACGGAAGGCAAAGGCCAAGAGCCTTAAAGCCAAGGCTTATTTGTAGTGTTTTCTAGTTTTCCAACGTATGTATGATCTTGAAGAGGGTTTTTTTAAGTCTGCAGCATACTGAATTTGGCCACGTGTCAAGTGTTAATTTGAAGTGTAAAGTGCTTTAGTGATAAACTTCTTAATTCTACGGCCCCAGCCCTACGAGAACATTTTTAATTGTACTTCGTAGAATGATCTGCAGGACAGTCTTATTTAAATTAAAATAAAATAAAACAATCGTATTTTTTATTCATTCTTACTAATGAGACAAAACAAAAAAAAAGTTTTTTTTTTGTTAGAAGGTAAGCTATAGGAAAAACTTTTACTTAGCCCAAGATTTTAACAACCTGTCACTATATTTAAACCTAAAATATCCTTATAAAATTATAATGAACTTCATCTTTCCTAACAACAAAGCAACCAATACCTTCACTCCGAACTTCTATCGAAGCCATTGGCCTATCAGCTCAACTTGCCTAACCTATTAGCATCAGATCACGGTTATATGCAGATGGCTGGTAAAACCTTTGTTTCACGAGCCCTCACTTATTTAGTCCAGTACGTCTAGTGCGTTCAGAACGATCATGGAGTCGATAACAATTTCGTTTGTGAATTATCGCAAAATTGTATGGAAACTGAGACAGCGCCGCCATTTGAACGTTTGCACAACTGCCGCGGTCGACACATCTCCATACAATTCAGCGATATCTCGCCAACGAAATCGGTATCGATTCCATCATCGTTTTGAACACACTAGACGCTCAGGGCTGGGATTTTAGGTGAGAATTAAAACTGTTTTAGCACGCATCTGTAACTTGTGCGTGAATTGCGTGTCTGTGGTCGCTTGTAAAACAAACACGCAGATTAATTTGTATTATACTCTAATTATTATGATTGTATGCATGCAAATGGAATTTTAGCTGCGCTATTAAGTTGAATTAGCATTTTGATAAATTGTAAATGTAACAGAAGCTTAGTTTTCTGTGTAACTTTGTTCTATTGACGCTTTCTGAAAATTATGCTGAAAAGAATACGCTGTAAAAACTCTTTGTCAAAAAAATACTATGAAGTAAAGCATTCAAATGGATGAGATAATTGTTAAACTTTTAGCTTTTTGTTATACCATTGTGTGTGTTATACCATTTCAATTGACATAATTTGTATAATGTAGATTAAATTTCGTGTTATAAAGAAATAAACCGCACAATTTTTTTTAACTGAAAAAATTGGTATACAAATAGTGTTTTTAATTAGTCTAGTTATAGTACATTTATAGGTAGCGCCTCTGCATCCTGAAATATACAGATAACTCACGTCTGTATAAGTATTTGTCGAATTTTGCTCGACGTGTCGCGCGAAAAGAGCGGTAGCGCGCAGTGCGCGTTGAGCAGCTGCCGCCGCGATATCTAGATAAAAGGCTTCGGTAACCCTAGACATGTCGATCTAAACTCGAATTACATCGTGAGCTATCCGCATATATCTTGTGTAGCAAAGAGTTATTATTTCATCATGAATGAATCCTAAAGACCTAAAGATCTCTTCAATGTCCTTACAAAAACTCCCGCACTCACCACAACCTGTTCAAAGCTATTTTAAAAGTGAATGTTCAACAATACCTCATTATTTATTGTAATACACCCCACGAGCAATGTCGCGGGGCGTGACGTGTACACATTTAGGCCACCTCTTGCAAGTGCGTTAGTGTTATTCAAATTAGTTAGGAAAAAACGCGTAAGTGCAAATTAGTATTTGTTTCACACGTAATCTGTACATTACGTTAGATGTTAGGGTTAGCAACAAGTACAAGGCGAGAATAGGAAACAAGTAAATGAACCCACCAAGTTTTTCACAGAACTGTCAAAATTTTAATGTGAAGTCGTCATGTGTATATTTTTTCAGGTAATATGTTTCCAATTACATACATACATACATATTCTCACGCCTGCATTCCCAAGAGGGGTAGGCAGAGCACATGAATTCAAAAATCCAGTGCCACGTTTAGCAATTTAGGGTAACCAGATGGTTAAACGTGATATTGCAATGACAGGTTGCTAGCCCATCGCCCACAATACCTACACTAACCTTTTCCCAGAGTCGACTCTTACGACACCCACGGGAAGAAAGGGGGAGGTGCTATTCTAACCCGGCACCACACGGTCACACATGTTTCCAATTGTTTGTTCTAAATGAAAACTGCTGATTTTTTATGTAATACATAATATGACACAGGGCCAATCAGTCAGAAATATTTTGACTAAATATATCTGTGCCGCTATTGTCTGAGCTCTGATACCATAGAAATTAGTACGGCGCCAGAGGTCAGGTTACGAGATCAACTCAATATGTTTCAGGACGCACACAGTGTGCACAGTGCAGCGGATTGCTCCCAATGATTGGTCATAAATTAGCCCAAAACATGTCGAACTAAACTCGAATATATAGACATGAATGTATCTGATTTATTTCACTACAACTGAGTCTCACGGTAAATTTATGTATAATAAACATTGTTTTCCCTTCATAAAAACGCAATGTAGACTATTCAGTCGACTATCAACAAGTTTATTGAACACTGTGATATATTAATCTCAGCAAACAAAGAATAATACATCGTTCAGGTCAATTCAGTAAGATTTATAAACACAATAAACTATTGGTATGTACGAAATAACGTATAAATCAATACTATAGACGATCAAACAACCTTTTTATTGTTTTTTATTCCATTAAACTTTAAACAATAGCAAATAAATCGAATACTTGCATTACTTTTTCTCATTATGCGATAGGAGACATCATAAACCATTCACGAGGCATATTTTATAGTGTACTAGCTTTTGCCCGCGGCTACGCTCGCGTTAAATTCGGGGTAACACACAAGAGATCTTGTTAGTCACAGCCCGCATGCCAATTTATAGCTTTTTACGTTGAAAATTGCGGAATCCGATCTATTTTTCCTATCCTCATATTGTGGAAAATTCAAACAAAATCTTTATAAATTGTAGCCTATGTGCTATTCTGACGTATAAGCTACATTACTGTAAAGTTTCATTAAAATCCATTCAGTAGTTTTTGCGTTAAAGAGTAACAAATATCCAAACATCCAAACATACTCACAAACTTTCACATTTATAATATTAGTAGCATTGTTACGACATAAGAGGCTACTAACACATACATTAAGTAAAATTTTCCAGTGTGATGATAACACCTCTCCATTTCTTCTGTGGATGTCGAAAGAAGCGACTAAGGAAATAGGTTCAGTTGCACTTTTGGCGACAGGCTAGCAATCTGTCACTATACCTCTTCCATCTGTTTTCAAACCTAAAATAAAATTATGCTAGAAGTGTCTGCGAAGCGTGAAAAAGTCATAATCATGCTTTTGTTTTTCACACGTTTCGTATGCTGCCTACCCCAATTGGGAATTGAATGATTGTATGTAAGGAAAATTTCAGGCGACGGGCAACAATGTCGACCTAATCTGGATATTAAGACGTGAGTGGATCCGTTTCTTTGCCATTAGGTCCAGTTTTGACAGCCCTACTGAAATACCGTATTGAGAGCTTATAGCGTAATGTGCCTGTAACGGTAGCATAATTATACGTCTAGGCACACATGAGCTTGAGATTGCTACCAGTGTTTATTAAGTTAAGGTTTCGAAACAATACTTTATTTACTTTAATGAATAGTCTGTATGATTTAAGGTCGATTGAACCTAACGAGATTATTTTATTCTTGGAATACGTTACTCTTTGTTTTAAACTTTCTCACTCTTATAACAATTTTTTTATTCATGACTCTGTGTCCAATTATGTCTTTTAGGTCAAAGTGTCACAAAAATATATGAAAATAATTTTAAACAAAAAAAAAACCGACTTCAAATTAGCAATATTTTGAAAGTATTCCGTTTACTGAATGTAAAATCTTGACTTCATCAACAAATTACCGAAAACGCCGTACATCTCCATATAAAATTTGAAGAGTTCCCTCGATTTCTCCAAGATTCCATCATCAGATCCTGGTTTCGTGCCAATGGGACCAATTTCGAGTTATACCCTTTCGATTAAAAAAAAAATTTGAATATCGGTCCACGGGGTTTCGAGTTATCGTTATCGAGTAACATACACACAAAAAAAAAATAAAAAAAAGAAAAAAAAGAAAAAAAGAAAAAAAAAATTAGGTCGAATTGAGAACCTCCTCCTTTTTGAAGTCGGTTAAAAAATTGTAACTCATTAACTACAAAAACTAGAAACTAACTAAGAAACTAGGGGTGGCCTGGACTTTCGTTTGACACTATTTTTGGGACCTGTATATGAAGTAAAGAGTGGTTTAAACTTACAAATACGCGGGACTTAATCACGCTTTGATACTATTTTAATTATTTTGTTTCAGCCGCGTTACAGCGATTATGGTCACGTAGACTCCTCTTTACTCGTCACGAAATCACAGAATCGTCAGAATCACGAAAGTTAATGTAAATCAGTATAAAGAGTCAAGTAGAGTCTCTAGTTTTAATATTTGGGAATACATTCGTGATAATGTATGTATGTAGAGTCGCTACTCTACTCCCAGTAATAAATCTATCGATTTTCTACCTTACCAAAGATAGGAAATTACGAAACGCCCGTATATTTTCCGTAATTTTCTTATCTGTATGCCACAGAACCCTAATACTGAGGCCATGGCCGTCCTGATAATTACCTACCATTACTGTCCGTCTTCGTAAATACTGCATAATGACCTGATGATTCACTTCCGCCGGTAGATGTCATTTCGGTACTACTATTTTTAAATCAGACGGGCAATTTTGTTTTGATGGTGTTTTTTTTTATTCATACATCACGCCTGTATTCAGACAGGGGAGAGCAGATGAAAGGTTATAGAGACAAATCCATGAGCAGTTTCACGCTTCGTAGCTACTTTTAGTATATTCTTCAGGTACTAAGTTATTAGATAAGGTGTAAAATAGGGACAGATTTACATTTTTTTTTTCTATTTTTCTCTTTAACCAACTAAAGAAATTAGGTCTCAATAAAATATTACCATGTTTTTGTTATCTAATACCCTATTCTATTCGGAGGGACTTCGATATTTCTTTTTTATTAGAAAGACATTTCCATTAATTCCGTTTTAATTTCATACAATAATGTCAAAATTGTTCAGCTGTTTTGAGATTGTGTGTAGACTTAGTATCAAACATGCTGTGTGGTGTCCGGTTACAATAACACCTCCATTTCTTCCATGGACGTAGGCGACAGGTGGGCAACCTCTTAACTTGAAACCTACACATGTTCGCCAATCGTTCAATAGTCAAGGTTTTAGCTATGTAACATTTCGTGTGCTCAGCCTGCCCCATTCGGGAACTACGTATGTATAATATAAAAATATCATCGACCATCTATTTTCAATATTGCAAAATTCAATAAAACCATCAAAATCTTAACAAAAAAGATTAATGGTGAAGCTTTGAAACAACGATCTAGTTTAATTAGCACGAATAAAACATGCCCATTAACTTGTAATGTATCTCGTATCATTAAAACTGAGGATAATATACTTAGCATCAATCATACGTAACTATACACTGGCTCAATAATACTTGGCACATCAATTTCACAATAGCTAGCGTTTTATGTGTTGATGTTTAGTGAAGAGATTAGGAGCTGTGCCCGTGGGGACGATGAGCGGAGCGGTTTTATAAGAGGTAGCGGAAATGCAAGTATCCCGCTGAAATCGTACATCAGATAAAATCGTTGTCCCTTTCCTTATGATTTTAAGAAGGGACAGTAAATAATATTCTTATCTATCTTTGGTTTTATGTCAGGTGAGTAAGGAAATAGGTTAAGGGATATTTTAGTCGACAGGCTAGCAACCTGTCACTATAATACCTGCCAACTCAAAACCAAAAAAATGGTGAAAGTAGCCGTTGTTTTGTCTATGTAGCGTTTCGTGTGCTCTGCCTCCCTATTTGGGAATACAGACGTGATGTATGTGTATGTGTGTATTTATTTCTATGTATGCAATACGAGTATAAACCGCTCAATGAACATAGAAAAAAGTAAGTAAAAGTAACGAGATTATAAGTCATTGAAACAAGTCTCATCCAAAAAAGAAAGTTCAAAACCGCCTCCGCTCCTCATCCCGCCACAGCCTTACCGGCGCAAGCGCAAAGAAAAATTATGTCCGCGCAACGTCTGTCAATAATTGGGTCACGCGAACCATTCCGAACCAAACCGACTTGTTTAGTGTTGCGTTAATTGAAGGTCGAGTTAGTAGTTTTGATTCGGCGTTTAATGACATTTGGTGTGAAGCGACAACTGACTTTACTAATAGGAGTGGCGTCTATTTTGGACGGCCATCTTGAATTATTAAACAATGAGTTTATGAAATACAATGAGTGAGTTTGAGTTTATGAGTTAATCACACAATATCATGATGTTCTTGGATAATTTTACGCACTCGGCGCAGGCGACATTTTGTCTTATTTTATACGCGTTAGCTGTGGGTGTCGGTTTTAGAATAGCGGCGATAGGCTAGCAACCTGTCACTATTCTACCTATTAAGTTACAACCTAACAAAATAAGCCGTAAGCCTTAAGAGGATAGGAGTCGCCCCGCTTCAAACCGCTTCTCCATACAAATATAGTCCCCTGATTTCTCCGTGAATAATGACATTAGAGCAAAAATTTTTTTTACGTTATATTTGTATCTGTTTTGGCTATGCCCCTATGATTTGCTTTTATCGTTTTTTTTTTTTTATAATACCGATATAAGCAAATCATAGGGGCATAGCCAAAACAGATACAAATATAACGTAAAAAAAATTTTTGCTCTAATGTCATTATTCACGGAAAAATCAGGGGACTACGTTTGTATGGAGAAGCGGTTTGAAGCGGGACGACTCCTATCCTTTTAACCGTTACATTGTAAAATTTGGACTATGTAGAGTTTCTCGTGTTCTGCCTACCCCATTTGGGGATACAGGCGTGTATGTGTGAGTTTATTGGCTACTATTTTAAATGTTTAATTCATTGTGAGCCTACTTAGAGTCGATTAAACCAAGCGAGAATAAAATATATATACACACATCCATACATTCAATTCAGTTCAAAAATCCATTGCCACGTTTAGCAATTTCAGGGTAACCAGATGGTTAAACGTGATATTGCAGTGACAGGTTGCTATCCCAACGCCCACAATACATTAACCCTTTCCCAGAGTCCACTCTTACGACACCCACGGGTAGAAAGGGGGAGGTGCTATTCTAACCCGGCACCACATGGGTATAATATAATATCTTAGAATTAGTCTCTATTACCCGCTACCCGCTTGTCTGGTGAGTATCCCAAGAATCAATTATAGTCTCGTTGGTTTAGTTATAGTCATAGCGACATTGCATTGTTCTACAAAAAATATCTTCGACACATTTACTGTGACAACTTTCTGCGGTGGATCAGATTTATTTTATCTATTTAAAATAATCGTTTACATACTACCGTACTAAATCCGTATTTGTCAACACGCGAGAGTCAAGTTACAAGTTCTTGTACGTCATTGAACTGGAAAATGTTTTTTTTTGTCGAACACGGAAGCAACGCGGCATGACATGCCGTTGTGCATCAACTGTCAGTGAAGTGACATACTTGTTGAAATAAAAAACGGATACACACGTCTCTGTATGATGATACACAGATGAGCTCGAATAATATCACAGTCATCTCATAACTATCACTGGCCCTTACCAGAGAACGCTCGTTACTAACTGAATAACACGTACGTTGACTATGGCATCAGAGATTTTTTTAACGCTGTAAAAGTAGCTACCAAACGTAAAATAGTCATGGTTTTGACTATGCAAAGTTTTAAGTTACCTTGCCTTACCTATTTGGGAATACAGGCGTCATTTATGACTGTTATGATTAGAAACAGAAGAGTACATCGACGTGATATAAAAAAGTTAACACTACACTTCAAAAGTAGCCCCCAAAATTCTAAGGCCTGATTTCTCAAACAACATGACACTGACATCACTAGTGTTTTCTCTCTTTTCCTCAAAGAAAACAAGAGACAAAACACTAGTAAATTGTACTATAGTAGAATTTAAAATCTCGTAGAATTAAGGTAAACAAAGGTGTGGCCGACAGCGAAAAACATTAATAGAATTTGAGATTTTTTTACTTATGAAATTTAAGAGAAACCCATATTCTAAAATATTGCTATATATTTAAATGATGACTAAATAGTTTAATTTGTTGACTACTAACACTTTAAGGATATTAAAATACCGGAATACTTTTTAACGAAGAGAAAACGGTTTTCTTTGGGAACATTAATTTATTGCACTGGTATCACCGTTATGCCCCCCATTCACGATAGCTCCGGGACGTGGTCGAATCCTTTAACCTGGTCCAATTTGATCGTCAATGGCGAATCGTCGCGCCAGAGTTCGAACCCACGTCTGCGCACGATATTTTCGGCGTGTCGCGCCAAACTCACCGTGAATGCCGGATCGTGGCTCCAAGCCATCAGTTCGTTCGTCAGTGCTGCCAATTTAGCAAATTACGCTAAATTTGGCATATTTATTTGTTGTTTTGCATCTAGCAATTTTTTGGCATATAATCATTAGGTGAATATTTAACCATGAACTTACTTTAAATGACATTTAATTAGAAATTTGACCAGGTTAAAGGATTCGACCGCGTCCCGGAGCTATCGTGAATGGAGGGCATAAGATCCCCTGAAATGCCAGATTGACAATGACGTAACTTTGTTTATATTAATTCCGTGTGATTTTAAATACGATCTTAATGTCCTTCAAGAAAAAGGCCCCAGCAGGAAAAGAAAGATTTTAATAGATAGATAAAACATCACGAACAATTGAACACACTCCGACACGTATGGTCTGAGAAGTATGCGCGTGAATGGACTGCCAATGTAATATTCCATTTCATAACCTAAAATAACTAATTTTCAACCGTAACTCAATAGTCATAGATGCGAGAGTGACCGCTTTATGCATAGTCAAAGATGTGGTTGATAGAAATATACCAGGAAAGAAAGTATCGTTTAGTTTGTTCCTTGACATATGAAAATGCCTTTAGTAACACATAATTTATATGGTTTCAAACTTGACGAAAAACATTTTTATCTAGGCCAAAATTTTCAAAATCACGTGCTACCATTTTAATATACATACATACGTCACCTTGACCGTCAATTTGTTTAAGAGGCCTAAATTAATAGTCAACAGATCTCGAATTTAGCAATTATTTGCTGGAAGTTATAAACTTGGAGAACCACCGATGTAATTAGAAAAAAATGTATTTGAGTGTGTTACATGATGTTAAAACGAAATTCAGTATTCAAAGTCCAAACCCTCACCGTGACAATTTCAAAACAAAAAGATACAATTTTATAAAACATTGAATAGAGATAGAATCAAAAAGCTATGCATAATGCTATTGTGTTCACTCCGACGCGGTTGTCCTTGCTCTTATGTCATAAATAATTGAGTCGAAAATAGCGTGTCTATGGAATAATTGAACGGCATATTAAACGGACCAGTGGCTCGTGAAAACCATAACGCGTGCGCAGCCGAAGCGGCGCGGGCGCTTTCGAATACAATGACGACCACAGATACATACAGACATAGCAACACAATGTTCTATTAACTGTTGTCCTGTAATCTGTTTTACCTACATCGGAATCACAATGTGCCTCTACTATGTCGGCCTACATTTAAAAACCTGTATCCTGTAAATAATCCCTAGGTACTAATATTAGATATAAATGCGAAAGTAACTCTGTCTGTCTGTCCGTTACGCTTTCCCACATAAACCTCTCAACCGAGTTAGATGAAATTTGGCACAGACAATCTTTAGACCCTGAGAAAGGACATAGGCTACCTTTTATTGCGAAAAAAAGGCCCATAATAACTATTCCACGCGGACGAAGTCGCGGGCACAGCTAGTAGGTATATAAAAGTTAATAGTTAAGTGTGCATGGAAGCATTCGGCTTGTTGTAGAACCCTGTCTATGTTTCTAGTTATTATTTGGCATAATTATCATACAATCTCTTTAATAGGTATAGTGTAACATTTCAGCAATTTTGATAAAAAACCTTCGCTTGAAGCGGATGTAAAACATGAAATAGTTATGGTTTAGTCCATGAGCGTTTCGTTAGCTTTGCTTACCCATTAACGATGCTGCCGATTTAATTTGATATTTTTCTTTGTTACAAACAAATGATTGTACTTTTAATACCAATCGGAAAGATGTTTAGTGACTTTGCTTGATAGTTAATAACCATGGATAGGTCAAGTATTAACTTGCCACAGTTTGTAAATCACGAACAACACAACCTTTTAATAAAATTTCCAATTCGCACAAACCGGAGATTTATTAAGTGGGTTAACGAAATTCCGAAATGTAATGAATGAATCATTTCGCTCGTTAGCCAATGTGTACATCTCGTAACCTAGCACATAATTTGAGAAACGCTAAAATTCAATTAAAATTTCGCAACGCGGCTAATTTTATGGTTATTAAAAATTTATCCGTTATTTCCGAATTCTTGAGATTATGAAGCTTTTCTAATTCGGGATCAGACTGATCGGGACTATTACTAGACAGACAGATATACGTCGCGTCTATAATCAACAACAGACACAAAACCATGACTACTTTCATAGCCACTTTGAGCATAATTTAAATTAGATAAAAAGAGGTAAGTATAATAGTGAGACACGAAAGTAGATTGAATGCGGTTGAGATGCGTTCTTTGCGAAGCATGAGTGGTATCAAACTTACTGATAGGGTGCGTAATAGCGTGATTAGAGAGAAGTGTGGTCTGAAAGAGAGTATTGTAACAAGGGTAGAGAAAGGTATGCTGCGTTGGTTTGGGCATGTGGAGAGAATGGATGAAGCAAGGGTATGTAAGCAAATTTACAAGGGAAGTGTGTTAGGGCAAGTCGGTCGAGGGCGCCCTCGTAGAACGTATATCGATCAGATCGGCGATGTGCTAAAGGGAGGCCAAATTAAGAGTACCCGAAACCGTCGAGCGTGTATGACGAGAGTGATGAATGTTAGTGAAGCGAAAGAGGTATGTCAGAATAGAAGCGAGTGGCGCTCTGTTGTCTCTGCCTACCCCGCAGGGAATAAGGCGTGACGGTTATGTATGTATGTATGTATGTATGTATAATAGTGACAGGTTGCTAGCCTGTCACCTAAAATATACCTTAACCGGTTTTCTCTTACAACATCCACAAAAGAAGGAATTAATCAATACAACTCCTCATGGAACAAAAAATAACAAAATACAGATGGAAATAAAAAGTATACTGGCAGTTATATCCCAAGTGATCTAAAGGATCAAGAAGAAATGAACGGAATAGGGAATGCTCAGTTTTGCGTATTTTAGTAACACCACTCTCTCCGTGGTTTCAAATAACAATACATACTAATAATACTCAATTACTAGCAATTTGTACTAACAAATGAACGTAAACAATCACTGTCCGAATCAAGTTTCATGGTCCGAAATCCCACCGAATGGGACCGGACGTCACGCTTGAATGAAAACAAATGAACGGTCATTCACATACAGATAAAATTGTGTTGTGTGTGAACGCTGCGTGGGAACAGCGCTGACAGCCTGGTAATGTCATGGCGTATGAATTGAACAATATGACAGGTATGAAGCTGGTTACAGGTTATTGTGGAATAACTGTTTTTTCCGCGAGGAAATAAAGCTGAGACATGGAATTACCGTGAGACTAGTGGAAAATACGGATATCCTTCATCTTACACTAATGCAGTTCAGCTCGACATGTTTTGGGCTAGTCCTAAGCCCTGCATCACAAGCATTCGCATGAATAGAGCGGTGGCGTCCAGTTGTGTTTCCTTGATAATTTAAAACGTTAGTTTCCCTATTATTCTTTTGGAAATAAACTTACTTGGGTATCTCAGGTGAACACAGACATTGAGGAGACCAAACTCTTGGGCCAGTGATGTAAGTGACTTGCTTTTAGTTGCCTGTCTTATCTCTGTAAGTTCACAATGGTTCACAGTGTTTCAAAATGCCGAAAATTAGACACCTTCTGTATTACATGAGTCTATCTATTGTGTAGATATTATAGTGACATTTGCTTGAATTTTAAGGTCATTGTAAATATTATTTTCTACAACTTTCTTTGTGTCTTACATGTTTCTCATATTTTGGCATTCGCTCGAAGTTTAGTTAAGAGTACAAACATACTTACCTACTTGATCGGGGATGAGCTAAGTAAGTAACTATTTACTTTATAGTTCATTGGCATTATCATCATCAGTACAATCAGTCGTAGCACTTTTAGACCTCAATCATCCTGTTTATTAACATGGATCTCCAGAGTCAAAAATCAAATCGATTTCTTAAAAGAAATCAAATCAGATTAAGCAATTAAAACTTTCATCGGCTAATTGCAAATTAATCCAATTGTCGTCGTCATTATGTCAATGAGTGATGGGGCATTGTTTCTTTATTGTTTAATCGTTATGGGCCATTATCGCCCATTATTGGATAATTGCACGCCACGCTTCTTTGGCATTGGGATTAGTGGGTCTACCGCTTTTTCCTTTTTCTTATGTAACTTTGCGGATAGATTATTTTTTGATGTGTAAAAGAATTAGTGTTTATTGTAAAAGTATAAAAGTCTACTTTGAGGCCACACATGCATACATATTTTTCTGTGTGGGTTAGAACAACACCTCTCTATTTCCTCCGTGGAAGTCGTGAGAAGCAACTGAGGAAATAGGTGTGCTTTAGATGACAGGCTAGCAACCTATCACCAATATACCTGTTTGTTCTTTCTATCTTTAAACTTAACATTGGTAGCGGCTACGGAAGTAATCTTGGATTCGTCTTTGCGTCATTTCGTATACTTTGACTTCCCCATTTGGGACCGTACGCATGATTATTATGTATGTACGTTACATGTATTTTAGTAATATATCACGAAGACAATACTTCTTTACCTAAAGCCATTTTACTCCAGTACATGGGCATCCTGAAGACACAAATATAAATCTAGACAATAAACTATAATACAATCTTGTAATCGAATCATAATTGAATCATCGACGTAAAGAAATCCAAAGAGAAAGTCTATACGAAACTAATAATCCGATATCACGATATCAACAGTAGGTAACATATCAATACAATCTCTAATGAAACTGACGGGACATGATATTCAATTAATATAGTTTGTATTACAAACTGTCGCTACAAGTTGAAATCACTTTCTCGTAAAAGAGACTATAGACTATAGACTGGTTTCATACAAAAGGGTTGATCTGGTTTAGAAAGTTGGTTGTTCGTCGATGGATTTCAGACATTGTTAAGTGTGAACGTGTTGCTTGAACTAATAGTTTAAGAGTGACCAATAGCGTCAAAGGAGATTAAAAGGTTTTGTTACATACAAGGTATAATACCTCGTTTTCTCTGCCGGATAACATGGATAGTTAAAAAGAAGTTGCAATTTTCAAATCATATTATTTGTACGGAACCAGAGCTAAAACGCGCAGAGCACGTGAAACGTAACATAGACAGAACTATAACTATTCTTTAGGATATCAGTTACAATAAGAAGGTACTATATATACTAACTTATGATTTTTGTGCGAAATCGAATTTGATATTTACCACGAGCAAATCAGTGAAGGAAATATCTTGAGGAAACCTGCACACAGGAATAGAGTAATTCAAAACTGATGGTAAACTTCCCAATCCATACTGGGCCTGCGTGGGAACTATAGCCAATCTTTCTCATACTGGAAAGAGGCTTGTGCTGTCAGTGTGATGTATTTAGTCTGGATGATTTGTTATAATAATGGCAGATTGCCCGCCTGTCGCCTGAAACATATCTTAACCGCAAAAAAGTATACGGTTACTGTTTTGTGTCTTAACCTAGTTATCTATAGTCACCTCTGACAATATCCTCGAAAAAAATGGAAAGGACCTTATTGATTGTGTCTTAATTCAACCCAGATTTACGCATATCTTTACTTCAACCGTAACAGTAACGCATACCAGTCCAAACTAGTACATTACCCTCACTACGAAGAATGAGGTGTTTCACGCCAAAATCGGAATGCATAATATTTACCATTATGACGCAAATTGCCGCATACTTTCACCCGCAAACGATCACGATCGAGGCGGTATCGCTACATCGTCATCCATTGACAACTTGCTCCTCAAACCGTGAAACGAAGTAGTCGACCACGAGCAATGTATGTCGAACGGTTAATAGTCCCGCACGATCGTTGCGTAAGCTGACCTACGGTAGTGTGGTTTATTTACTTCCGTCGAAAGTGTATCAAAGCGCGTTTATATCTTTCAGAACAATGAGATTGGTCTGACATAACAACTTCAGACAACTTCCAACCTTTGATGTAATGTGTGCTGACTGCGATCCATACCTGAAAAGAAAAAAAGATATTTGAGCACAATGTTATGTAGATTTTGTTGTCTTTGCAAACATATAAAACATCACGTCAGTTCTTTAAATACGAGTAGCCAGAGCACATGAATCACTACAATACAGTAGGTAGATACAACTATTTCACGTTTCACAGCCATTTCTAGCATAATCTCAGCTTTAAAAACAGCTGAAAGAGGTATAACAGTGACAGGTTGCTAGCCTGATGCCTAAACTACATCTAAACCTAATTCCTTAGTCTTTTGTCATGTTTGTGTATCTACGTATTGTACGTAACTTACAAAGATCCCACGGCACAGTGATAACTCAATTCTAAGAAGATGCCGGCGTATTTTAAAAGATCTTACAACAACATTAGCATAACTTTATTTCTTTCAAATACACGGTGTTTGATACAAAAACATGTACTCAAAGTAATTGACAAAAACGCAACATTAATTCCTCTTTTACGCTAACAATATTGCCTGGAGTTACTTTTGACTTATTTATTAAAGAGGCGATCTTCATTAAGCAATTACCATTTCAATAATCATCTCAAACCATTAACCAGTGACTGTTTTCACGGCCGAATAATTTGTCAAGTGTAACCTTTGTAAATGTTGGATTATGCATCATCATCCATCATCGGTAATTGATCGCTCTAAACCAGATCATCGCATGACTGATGGTCACCGTGATCATTATGGTAATAACTATTTCACATGTTAATGATAACAGTTGAGATCTTAATGGAAATAAAACTAGTTCTGCCGTATGCATACAAATTGGCCAGGGGTGGGACACTAATTTAAATGCTAATAAAACAAGGAACAAGGAAACGAAGGAAAAAATAGGACATTTGGTGGTAAGCGAATGTAGTAGATAGGATTCGGTCTAGCACACAAATTATAAAAACATTACGCCTGTATTCAATGGAATAGGAAGAGCACATGAAACGCTTCCACTAAACCTAACTATGACTATTTCACAATCCGCCAATTCACAATAAGCCATTTGTAGCGCGTGTTTTAGGTTTTAAATTAAAAAAAGTATTAAAGTGTAGTCACAGGTTGCAATCCTGTCGCCTAAAGCATACCTAAACCTATTTCCTTAGTCACCTCGTGCGACATCACAGAAGAAATGGAGAGGTGTAATAAACTCCCACCACTCGGAAAATTCGGTCAAAATCATTTCTTACACCATAAAGACGAATAAATACATTGCTTGTGACAGTAGTTGTTCTCTACAGTCCTACTCTTTACGCTGTAACACAACAGTGCAAGCGCTGCTGCTTTGCGGCAGCTTTAGCAGGACGGTTCTACCATATATATGAACTGTTTGTCATATGTATTTGTTTACTTACTATCTACCTATTATCTACTACTCTATCAGTCATCAATACTTACTTCAAAAGCTTCAATACAACCACAAAATACTGGCCAGTGAAGAAATTTCAAATGACACAAAACAAAATTCCACGTTAAGAAACAAAACACTACCGACTCGTTCTGAACACGTACTTTTTCCAAACATTGACACTACATGCGCACACGCAACCGCGCAAGAAGCATTGTCTTTTCCACTCTATTGGAGTTGGTTTCGACATTAGCTACTTGATACTTGGTTTTGTAATTGCTTGACGTAAGCATCGATCTATGATTTAACTGTTAGCGTAATAAACTTTTTTTTATGTGTGTAGGCAACAGGTTAGCGACCTGTCGTTATTATACCTAGTTCGTCTATGTTTAAGCCGAAAATTTAGTAAGTAAACACTTTACTGTCCAAAAAAAAAGGGAATAAAAAAGATGGTAAAATACAAAGACGGATTTATACGTTAAGGGATTTCTTACAGCCAACCTTTTGAGAAACTGAGAGGAAACATTGTTATTGTGATTAACAAAATAGAAGATTCAATAAACATATTGTGAAATGTAGAATATTCATACAATATTCACAACATGCTGAGTACCGAAAGATAGCCAAAAAAATGCTGTAATAAATAACATTACAAAACAATTATACTTATTAAAAGTGACTATGAATTGTGAAATAATCATGATTTTGACAACCTAGCGTTCCTCGAATTACCCCATTTGGGAAAACAGACGTGATGTATGTGTGCCAAATTATACTAAAAGTGGCTACGGATCGTCAAAAAGTCATGGCTAAATCTATATGCGTTTTGTATGCTCTCCCTATCCTGTGTAGTATCAGGTTTAGAATAACACCTCTCCGTTTTAGGCGATAGCATAGCAATCCGTAACTTAGAAACTTATGTTATAAATCGAGTTTAGCTCGACATGTTTCGGGCTAATTCATAGCCCTTCATCTAAGAGCCGCGGCGGCCGCTGCTGCCAAACGCGCACTGCGCCGCCGCGGCTCCTAGATGAAGGGCTACGAATAAGCCCGAAACATGTCGAGCTATACTCGATTTATAACGTGAGTTATCCGTATTTTATAAGATGAGTGAGTCTCACGGTAGTTTAATGTTATTGTTAGAAACTTATGCTAAAAAGTGGATGCGAATAATTCATGGTATTATCTATGTTTCATGTGATCTACCTATTCCATGTATGTACCTATTATTCACTGTATGTATGTATTATTTACTAGCCCAAGGCCAAGCCACCTGCAGAGGCAACTTCTAAACCTCATACTTCGTATGTAAGGTCACCGCGAAGCCATTTGTCTTGCGATGTACGAAACCCACACAGCAAGTGATCGCAGATTTGATTAACTGGTTCCCAAGGCGGTGTAAAGGCTAAATAATTATACTAAGTATATGTCATTAGAGTTATTGAATTCAGTGTGTAGCTTGAGTGAGGTACCAAGTGACTGTCACTAACATTGTAATTGTTAGAAGACATTGACGAAATAAGAACAAAAAATAAACGTATACAGAGTGGCCGGAAATTGATTTGATTGCGTCTGAAAACTCCTGTGAAGTTTTTACCCGGAATTTTCTTTTAAACAAAATTACGAAAATCTAAAAATATAATATAAACCAAAAAATATATCCTAGAAATAGCCACGAAATGTGGAATAGTCATGTTATTACAACTCTCTATGAACCCAATCCGCTTTAAAGTTAATTACAAAATGTAATCAAATCTCGCGTTACATTTAATTAGGCCGGGCTTTTGTCTATCAATAATTAATTCGCGCATCACAACGAAGGATTGGACGCGCTTGCGTCAGCGTTGCGTACGCGCAGCCAAGATGGCCGCCGTTGCATTGTGCATTAGCATGCGTTATGCGTAACTTGGTGCGTATTCCATGCGTAGGTGCTTATGTCATTTTAAATACATTCTTAGTGGACAGTCCTAATTTTTGAAATATCAATCCAATGAAAAAAACCCTTTTTTCTGCATTATGCACAATTGTAAAAGAAAGGGACAATAAAATAAATACATCAGTCTTACCTAAAGCAAATTATAAACAAGGAATGCTTATGGAAGTTATGGATCGTTTCATTGTAGGTATCATTTCTCTAACAAAGAAATGATACCTAAATGCCTAAGGGTCGATTTATAGTATCGTTTCTTCAACAAAAAATAATGCCTAAGGGGTGCATTCATAGCATCAATTCTCTAACGAGGAATTTGGATTAGTTGCGAGTAAAACAATTTTTCATAAGCGTGACTTAATCTTAATTTTCATGTATGATTAAGTTGACGTTTGAAAACAATATTGTTATTTAACCTAATTATTTACTCAGAACTGGATAAAAACTAATTTAAACTTGGAATTAAAAACATAGACCCACTAATTAATTTAACGACGTGCCATCCGAGTTCTAGATGCATTCTAATTCCATTGCATCATAGTTTTCTAATTTATTCACCTACTAAATCTAGGATTATACTTTAACCAGGTCAGTATTAATAGAAGACTATTATATTCTGTCAACCAATTACAGGTTGTTAATCATTCTTTCGGCGGCTCGCTGTGTTAATACGTCGTACAATGAATGCTGAGTGAGTGAGGTGTCGATATAAGGCGACAGGGATTACGCAATGGATGGTTTTTATTGGTTCGTGTCGACATTTGGAGTTGGTAATTGGTACGGAGGATGATCGCTTGATGTTTCTGCTTTTGAATTAACAGGCCAATGAACATGGAACTTGCATTTAACAGCATGTCTTAATGGCGAATGGATTCTATCGATTTTTGAAGTTTTTTATTTTATTTTTTCTTTGATAATAAAAGTAGCACAATGGGGTGAGTAGGGATTGTGTAAGCAGGAATTGCGAAGGACCACTGCTACCTAAATAATAAATAATACAAGTGGAGATATAGCACTATTCATATTCCCAAATGGGGTAGGCAGAACTCACGAAACGCTACATAAATAAAACCATGACTATTTCACGTCTCGTACCAGTTTTAGCTTATATTTTTTACATTTTAACTGCCAGGTATGATAGTTACGAGTTGTTAGTCCACGGAAGAAATGGCGAGGTGTTATTATTACATTAGTATTAACAGTTACTTAAAAAATAATACAAAGAAGGCTTTGAAAGTAAACGAGAAAAAAAATAGTCAGTTTTGTCTCTACTCACCCCGTATTACAGCAAGGCCTCTAATTTTTCCCACAATGATTTTAACTAGATCAAAGTTGACACGGTAGGCAGATGCACAAATAATTCGAAACAAAGCGGCAGCCATGAAAATGTCAAACTGATTGACACCATCAATGCACTAAACATTACGACATTGTTATGCATATTATACAATTGTGTGTGAATTTTCATACATTTCAATACATCACTACCAACTTACATCATACACTACCCGTGGCGCTACTGTCTTCGTAAAAATAATATTTAGTATGACGAGGTTTTAGTTCTTAAGTTTTCCGTAAGTGTAGATAAGTTTGTATTGCAGTGTTAAAGACTAGGAGGTCGTATTCAATGCTAACTGACGATATGCTGTTTGTTATGTCATGAACTTATAAGGATAGTGTACTGTGTGAAGTGGTTTATAAAAAATAATTATACTTAGTATTACTCTTTTACGGCAGTGGAAAAGACTTCAACGAGTATCTAGGAGTTTGTATTTGTACAAACAATCGTGCCTTTTGTGTGCGTTTGTTGATGACTGTAATTTTTCAAACTGTAATTCATTCACTAACGATCATTAGGAGACGGTCCTGACTGGACCCTACTACCAGATTATAGTTCTAACATCCAACTTACACAAAATGTACCCAGTTTCATCTCAATCGATAACCAGAAATTAAATCAGATTCAAATTGCAAGATTCCACTTCATATAATGTAAATAAAAAATCGTGAGGAATCTTGCACCTGTGGAATATTGCGTCTGCGAAGAAAAGCTCTAAGTCTTCAAACACAGCACAGGCCTCCTCTCAGCAAGCGAGGGCTTGAGCTAAAGCCCTTTAAAGAGAAAGGCCATTTAACGAGAAACTTAAAACCTACAGCTACCGTACCCACGCAGGTGCGATAAGGAACTTCACACACAGTTGAAACTATGTCAGATTCCGACTAGGGCCGCAGGATAGAAAGGACAGTCGCGAGGCCACATATGGCCACAAGTATACAAGGTAGGTAGAGGTGTTCTGATCTAGTTCAACTCATTATCATACTGTATCACGACATAGTATGTATGATCTATGTATTCGAGTTTATATATACAAGGTGGCAGGAAACTGACAGTAAATATGTAAACCAATATGGTTGGGTATACGAGACTGAAAAGTCGTGTACCTAAAAAAATTCCTGTAAATTTTCATGAAGCTTGTGGGATGCAGTTGTTTCATCACTTTTCAGGTTAATGCGACCCGTGTATCGCAAATTTGATTTGATTTGATTTTGAAAACTAAATACATAACATCTGTAATACAGATTAACTATTTTACGTTACATACCGTAGTTGTAGTAAATTTTCAGATAGTTCACCTAAATACATCAACTTGTCTCCTTAGCCGCCACTAACGGCATCAACTGAAGAAATGGAGAGGTGTTATTCTAAGCTATAGTCTTAATAACTATTTATCAAACCAAGACGTATAGTGTCCAATCTCAAATATTACAATGGCAACATTCCATACGCCATTATTCGTCTCACCGTCACAACCAACAATCAAAATGCCACACAAAAGCTTAACACGAAAAGTACAAAGAGATTAACATCTGAAATTATTCATTACAACTGATAATCATAAGGGCGTACGTTAAAACTCGCGCGGAGCCGACTAATCACCTTTATAGCCGATCACCAAGCGCCAAATCACTAATCAAATCACTGTCCGTGTACTCCAGAGGTTCCCAAACTTATTTTGTCTACTGCCCACTTGGAGTATAAATTATTTTTTAGCGCCCCCATTTTTTCGCCTACTGAAAAACCACTATAAACACAACGCTCCCACTTTTTTACCGCCCCCCTTTAGGCCTGCAGCGCCCACAAGGAACTCTATGGTGTACTCCATTGATCGCTCTACATGCCACTTGCGGCGACGGTAGCAGTTGTAATATAGCAAAAAAAAATTTTTGTGCGAAGTAAGCTACTACGTGTTGTTGTTGTTGTTGTTGTTGTTGTATGACTCTTTATTGCACATAAAACAATTACATAGAATAATATTACAGAACAACAGTGTAACTTACGTACAAAGGCGAACTTATCCCCGACGTGATGCCGATTATCATTTTTGAGATAATGAATGACGTTTAAACAAAAACATTAGTTTTCTACTTTTTAGATTAATCACGTTACTCTCTTTCTCCCTTCTCTCTTCTCCCTTTTCTCTAACTCCGTACCTAAAAAATATTGTTACATATTTTGGAATAGACACGCCGTTTGTATCCGCTAGTGGTTTAGCGCACGCCCTTACGCAAACAGCAAGTCGGTATTGGTATAAGTGACTTAGAGATCGCCCGATAACCCAATAGCTATCAGTTTATCTGGCGTAATTAACATGCGTTATTGCATTCCATAATGTCCATTATAGTTGCACATAGTGAGCGTATTGTTCTAATATAGTGCATTGTACTGTACAGCTCTTTGGCGGTGATGTTGCGATATCATTTTAGATGACAGAGATTTGATGGCACTTCGACAGTTTTTCGACATACATACATAACCATCACGACTTATTCCCAGCGGAGAAGGCAGAGACAACAGAGCGCCATTCGCTCCTGTTCTGACATACTTCTCTTGCTTCACTCACATTCATGACTCTCGCCTCGTCATGCACGCTCGACGGTTTCGGGTACAGCTAATTTGGTCTCTCTTTAGTACATCGTTTAGTTTTTTTTTATTTGAGTTAATGTACTTTTCTACTTTTCAGATTGTTCAGACTAATCTCTCTCTCTCTCTCTCTCTCTCCCCCCTCTCTCTTCTCTCTTAACATCATGTTTATTGTAACCTCTCTTTGTTTCGATTTCAACAATTTACTTTTCTCGCCGTCTCACAAATGTTTGGATGGAAGGGATCTGCTTGGATTTTTTTAATATTCTGTTTTTTTGGTACAATAATGTGTTAACTTACTTGAGACTGTAGCTGTTAATCTCAGGATTTCTCAAGATTAAGCCTCCTCGGTAACAATCGTGACCGAAACACACATAATATTGTTTAGCGGTAGAAAGTTATTGACTAATGACTGTTGACCAACTGCTCTCGCATTAAGGTCAGTCGGACGACTTTAGATGAGACAGAAGAGCATCGCATGCGCACCATTCTAATACCTCAAAAGCAGAATTATGCTACAGTCACGAACCGGGATTGTTGAGCCACTTGCCACTGTTCGCAATTTAGACGTGTAATCAATGACCGATGTGACCGACTAGATGTTAGCTATTGGATTAGTATTACACGACCAAGTTACAAACATAGGCAAAGTGCAAAGTGGCTCAACAATTACTGTTCGCGATGGTACATCACGCCTGCATCTACAAACAGGGTAGGCCGAGCACTCAAAACGCTAGACTTAGACATGAACTATTCCACGCTTCGTCATCATCATCTGCTTATTCGTTCACTCCTGGACATACTCCTGGAGAGGCAATACTTTACGTACACGCCCGGGCATGGGTAGTGCCCGGGGTTATGTGAGACTCTTTCCTCCGTCCTCTTTCCGAGTGGAAGGGGAGGGGGAACATACCCACTAAAACCTCTCCGGTGTTGTCGGCTTGCTGGGTTGGGAGACACCATGCGATCCTGAAGATTCTACCAATGACGACTCCCCGGCGGCACTAGCCAGGCTAGGCTTTCACGCCAAAGTGGGAAGGAGCAGCAAAACCACTACCCCTCCCCCCATCCTATGGCACCAGTGCAATGCAGGCCAGGGGTCCCCAGTCCCCACCCCTTGCCCGCTGGTGCAACTACGGACTAGTGCTGTCGGACGGCAAACTGCTGTCGCCTACGTGCTGGACATAGGCCTCACTCAACGTCACTAAACTCGGTCCCCCGTTATCCTCTTCCAAACACTCCGAGTGACCTTGCGTACGAGGGCGACACTGAAAGTTTTTAGAATTACCCACTTAGAAACGATATAACAAAAAAATATATTCGTAATTTAAAAATGGAACTCTTTGCCAATATTATTGACTACATTTCATTCGACTGTCATTTGTTTTTTCCATTTGGCGGCAAATTAAAAACAGCTAGTTTCACGTCAAAATGAATTTAACGCGAGAAAATTTTCGTGCTATATTTTTTTATGACTTTCGGTGTCATTTAAGTCAACAAGAAAGTTATAAAAGACTTCGAATGGTTTTTCATGATGCAGCTCCGTCTCGTGCCACTTTTTACAACTGGTTTAACGAGTGTAAATGTTGTCGCAATACTCTGACTGATGATTTTCGTGAGGGACGTCCTTCTACGACGAGTACTGACGAGAATACAAGTGCCGTGCGACTCATGATAGAGTCTGACAAAAGAATGACCTACCGGCAGATTTGGACCACCTTAGGCATTAGTATGAGTCAAATGCAGAAAATCCTACAAGAGCATTTAGCGGTTAGGAAGCTGTGTACTCCGTGGATACCCCACAATTTGACTGAAGCTCAAAAACTCCGCCACATCGATTGGTGCCGTGAAATGTTGCCGAGATTTGACGGAGGTGACTCAAACGCTGTTTTCAATACAGTTACAGATGACGAAAGCTGGATTTACTGTTGCTATCCCGAAACTAAAAGATTATCTGGTCAGTGAGTGTTTCCTTTAGAGGAGTTGCCCACTGAAATAAAGAGAGGTCGCAGCGTGGGCAAAAAGATGGATCCTCTTTTTTCGGCAGGACAGGCCACTACGCAATGATTATTTTAGAAGATAAAAAAACAGTTACCGCAGAGTGGTATAGTATCAATTGTTTACCACTTGTCTTGGAAAAAGTTCGAGAGAAATGGCTTCGAAGTAAGATCCTCCTGCACCATAAAAACTCCTCGCTGCACACGGCCAAGCAGACAACCGACTATTTGGCGACGTCAGAAACAGAAATACTGGGTCATCCGCCCAACAACCCCGACCTTGCTCCGTGCAATTTTCATTTATTCCCGAACATAGAAGAAAAACTTCGAGAAAAGCGTTTTATGGACGTCGAAGTAGCAGTGACTGCCTATGAAAAAGCCGTCGAAGAGACCCCTAAGGACGAGTGGGCAAAGTGCTTTTCTCGGTGGTTCCATCGAATGAGGAGATGTATTGATGCAAACGGACAGTATTTCGAAAAGCAATAATAATATAAATATCTTGATACTATGGTTAGTTTTTGATTTTCTAAAAACTTTCAGTGTGGCCCTCGTATATCGTCGCTCCATCTTTCCCATCGGCGCACGCTTCACGCTTTGTAGGCACTTTAAAATAATATTTTAGGTACCAAGTCAAAAGAGGTAAAATAGTAACAGGTAGCTAGCAATACAACACAATGGTATTTTACTGTCGTAGTATTGGAATAGGTTCTCCAATGTATGACAATGTGACATAACGTTAAACAAACTAGTGAGCACAACCGTTTATGCCGATGGCAAACGTAACTCATACAAGTTGGCAAACGGACATAATATGTAGCTAGTAATGTTATGTGTTACTTTGTAAAGAAAATAACATCGTGGGAAGAAATACTCAACTTTATGATTAGTTCAGAGCAGTAACAATCATAGTAGATAGGTAGTTTAAATAAATAGCGGGTCCATACTGACCGAGCCGCAACACAAGACTACCATTTTAGTGCGATTTTGAGTCTTTTGTGTATCAAAATTAACATCCGTGTGGTGTTAGATTAGAATCCGTACTAATATATAAATGTGAAAGTGTGTTTGTTTGTTTGTTTGTCCGTCTTTCACGGCTAAACGGAACGATAGATTGACGTGATTTTTTAGGTAGAGATAGTTTAGTGTATGGAGCTGACATAGGCTACATTTTGTCTCTTCAAAACCCCCCATTTCCCTAAAGTGAGGAGTGGAAGTTTTCAATGTAGAAAGCAATTATCAATGTAGAAAGCTATAAATTGGTATGTGTGCTATCTCTTCTGTGATACCCCGAATTTAACGCAAGCGGAGCCGCGGGCAAAAGCTAGTAACACTATAAACTAAAGCTAAAGGTGTAAGTATTATTTAGGCGACAGAATAGCATCCTGTCACTATTCTACCTTTCAACTTAAAACCTAGAAATATCCTGGAAGTGGCTACGAAAAATGAAGTAATTAGGTAGTAAAGATTTGTCTATGTAGCGTTTTGTTTGCTCTGCCTACCCCATTTGATAATACAGGCGTATACCTTCTAAGGTGAACCAGAAATTGTTTTAATGTCTACATTATAATAATTGCGCGTAACTTTAGCAAATAATTGTGTACGCATGTCAATAAATCAAGTAACAAATGAAACGAGCTCATAAGTCAAAATTAACCCGTTCCGCCTAACAAATTCTGTCAGCCGTGGTCACTGCTCAATACAACTATGACTTTGAAATGTCACCGTTAATAATGCCCCCTATCAGTTCAGCTTTATACTTGATTTGACGGTCGCCTAGTGGTTAGAGTAGCCTAATGGTTAGAGATCCTGACTGTGAATCTTAAGGTCCTGAGATCGATTCCCGTCAAAAGATTCTCGCCAAAAGAGGTTCAACGTTTACAGCAGAAGAAGACACAGTTAGCTACTCTCTTATTTGTAATAATTAAAAATGAAATAGAGATGTAAAGAACATTATACACTTTACACATAGGTAAAGCTACATAATGATATAAATAACATAACATAGTGCACTACATAAATAACAGCGACTTGCGTTTGGAAAGGCGTCGACCTCAGCTAGCTTCGTTAATATTTTCTAGCTTAGAACCGCTTTATATGGCATTAGACGAGTTACGAGTTACGGCAATGAAATGTTGTAGACCTTTAAAAATCCTTATATTTACCGCTTGGTGTAGGAAAGAAAAAACGGCCTAGTTAAAAGGATATCGCAGATACTAGGTATTTTAATTTTACGTAATAATGGTCATAATTACTGCATGGAAAGGGAAAGGGTTAGTGTATTGTAGGCGACGGGCTAGAAACCTGTCACTGCAATATCACGTTTAACCGTCTGGTTACCCTGAAATTGCTAAAAGTGGCACTGAGTTTTTGAATTCATGTGCTCTCCCTGCGGAATACAGGTGTGAGAGTATGTATGTATGTATTATTGCATAATCTATAATATGAAATAGTCCATGTGATGTCGAATTAAGAATAACGCTTCTCCATTTCTTCGGTGGATGTCGTAAAAGGCGACTAAGGAAATAGGTTAAGGTATTCAGGCGACAGGGTAGCTATCTGTCAGCTTAAAACCTAAAAAAATAAGCTAGAACTGGCCGCGAAATGTCACATAGTAATGGTTTGGTCTACGTATCGTTTCGTGTGCTCTGCCTACTCCGTTAGGGAATACAGGCGTGATGGTATGTGTATGTGTGAAAAAATAAGTCGGGCCCTGTTTGTAGGCTTCACAGCAACACACGCGCAGAATAGACTATCTGTTATTTTCTAACGTCTGCAATTAGATAGAGACAGGTATAATCTATGGACTTGCTGTGCAAAGCCTGCTGAAGAGAAACTTGCATAAATCCTTAAGTTGGCTCATTTTCCTTAAAGGAAACACTCCTTTAGTTTTAAAACAGTAATAAAATTGCATTAAATGATTTTCTAAAACTCGCTAGCCTCGTTTAAGACGCGAATCAGCTATTCTGTTATACTAATAAAATGAAGTTAATGATACATTTTACGATCACTTTTATTTTTAAGACCAAATGTTTGTTAGAGAAATTTTATATTAAATACCTAATAATCGTACTAATTAGTTCTAATGTTTTTTTGTATAATTAATGAAACGTATATTTTAACCAAAATGAGCCGCCTTCAGCATTTAAGGTAGTCTTCTCTAATCTTACCGCAAAGGAGCTGCTTGTACGACAATGAGCCCTTGCCATCAACTTTACTGATCAAGTACCTTGTGCACCTTTAAAAAAACGACATACATGCACACATACAACCACGCATAGTTCCCAAATGGATTAAACAAAATACTTGAAACCTGACAGACAAAAACAACAATTTCACGTTTCGTAACAACTTCTAACATAATTTTAGGTTTAAAAACAAATGAAAAGGAGTTATTTTAACCAACACCACTCAGAAAAAACTGAACTATCTCCTTCCGTTCTTATTCGGAACCGATTTACTTACACTTCCCGTTTTCACCATAAACCACAACAGAGCAATCAAGTGAATCATAATAAGTCACAAATCACCGTGATCGCACTTTCACCAAATCACCCCCAATCACACTGATTTGTGTATTGCGTGACGCGCATTATCAGATGTAAAGCGAATCTGATCATCGTGTTAGCTGGAACCTCAATCTATCGTTATGTAAAGATAGATAACCATAATCATGTCTATTACATTACATCAAATTGTGGGATTCAATTTTTCCGCGATCGTTATTCACGCCTTTTGTAACATTTGCGAGATTTGGTTAGAATTGAATTGGTTCTGTTTCAAACCTACATTAGAACCAATACGTACGTACATACAATCATGCCTGTGTTCCCAAATGGGGTAGGCAGAGCACACAATGCGTTACATAGACAAATCAAGACCATTTCACGTTCAGTGGCCTATTTTTAGGATTCATTTTAGGTGCTGTATGGTGCCGTATTTTGAATGTCACCTCCCCTTTTCGACCAAGGAAATAAGTTTAGGTATGCTTTAGGCGACAGGCTAACAACCTGTCACTATTATACCTCTTTCATCTGTTTACAAAGAAAATAATCAACAAAATCATTCAACGCTAACCCGGGTCAGTTAACCACGTAACTCATGCATCATTCATGACGAAAGAAAACTCGAATGATGTATACCTACTATGTGTTACACGCGAATTAGCTATGTCCAAATTACGTTACGTTGCGGATTATTGCGTTTGTAATGTATATGATTATGAATTATGATATTTACGATTATGTTGGCTAGTATTAGGTACTTGTTTGTAGCGGGTAGTGTATGAAAGTAATCATGATGTTACAGTAATCGTATTCTGTTGTTTCGGATTAGAATAACACCACTCCGTTTCTTCCGTGGAAGTCGTAAAGCGACTAAGGAAATAGATTTATGTGTTTTAAGCGACAGGCTAGCAAGCTGTCATTGTTGTACCTCATCATCATCATCAGCGTATATACGTCCCACTGCAGGGCACAGGCCTCCTCTCAGTATGAGAGGGCTTGGGCTATAGTTCACACGCGGGCCCAGTGCGGTTTGGGAACTTCACACACGACGATGAATTACTTCCTGCCAACTTAAAATGTAAAAATATGCTAGAAGCGGCCACGAAATATGAAATAGTCATGGTTTTATCTATGTAGCGTTTCATGTGCTCTACCTAGCCCGTTTGGAAATACATTGTGATATATGTATAAGCTATGTATCCTACGAGTAGGTACCTAGATAGATTAACCTTTGAACTGCCAAAAAGTTACCGAACATTACAGTCTGCATAATGTCGAGTTAAAGTTAATGTACCTACTCTAGTTACTCCTTACAGATTTGAACTGTTTTAACCCGGGTTGACTGCGTAGGAATGCAGACAAAGGTTAGAAAGCGGTCGTCCTTGGATTGGAGAGAGCGGAGAAAGTGGATGACGCACTGCACCTATATCAAACCATAATCCTGACTAAAACGATGGACGATTGACATTTATCATATTTCTACATACGCGGGACTTGATCACGCTTTGATTTAGTTATCTCTCGACGTTTTGGAGGCGTTACAGCGACCGTGGTCAGGTAATTCCCCTGGCTAAACCTATTTAAAAAAATATCGACCTATTTGTAACTAAGTAGGTACGAGTTTGATTTAATGCGTAATAATGTCACTTGAATAGACATTACTTTCTGACAATCCTTATCCTTACTAATCCTTACTAATATTATAAATCGGAAAATGAGTTTGTTTCTTTGTTTGTTTGTTCCGCTTTCAAGCCGCAACTACTGAACTGATTGCTTTGAAATTTTGCAGACGTATAGTTACAAGTCCGGAAGTCCGGATTAAATAAAAGGGTTCTTTTTATCTCGAAAAAAATTGATGTTCCCGATGGAATGTTCGCTTTATACCGCAATATAACCGAATTCCACACGGGCGAAGCCGCGGGCAGAAAGCTAATCCGTAATAATTTCCCGTGAATAGGCATTACTTTCTGTCAATTTGTCTATAATTAAGTCAAAAATTATGATATACCAGGGGGATGAGGAGTCTCAAGAATTACCCGGTCACGAGTAGACCTACTCACCCCCTCGTGCAAGGTCCGTCCGGTTCGGTACCACCATCTATAAGTTGTCAGGTATCATTTTGACCAGTTGTTAATACGAGTATGTCCCCTAAAATATACCTTAAATTATTTCCTTAGTTGCTTCTTACGATATCCACGGAGGAATGTAGAGCTGTTATTCTAAACCTGACACCACACACGCATAGATGGCACACAGTTATAATAAAACCACATATTTAAGACAGATTCTTTCAACATCAAATCTAAATGCATGCAACAAAAACTTACTTCACACTTAAGCTAAAAGCGAGTTTATGTAATTCTCTAATTTAATAATTGAACGTAAACAATAATGGCGGGTGCGCAGGAAGACGCGCCTTCCGTATGCGCACGCGCTTCCACGGTTTTTGTATTCCATTGAAACTTAATTTATAGTAAAAACAAATCTTTATGAGAAAATATAGTTCACATTGAACACGAGCGAACCAGGGTAAATTACACGCAGAATCGCGGGCAACAGCTAGTTATTAATAAGTAATAGATTGATCTTATTTATTGTATAGAGAAAAAAATCCACGGTTTAGAAAATACTTCTCCATTTCTTCTGTGGATGTCGTAAGAGGCGACTGAAGAAAATAGGTTAAGGTATATTTTAGGCGACAGTCTAGCAGCGTTTCACTATGCCTGCCAACTTCAAATCAAAAAATATATAAAATCTAGAAGTGGCCATTATACTCTATTAGTCATGGTTTTGTCTATGCAGCGTTTTGCGTGCTCTGCCTACCCCATTGGAGAACACAGGAGGGATATGATAGAAAAAACCCCTTTGTTTAAAAAAAAACTTAAGTGTTCTTTTAATTGTTAAGGTTAAGACCTTCGCATACAAAATGTGTAAGAATGGTGTTAAACATTTGAGTTTTAGAAAAAAAAACTTAAGAGCTATACTTATGTAAATTGTCTAAAAACTGTAGCAATTTTAATAAATAACGCAAATTAAACGTCACTTTAACTGACGCGGCTGTCTTGTTAAAAAATACGCATAATTTGAATAAAATGACGATTAAAAGCCAGAATTTGTTTATTGCTTTTAACTAGATCAAATAATGTAGGTTTTAATGTCTTATTTAAAACTTACTTTACTCAATGTAGGTACAGTCGAACGAATTGATTTCTAACCCTCCAATGTTCACCAAAGTAATCACAATAAGTAAACGTAATAAAGTAACGCAACTTCCACACTTTATCTGTCATTTTTCAATCTATTTAGAAAATTTGGAACTACCGTAAAGGAACTAAAAAAAAGTTGCAAACTACCCTAAAATTGTAAACTTTGCAAGTTAAACTTTATCTATTTCGCGGTTATCAACTGAACTGAAATTTTGTACACTTGATGTGTAAGTCGGAGGTCAAGTCAAATAATCTGATAGTATTCTGGTGGGCCAACCCGTGCTGCCTCCGCAGGAAGCAACTCTTCTACGGAACACAATGTAATCTTAACATGGATGACACTGAATAACACTTGACACATAACAAAGATAGCAAAAACTTTCACTAAAACCTTTTTTTTGTTCAAGTTCCTTGATAAACAAAACACAACCTCTGTTGTTCCAAACTTGAGCGATATTTCGTTACAGTATAAGAAACGAAATCGAACGGGTCCATTAGCATTGTAAATACGCAGGAGTGTTTGTGGGTCGTTCTGCGCAGCCAATACCCTCGTAAACAACGTTTTTCCTGTCCAATACATTGGCTTGATCTTGAAGATGCTTCCGTTTTTGCATGATTTAAAATTAATGCCAAATACGTCAAGTATTTACGAGATGGGAAGAAACGGTTAAGTTAAGGTTGGTATTAAATATAATTATGCTTTTGGACTTTAACAAATTGATTTTTTTTCGATGTCATTGACTGTATTGTCTGAAAAACCTTCTAGAAAACTACTTTTTTCCTGATAAAGTTGTAATGACACTTAAGACATAAATTATACAATTGTTTTGTTTTGTAGCTCGACTTGTTTTACTTCACTACGAGTGAGACTCACTGTAGTTCTATGTTCAAAACAATGAACTTGGGACTCTTTTGTTTTAATTATAATTATTATTTGCTATTTAAAGATGATAATAGAAGTACTAAAAATATTGAATTTGTGTCGTTACACAATTTTTTTAACGTTTGATTCCACTTGACAATTATTATCTAGGTAGATCCTATAAGAAACGAAGATGACAAAGTAGTCGCAGCTAAAATATTTTAAAAAGTGAAACAAAACCCGTTTACTTCAAACTTGTCCAATAATTACCCAAACTCTTGCAACAGACACATTTTAATTATAAATTACATAAATCCTTTTTATTACCTATCAATTTCAGATTTCGCTGCGATTTGAAGTGTTCCCACGTGAGAGAGGATGTAAAAGTGACTTGGTTGCAACCAATGTCACGTTGTTTATTGAGTGGTCAGACAAGCACGGTAGAGAGAGCCAAGTTTTGAAACTTGTCTTGGATGGGACGGAAATTCTGGGACGTAAATTTACTACATAGCAAAAATAAGGTTTTATTTTGTGTACGGTACAGATGTAGTGAGAAACTATTTTCCTTCGTAAATGTTCGGAAAAGTTCGTATTTATCGTTTTCTCTCAAATAACTTCGGTACCCATTTTAAAGGGAATTCATTCCGTAAAATATATGGTAAATATCCAGTTTTAAATGATAATTGTAATTGTTTTAAGTAATAAAACGATAAATACGAACTTTTCCGAACATTTACGAAGGAAAATAGTTTCTCACTACATCTGTACCTACTTGGTCGGACATTTTGTTTGATTGGATGTACACATTTTCTTTTAAAACGACACTTTGGATTGCAGTTAATAAACAAGTCCTCATTTACTTTTACCTAGTGGCATATAATTATTACTTGTAGTGGGACGAAACGAGGAAACTAAATCAGGATAGAAATGTATAGCAATCTATTACTCCTACTTATCCCGCAAGAAATCTAGTATCTAATAAGTTACCTAAGTTACCTAGTTAATAATAATCTAGTAAGTTACCTAAAAGATCAACTTAAGACCTGATTTCCAACAAAAAGCCTGACTCAATCACTCAACAATTAGAAAATAAACATGTAAACATAGACAAAGAAATAGATAACGACACACATATATATAGCAGTCTAGTGATTAAAACCTCTCTTCTTTCATAGAAAAAAAGTCAACATTTTTACTCAGACTTGGCGCTACACATCAACGCGTTCTCGATTAGTTTTCTATAACATATTACGTAAAGCTGTAAATGTTATTATTTTATATCAGAGTTAACCTCAATCAGGTTCCGAGGCGATTAGTGAGATAAGGAAATGCCCATAATAAGCTATTTAATGACTTCAAATTATAACTCAGCTTTTATGGGCGCTGATAAGTCGATTGGAAAGTTGCGGGTCTATAATCGGAAGGAAGACGGTCGTGGGAAATAATGAGGTTATCTTGTAAATAATATAGTATTACTAGCTGTTTCTTGTAGTAACTGATTTTTCTGCAATAACAAGCTGCTATATTTGAGATTCAGAACTATCTCCATAGCAAATTTCTGTGAAGTGAAACGGAAACAAGACGAAGCAAATAGGTTAAAGTGTGTTTTAGGGGACAGGTTAGGAAGGTTTCATATAATCTTAAATCTAAAAAATATGCTGAAGTTGCTACCGAAACTGCAAGTGTCTTTCTTTTGTCTACGTTGCATTTTGAAAATTCTGACTATCCCGTAGAGAATACAGGCGTGATGTCTGTTATAATATTAGTAGACATTAAGCCAAGATTATGAGTCCAATTGCTTCCTAACCCACAATAGGACCTATACTTACTATACCTACAGTAAACGACATAGTGTCACTGCATTACTCGACAAAGGAAACGCTTATTAAGTTTACTATGTCAACGTTCAGCGGTGGGTTAGGAATCGATTGGTTCGACTGTAATAAGTAGGTACAACACCAAACCATTAGAGGGAAGAGTAAAAGTATACACAGAACATAATGATTGCAAAATATCCCAACAAAGCCTTAAACTGTTTGCCACTCAAAATGCCCATCACAAAATCATTCACCTGTAAAGCAAAGATCATTGTCTGCCATAACGTCTTCCGCCTCAGATCAGTGGAGATGAAAATGATTGACATTCGATAGACAAACAATTTCGCAAGCTATTCGTTTACATGCAAAGCCAATGGAGGTCCCGCAGTTTCGGTACGCTCTGTCAGCGAAACTTTGTGAAAAATGGCAACGGCAAGCAGGTGACGGTAAATAGAAAGCAGCAATTCTTTAAGTATTTATTAACATGTTCGGGAGTGGACCTTCTGTATGTGGTCTTCTTCTTCAAGTGCCTCTCCAACTAGTGAAGGTTAGCTACCAACTTCTGGAATTCTTTTCTATCCTTAGCAAGGTGGAACAATTCGGATGTGCTCGCTATTCCTTCACTCTCGGATGTTGCGGAGCCACGATTTCTTCCTGCGACCAACTCGTCGTTTGCCGGCTACCTTGCCCATCATGATGAGTTGCATCATATGTAATACTAGTACCCTATTTTGTGGTCAAGGAACAGACACGCGGAAGAAATATCTTAATGCCTCCTCTACACTAAAAACGACACTACGACAAATACGATATTGTAGAGATACTTCGGTTTTTCCCATCAAACTGTACCTCGCCTCAGACGACTTAAATTTGCTGTCATTTTTGCAACCGAGTCATTGAGCTTGAATGCACTCATCGCAAAATTGTGTGGTGTCGTGTCCTCGTGTCGCTTATCTATAGTGTCGCTTTGGACTCTAGTTTGAATACTTCGCCGAGGAACTTCACGAGTGGTGTAGAAGAAGTATCACAATCATACAAAGTTGTGTCACGAACAATACAGTACTTACAGGTCAGGTCGCTTACTCAAGGCAGGTTGCTATCTAAACAAACCGATCAATTAACTGATTATATCAATCAATTGTTTAACAGAAGCGTCATCAATCTACAACCTGTCTGTCCGTCTGTTGCGAGAATTATCAGCTTAATTAATCTGTTGAAAAATCATTAACGCTCTTAAGTTGTAACAAAATAATGGTATAGTTGGAAGCCACTCCCACGGTGAAGAAGGTGGACTTATCAAAAATCAAAAAAAAAATAGAGTGGCCTAACGTAAAAGTTTTATTTTTATTTTGAAGTAGGGTCGGGTCATACCAAAACCAAAGCTTCTGACAAATGTCGTCTAGGTCTTAATCCGTTGCATTGTTAGAGTTGAAGTTTCCGTAGACGACAAAATTGAACGTGTTTTGGGGCTTATAAGAAATTACCGATTCTATCCGCCAAATTATCCTATATAGACATTCTGTAGTATATTTAAATCAGCATTGCATCCGTACGAGACCTGGGCGGGTCGCTAGCCAATACAACTATAGCACCATCCCTCCAGCCTTTCTCCTCCATACTTAACTAGTTCCATAGTGTTACGTAAACCGATGGTATCTCCATAACCTCTGACCCCGCATTCGCTATGCCCTTAAGTTAGCAGTAATTGTTCACTTTCGTTACGTGTTCTTTACGATCCAGTTGCGTTACGTAACACATTTCTTACTTTAACGGTGGAGTTATAAAACTGGATTTTTATGGGCTTTTTTGGCTTCAACTAAAGTTTCTTTAGTTCCGGAGTTTGGCGTCACGTTCTTCTGCCCTTTTTGAACTATCCGTATCAGTTGTGGATTGTTTTTACGTATTAGAAAGAGTTTGATGTCATAGTTATTTAATGTAACAATCGTTTTTGATTGTCTTATAACCACGGGCTTTAGTGATCGATGTAAGTTTTGAATGAAAAGTTTGCTTCCGCCAGTTTCAACTAAGAAAAAAATAAAGTAAGAAGAGAGGATAAGTATCTGCAGTCATTTTCTTACAAAAAAAACATTAAAATAACTACATTCATTATGCCTGTATTCCCAAGAGAGGTTAGCAGAGCACACGAAACGTTTTATAATCAAATACATGACTTAACGTTTTGTCGACAATTTTAGCATTACTTTAAGTTGAAAAATTGACGAAATACCTACGTAAAATAATCATAAGTTGCTAACCTGTCACCTAAAAAACATACCTTAACTTACTTCCTTAGTCGGCTTACAACATTCATGGAGAGATGTCATTCTAAATCAGAAATCACACGAGAATGAAATATAGAAGATCCTTACTAATATTATAAATCAGAAAGTGAGTTTGTTTGTTTGTTTGTTTGTTTGTTCCGCTTTCACGCCGTAACTACTAAACCGATTGCTGTGAAATTTTGCAGACGTAAAGTTAGAAGCCCGAATTAAATAATAGGGTACTTTTTAGCCCGGAATAAATGGATGTTCCCGAGGGAATGTTCGCTTTATGCCGCAATATAACCGAATTCCACGCGGGCGAAGCCGCGGGCGGAAAGCTAGTAGTAAATAAAACACCGATCTTCACCACAATATCTAACACAAAATAGAAAACATCTCTCATTACCAAGATTTCAATTAGAAACGCATTCCGCAAGAATCTAGACTAGACGATATGGCCTAGTTAACAGATGCTAGGAAACTAATCTATGAATGTAACTCACATCCAAAAACCATTAGTTACATAAAGTTTAAGACGCTAAGCGACCGCGTAAGAGTCGTCGATTATGTTAGCCACCTGTCCATTTTGAAAGGTTATTTGGCGCTAATCTGTTGACACCTTTTCTTAAGTGTTGACAATTAGCGTAAGGCCTTCCGCTAGCGAAAAGAACTTACAAACTGAAATTGGTAAGAGTTGCTAGAGCTTCACCACCCATTGAAGTTCGCACACGGCTATACCTTAACTGTTTAGGTAGTTAAAACAATGTAAACAATCTTGACATGTCTTTTTGTTGAAATACACAGTCTAAAAATGAAAATCGTTACACTATACAATTCAATTATGAAAGTAAATGATTTTTTCATACCTAAATTGTAAAATGTAAAGATTTCGATTTATAAAGTGTACGTTTAAATAAAAAGGCACGTCAAGATTGTTTATATTATTTTAACTACCTACACAAATAAGGTTCCCACGCGGGCCCAGTGCGGATTGGGAACTTCACACACAACGTTGAATTACTTTGTCGCTGTGTGTAGGTTTCCTCACGATGTTTTCTTCACCGAATAGCTCGTGATAAATATCAAATTTGATATCGCACATAAATTCCGAAAAATTCAGAGGTGCGAGCCCGGGGTTTGAACCCACGACCCTCTGCTTGAGAGGCCACAGGTCGAACCGCTGGGCTATCACGGCTTTTGTGGGAACTATCGCCCAAGCCCTCTCATACTGAGAGGAGGCCTGTGCCCTGCAGTGGGACGTATATAGGCTGATGATGATGATGATGACACAAATAAGGTATAGTCACCAACTAGTTACAGTCGCCATGCTACTGCCAACCCGCTAGCCTACTGGTAACCCGAGTTTCTGTGTTTGTGTTACCAATTTATAAATTTGGTTGCTTCTTAGCGACGAGCGGTATATAGATTAGTGATTAGATTACAATTAAATCATCTAATTATAATGACACCTTTCCTTTCTACCACGTATGTCGTAAGAAGTTACTAAGGAAATATGTTTAGGTATGCTATAAGTGACAGGCTAGCAATCTGTCACTATTATACCTCTTCCATCCGTTTTCAAACCTAAAATTATGGTAGAAGTGGCTACGAAACGTGAAGTAGTCATAATCTTAGTTTCGCCTCTTACTACATCTACGGAGGAAATGGAGGGGTGTTATTGTAACCCGACACCACTCAGGAATCCTATTTTACTGCTCCAATTAATTATCCCATGCCTTGCATCAACAAAACTTGACGTTTATTCCGTTAAATGAAGAAATAGCAACAGGTCAGGCGCAAATACAGAAGTACCTGCTAACCTTAGAAGTAGCCGAACGCTTTGATACCTTGTCGCTGTAAACAGCTACACTGCGAAGCTCACAATACGCCAGATTACTTACTGTGACAAGGTACAAAGATGTTCAGCTACTTCTAAGGCTGAGTTTGTTAGCGGCATGTCGGCAACTCACGCGCCGACCTTTGCAGGAGAAGGGCTAGCTACCTGTAAGTCAAATGAAACCATATCCAAAGAGGTTAAGTCTGATTTTGCTTTATGATGTGACATTGCGTTTATGCTCATTTGGTAGTGTCCAGAATTGAGCAGTGATTTCAGATTTCTGAGTAATTTATGTTTGTGCTTATCGTTTGCTGTGTGGTGTCGGGTTTAGAATCACACCTCTTCATTTCGTCTGTGGATGTCGTAAGAGGCGATTAGGGAAATAGGTTAAGGTATACTTTAAGCTATAGGCTGGAAAGTTGTCACAATTGTACCACTTCATTTAAAACCTAAAATGTGAAAATAGTCATGGTTGTGACCGTTCTACGTGTGCTATAAAAAAGTACAAAAATCTCAAAGTGAACGATAAGAACAAAAATATTCCAAAATGGGATAGACAGAGCACACCAAATGTGACAGACAAAACTACGGCTATAGGTCAGTTCACTAAAGCTGGCACGTTCACAGTACTCACACTTGTGCAATTTCGCTAAACAGTATGTTTAAAATTAATAATTTTGAGCAAATCGGGCAGACTTTTCATGATACATATGCGTGCAAAGTCACGCCGCGTGCTAATTCACACATACTACACAAACGTAATGCGTACGTCTGTCTTACGTGCCAGCTTTAGTTAACTGACCAGTACTCTCCGTTTCTTAGTTTTAAAGTTGGCTAAAATAGGTACCATCGCGAACAGGGATTGTTGAGCCACTTACATAATGTTTGTAACTTGGTCGTGTAATACTAATCCAATAGCTGACATCTAGTCCGTCACATCGGTCATTGATTACACGTCTAAATTGCGAACAGTGGCAAGTGGCTCAACAATCTCGGTTCGTGACTGTACAACAGTGCCGGGGTGCTAGCTTGTCGCCTAAAACGTCACACAGACACAGACCGCACAGTCCTAAACCATTTCAACTATTTCACGTTTCGTAACCACTTCTACGGTTTCTTTTTCAGAAAATTAAATGCGACTCAAATAATTGACAAAATGACTAAACCTGCAAAATATTAGTTTTACAATCTCTGCTTGATTCAACCCTCTTAGTTCCGCCTAAGAAACTCGATCGGCCACAACATCTAGATCCCATCAGCCACATTGACAACTCATCGACACCACAATCACTCGATGATCTTAACCTAACATGTAATGACAGCGGTGACCGCGCGTTAACCTTTGCGAAGGGGTTAAATACTTTGATCTCATGTCTTATTAGGAGATAATAGAACATCGTGTTAGCATTGTTAGAGTTATTGCAGGGCACCGTGGTGAAAGAGTGGTGTTGTGTCATTGACTTGTTACTGTAGATTATTTGCTGTTAAATTGGTTGGTTGGTTTTGTCATGTACAGAGGATGGATGAGAGAAGATTTACTAAACAAATTTAGACGGGGAGTGTGGATGGGTGCGTTGGGAGAGGAAGACCTAGACGGATGTTCCGTGACCAAATCGCGGACGTTTTAGAAACAGGTCAGGTCAAGAGTACCCGGAACCGACTAACATGTATGAAGAGATTAATTAGATTTGGATGAAACAAGAGGTATGTCAGGATCGTAGCAAGCGGAACAAAGTGATCTCCGCCTACCCCTGTTGGAAAGAGGCATGACGGCATGTATGTTTATGTAAAATTGTCAGATGTGTAGATAAAATTGTGTCCATCAGTAGAGACTGATTTTTTTTGTACTTATACTGTTTTAAAATTTCGTGATTCTCATACATATTTATGTTAACCGTGATTAAGTCCCGCGTAAACATAAATAAGATTTTTTTTGCTCAATAAAGAGTTATTGAACAAAAAAAAAAAACAAAATATACGTAGTTCCTTTAAACTTCCGTTAAAAGTATATACTCCGTTTCATATAACACATAACAGTCATATCCTCACACCTTTTTAAGTAAACCCAAGGCGTCACCACAAATGGTGATACCGTTTGTATTGAGAATATTAAAAAAACAGTAATAAGTGTTATTGTTACTGCAATGATTTCCAGTTTATCTTTGGATTCTTGAAACTTAAAATTTTGTCCGCTTAAGGCGCAGCGCAGACGACAGTGTTTTGTGCGATCGAGTCTGTGGAGCAATAAATTCTCTGAATGGCGCGCTGACAGTTTCCAGGAATTTCCATTCAGAGTTTCGTGGAAACTGTCAGCGCGCCATTCAGAGAATTTATTGCTGCGCAGACTCGATCGCACAAAACTCTGTCGTCTGCGCTGCGCCTAATCGAAACGGAATATAGTTATCTGCGAGGAACAAATTAAAAATTAATCTACACTGCGTAATTCGAAACCCTTTTAACTAAAGCGTACCCGCAATCTAACTTATAAAACTTATAGTTTTATCTGCACAAAAGGCTGGCCACTTGCAGATATTAAAAGGTCAGAATACTTTTTAAATCGATTTATCAACGCCATCTATTACACCATTGGCCTTTGTTTTAAAACAGAACATTAGTTTAGTATTGAATTATTGTGAGTTGGTATCACGATGGCCTAGTTTCCGGCTACTTTATTTTGCAGTGAAACGTAATTTTTCTTTTAAGATAAGCGTTGATGAATTTGACACAAGTTTGTGTGCAATGTTTTAAGAATTAAGATTTGTTGCTAATGTTTAATGTTAACGCATAGTTTCAGAGTCACCGTGTGGTGATGGGTTTAAATATGGCCTCAAAATTTCTCCTGAATATGTCAAAGTAAGATTTAGGCGCCAAGCAAACAATCTGTCACTTGTTACCTTTTTGTCTAGCTTTAAACTTAAAAATGTGCGTACGAAAATGTGGAATGGTAATGATTTTGTTTATGTAACACTGATTAACGTATGTAGTTGGAAGCCCACATTATTTACCAATCTCATTTATTTGTCTACCATTTGCGCTATGATTTTTTAATCATGCGTCTCGCTAAGTTTGCAATTATTTAAAACGCGTTTTTTTTATTTGTTGTAAGATACACAGGCCTCTCTGTGTCATAATATTTAGCTGTAACAAAAGGCATTTTTTATTGCTTAGGAGTAAAGATAAGTATCAAAATACAAACAATTGTTTAGCGGTATCACGATGGCCTTTTGCTAGCCTTTTAAATTACTCAAATTGATCGATAAAGTTACCACTAATTACAAAAATGTGTCAAAAACCTTTGTTAAGTCTTTTTTTTTGTACAATGCCTTGCCTTCTATAATATCATTTTTTATATTTGGCTGTTGCAGCATTTCTCAAACTACAAATTGCGAGCCATTGGCGAGTTGTGAGCCAATGAAATCAGTTCTAGGACATCATGGAGGTTTAGGCCCTTTGGACTTGGATATATACCGGTTGGAAGCGACCTCTGGGAAAGGGTTAGTGTATTGTGGGCGATGGGCTAGCAACCTGTCACTGCAATATCACGTTTAACCATCTGGTTACCCTGAAATTGCTAAACTTGGCACTGGATTTGTCAATTCATGTGCTCTGCCTACTCCTCGTGGGAATACAGGCGTGAGAATATGTATGTAAGTATGGAAGTGACCTGCATCCAGCATCTTCCGGCGACCTTTATAAGATCGTCTGTCCATCTCGTAGGGACGTCCTACGCTGCGCTTGCTGGTCCGTGGTCTCCACTCGAGCACTTTTCGGCCACATCGGCCATCTGCTCTGTGAGCAATGTGGCCTGCCCATTGTCACTTCATCTTGCTAATCCGGTGAGGAACATATTACATCCTAGTTTAACGTTACTAAGACTGCCTATAATGCAATACTGATTATTTTATTACCTTTGGTTTCATAAGGTAAACGTCCCTGTGCTCGACACTGACCCTATACTTGGCACTTGCAACCTTATGTCATAGTAAGACAGGTGACAGATGGGCGTCATCTATTGGGCGTTGAGGCGTCGAGCATTGGTACTTTTACCTTACTTCCGAGATACCAACAATGTCACAAACCTTGATCGATACGCAACTGAATTTAAAATTGCTGCCAAAGGAACATACCTGAAACAAAAATTGTCAATTAGTTATCTATTTTAATCGACACTCATGTAATACTCGTAAACATACATAGGTACATATTCTCCGCAGCTGTCTTTGAAAATTCTGCAGAATTGCAAATAGGAAAAAGTAATAGTTAGTACAGCATAAGTGATTATGTGGATACATACATACAATCACGCCTTTGTTCCCAATTGGGGTAGACAGAGCATACGAAACGTGACATAGACAACACCATGATTATGCTTATGTCACGCTTTGCAGCCACTTCTAGCATTGTTTTAAGTTTGCAAAGATGGAAGAGGTAGATTAGTGACAGGTTGCTAGCCTGTCGCCTAAAGCATACCTAAACCTATTTCCTTAGTCGCCGCTTACGACATCCACGGAAGAAATGGAGAGGATGTGGATGGTCGTCCTTATAGAAATGACAATGGTTATGTTGCGAAACAAGTTTCAGTACTTCCGGAAAAAATGTAGGTTTATCGGTAAACTTGACTTGAGCTCAACACTATCTAATTTACGCTACAATGTACAATTCCGTCTTAAATATATGCGTTTATAAGGGCTATCCAAGAAAGTAGAAGCGACAATTGAAACGATGACGAAAGGGCCCAGTGCCTAATCAAACACCGCATAAACAAATTGAGAGTCGTTATATGAATATGATTACATAACCGAGAAATTAAGTTGGCTCTTTGTCAAACCAATGCACCAAACTTGACAGCATGAGCACACTGGCCACACCAATTATGTTCTGTCTTCTTCCTTACGTAAACAATGTGGCAATATTTATTTTATCGAGGCAGAGAACATCTTTATGTCGAGTTTATAAGGTCAAAAGGCCTTATTTGTCGTTCCTTATATAATTTATGAATATTAAAACCCGTTGTATTTAAGTACGCTTGCCGGTTCACTTTATCATCTTCATCATATTTTATGCAACTCTCTTGTCGGGCTTAGGATAACACTTGTGCATTTCTGCCGTGGATGTCGTAAGAGACGACTGAGTAGATTAAGGTGTGTTTTAAGCTAAGCGTCCACATGTCCGCATCGCACGCATCGGACGCATCGGATTCAATCAGATGCATGGCGAAATGCGATGCGTACGATGCGGATAGGTGGACGCACTTGTATGAGTTTCTATACAAAGAATACTACAATCCGTTGCGTGCGATACGTCCGATGCGTACGATACCAACAAGTGGACGCTTAGCTTAAAGCGACATGCTAGCACGTGTCACTATTACCACTTTTCACTAATCTTAAATAAGTATCCTTACTAATATTATAAGTCAGAAAGTGAGTTTGTTTGTTTGTTTGTTTGTTTGTTCCGCTTTCACGCCATAACTACTGAACCGATTGCTTTGAAATTTTGCAGACGTACAGATAGAAGTCCGGATTAAATAATAGGCTACTTTTTATCCCGGAAAAAATTGATGTTCCCGCGGGAAAACAAAAATATAGTTTGCTTGATAGATCGATATCGATCGATGATAGATCGATATCAATCGATGACCGATCGATAGATGATAGATCAATGGCGCTGTGTGTCGTTCGAAACGAGAAATTTTCTTATAGATGTGCTTTATACCGCAATATAACCGAGTTCCACGCGGGCGGAGCCGCGGGCGGAAAGCTAGTAGAAAATAAAATGAAACTTGCAATGAAATGTGAAATACCATGATTTTATCTATGTAGCGTTTCGTGTGCTCTGTCTATCCCAATTGGGAAAACAGGCGTTATGTTTATACTATACGCATAGTATAACACTTAATAATTGTTGTCTCATCAACGTATACGATGGCTAAATTAAGAAGTTCGTGCGCGTACGATAAAACCCGTTGAAATCGAATACGTTTCTTACTTGGCAGACTTCTACAACCAACTCTTGCTTGTTTATTTTAATAACAACACGTCATACGAAAGTCCGATGGTAAAGATTTATAAGGTAAAACTGCGAAGTTGCATGATTTTATGATTTAATCGCTGTATTACGTAATATTATTTTGTTTAATAGCAAGATTGATACAGGAAGAGAGATAGAAAACGCGCGTGCGTTTTAAAAGCAAGTTTTCTCTATGATGCAAACTTGAACATAAATCCGGTTGTTGTGTTTTACACAATAAACACGATTATGTATGTTTTATTGAATTGGCAATTGAACACAAGTTTGCGATGGAAAAACTACTAAATGGATTGTTTTGTAACTTTATAATGGTATTGCTTAAGCGTCGGAATAATTACATATACATCACGCCTGTGTTCCCAAATGGGGTAGGCAGAGCACACGAAATAATAGACAAATCCATGACTAAGTACTTTTACGTTTAGTAGCCACTTCAGCATATTATTAAGTTTTGGGATAGATATTAAGCCCGCTCTACACTCGGGGCGCGAAGTCGCTCCGTGAATTCACGGCGTGAATTTACGCAGCGGCTAACGCATAATAACTAAGCGCGAACGCAAGGCGTGAACAACATCTACTCTCGCGATTCGCGGCTTTCGCGGGCGTTCGCGGGTGTTCGCCTCGCGAGTGTAGAGCGCGCATCAGAGGTATAATAGTGACAAGTTGCTAGCCTGTCGCCTATAACATAGGTACATTAACGGAAGACATGGAGAAATGTTATTCTAAACCCGACCTAAAGGTATTTTTACACGCCTAAAAATGTACAGAAACCTGAACATTAACTTTTTAAAGAAAATTAAACTAGAAACAACTTACTATTCTCATATTTTAAGTATACCGTTTCCATCAATCAGTTTCACACGACAATTTTATTGTCTTCGCATCCATTTACTTACTTTCCGTGGTTATAAAACCAATCCAACGTTCACTCTAATCACTCAAATACGACTTTTACCTCCATACCTTTAAGACCCTCCACAATTCCTCTTTTAAAATGGTTTTGATGCCACATTGCCAAGTTGAAAAAGCACTTAGTTGAAATAATTTTAAACATTATTACACGGTAATAAGGTTGTTACTGTGTGCTTGTTTACTTGTTACGTGACAGTAAAGTACGGTTATGGCCGGCAGTTATTTGCTATACTATAATGACACTTTCTCTGCGCTGACGTGATGGTGAGCAAATTAATTATCATCGTAGTGTAGTTGTTTGTCTTACCAACGCGGCTTCGCACAGGTACAATACCATTTGAAATATACATACATACATACCATCACACTTGTGTTAGAAACGTGCCTTAGACCATAACTATTTCACGCATCGCAGCCACTTCCATAATTTTAGGTTTGAAAACAGATGAAAGAGGTAGAATACTGACAGGATGCTAACATGTCGCCGAAAACATACCTAAACCAATTTCCTTAGTCGCCTCTTACGACATCCACGAAAGAAATGGAGAGGTGTTGTTCTAACGCGACGCCAAACCTTTCAAATTTAATTACTTAAAAATGCACACATTTTCAGCGTAATATTGTATTGAACTCTAAAAAACTTTGAAAATGCCGGTCTGTTACACCTAGCTGAGCAAACTCTAATGATTTCTCAAGGTATCTGATCTTTGCAGTCGACTTTATTTAATGAGAATTGAATTTAATGAGAGTCAAAGGCTGATGAACTTTAATTAAACAACCACGCCAACGAAAAATAATGCAACACAAATCATCTTTCAAAGAGTTTCAATCGATTATCGCCACTGGCAACAATTTATAAGCCCCTGAAGTCTACAATAGACACAAATAAGCACCTAGGCTCAATTCATCACCAACCCACGTCCCATTGACATCTTGAAGTGTCATCAATTTAAAAAAGTTCAACAACTGGCTACTTATCATCGAACCATTTCAAAATTCGAACAACAATTCACTAAAACAAATATCACAACCTTACTCCAAAGCAAATACAGTTCCTTTTCAGTGCTTTAAAAAGTACGCGCCAAAATTTTGAAAGACAAACTTATTTTAATCGACGGTGAAAAATGGAACTTTCGTAATCGCGTACTATTTACTCGTCCATCACTTGATGGTAGCGACACGCTTGTCTGCAAATTTAAATTTGTACTCAATACACCATTGTTCTGTAGTGCCATCTATCAAATTGATGGAGGAGACTGTAATGGTCCGTAATGGAGGACCGTGGTATATTTTTCAACGAATGACAGCTGCAATACGAAATCGCCGTTTCACGCCCGTATTACCTTCACGACTTAACCTTCTTACTGGACTCATACAAAATCATATTTCAATACGAAATCGTAGAAAATACATTCGACTGATTAGATCTGTCAGATTTCATACATGTCGCTTAAGACTTTAGTCCATTTTACATGTAGATCACATGTTTTTCGTGTAGTGTCGGGCTTAGAATGACACAATATCTCCATTTTTTCCGTGGATGTTGTAAGAGGTGACTAGGGAAATAGATTAAGGTATATTTTAAGCGACAGCCTAGCAACCTGTCCCTATAAATTATACCAGCCAACATAAGTAAAACCTAAAAAAATATGCTAAAATAAATAAAATTTGCCACGAAACGTGAATTAGTCATGATTTTGTCTATACAGCTTTTCTTGTACTCTGCCTACCAAATTTGGTAATATCAGTCGTGATGTTATGTATTGTAAATTTTGTCTGATTTTCGTGACATCCTTCTTATTCGAATGTCAGCAAAGTGTTACACATTATACTCAATATAAGTAACGTATGTATCACAAATTCACAACAATATCCATAAAGACCGTTATTACGGCGCCCGCGCACGAACTTGGCATTTGGCACCGGAGTTGTTTTATCTCTTTCTAATTAGACTTGTTTAAGAGAGACGGGGGAGTATTTTGCACAGCAGCGCTTTTATATTTATTGTAAAGAACTTTTGAGCTCCTAATAAAATGAAAAAAAGAGTATTTCGACCTTTTCCATCAAATAAAATACACCCGGGTTCATACTTATAAATGTTTTCCCAAAGAAAGTACACAGAGGCTAGGGGCAACACGGCACTGAACACTTCATGTATCTTTTTCTACGCTGAATAGTTTGAGCGAGTGATAATACCAAAGTGATGGGTCTACACCCCCTCTAACTCATAAAATAACAGAAAGATAAAACCGAAAAAAAGTATGATGTAAATTACCATGCAAATGTCCACCAATAATTGGTTAAAATGATATCTAGGCAGTATTTTTTTAATCTATATTAATACTAGCTTTCCGCTCGCGGCTCCGCCCGCGTGGAACTCGGTTATATTGCGCTATAAAGCACAACTATAAGAAAACTTCTCGTTTCAAACGACATACGGCGCCATCGATCTATCATCAGATCTATCGATCGGTTATCGATTCATATCGATCTATCGTCGATCGATATCGATCTATCAAGCGAACTATATTTTTGTTTTCCCTCGGGAACATCAATTTTTTCCGGGATAAAAAGTAGTCTATGTCACTCTCCGTGCCCTAAACTATCTCTACCTAAAAATCACGTCAATCCATCGCTCCGTTTAGCCGTGAAAGACGGACAAACAAACAAACAAACAAACACACTTTCACATTTATATATTGTTACGGATACATATAAAGCTGAATAGTTTGTTTGTTTGATCGCGCTAATCTCAGGAACTATCGGTTCGAATTAAAAAAAAAAATGTGTGTTGGATAGACCATTTATTGAGGAAGGCTTTAGGGTATATAACATCACGCTGCGACCAGTAGGACTGAAGAAACATTGGAAAATGTGGAAAAAACGGGTGAAATTTGTCACTATTCCACGCGAACGGAGTCGCGGGCACACCTAGTACGTTATAAATCGTAAACCGCCATTTACCTAGTCAAAGATACGGAACCCGTCATGTGCGAGTGCGATGGCCAGTTTTAAAGTATTCATCATAAAATTTCATTTTCTTCCGCGGCTACAGTAATCATCGATTGTATCTAAAAAGTTTTGCAATGAGAATGAGCACAATACTCTTTGGCATACAACTGGCACAAAACAAACAAGAACAACCTGTCAATTCTTTAGAACTGACTTCATTTAGTCACTGTTTTTCTCACTGTCAAAATAAACTTCCGTTAAAAGTCTACCAAAATTAACCAAAATGTTTTTGATTCCCAAAAATACGTCGCGTCAACTGATTGAGAGAATCCAGCTCTTCGTCACATTATGTATCCTGACACCGGGTTATTTTATGTTCCAGTTAGTGGTAATGCGGCCGCAAATAATAGAAATCTTGAACATGAGCCAGCCAATTCATTTCTTCCACGTAGCCCTGTCAACGTACTTCTTTATCAACGTCTTCGGGAACATGGTACTAAGCGTGATAGTGGACACAACGCTGACGAAATACCAAGGAGAAGGACCGTACTGCGAAACGTGCAAGCAGAACCAATCGGCGCAAAGCTGGCACTGTCCGACGTGCAATGCTTGCGTGATTAGAAGAGACCATCACTGCACGTTCTTGGCACGCTGCGTTGGACGGCACAACCAGCGATATTTCATCTGCCTTCTCGCGCATCTTACTATCGCTCTTACATACGCAACGTATTACGACTTCTTTCTAGTCGCGTATCAATATGATCCCATAGATTTCCTTATAGAAACTGGTAAGGTCTTCAATCCAATGCTGCGTTATTTTTCCTCGGAACCTATAATGGGATTACGAGATCTTTTGATGACCTTCTGGTGCCTCAATCTGGGTTTATTGTGTGGTGTAGCAATTTTGTTGTATTTTCATTTGAATAACGTTTTGAATGGACTGACTTGTTATGAAGCGAAGAAGATGGTGATGGGTAAAAGATGTGGGTTGGAAAATGTTAGGTATGTTTTGGGTACGAAATGGTATCTTGCTGTGTTGTGGCCGTTTGTAGACAGCCCTTTACCTGCCGCTTTAGGATAGTTGGTTTTGTTTCTGTTGTTTTTTTTGTTTTGGTTTTTTTGTTTTTTGGGTGAGAAGATGATAGAAGCGACCCGAATGTAAAATTATACCAAGTGATGTGTCGAGCTTGTGATGAAAAATAAATAGTAATTCTTACAGAATTGTTTTTGTTTTATTTAAATAATAATATAGGATTTCAGTACTTAGGCGCAGCGCAGACGACAGAGTTTTGTGCGATCGAGTCTGCGCAGCAATAAATTGTCTGAATGGCGCGGTGACAGTTTCC
>BHDV01006767.1:207168-233066 GCA_005406045.1 Adoxophyes honmai
TACAAACATCTGCCCCGACCGGGGATCGAACCCGGGACCTTAAGCTTCACAGTCAGGTTCTCTAACCGCTGGGCTATACGGCCGGCTATCTTCCTAAGGTATCTGCACTGGCAGATAGATTGTAGATGCGTTGTCAACCCAGAGTCAAAACCGTGCGAGTGCTGCTGCGGTACTGTGCGGTAGCTGCGTTAATACCATTTTTTTTAATTCATGGACAAGATGTTTTGTAAAATAAATTATATATTGGAAATACAAATAGATAAGTACAAGAGAAGCGGCTATGACGATAAAAAACATCCCTCTCGTCATACATCCTCGATGGTTTCGTGTACTCTTGGCCTCTCTTCAAAACATCGCTTAGCTTGTCAGTATACCACTTTCAAGGACACCCTCCCCCGACTTACCCTAACACACTTTCCTTGTAAACTTGCTTTTAAATGTATGTATGTAGTATGTCAGAAAAGAAGCAAATGGCGTCTTATTGTCTGGCCTATCCCGCAGGGAATAGAGCGTGATAATAATGTTACATTACATACATACATACATACATTATTCTCACGCCTTTATTCCCATAAGGGGTAGGCAGAGCACTGTAATTCAAAAATCCAGTGCCACGTTTAGCAAATTCACATTACATTTACCTCAATATTTATTATCTGTACTTAGCCAAAAACACTGGCCGTTAACTGTCACATATTTCGCAACAACTAATCAAAATTCATAACCATCAAGACCCAAACCACAGCACACTTCCTCAACCAAACATCATAAAGGCACATCATCGTGCGAACGGCGTACAAAAAAAAACTACAAAACCAAGTACAAACACATTTTATAATTGCCTCAGCTAATCAATTACCTACATTGTTTACGCAAACCAAACCCACGGGTTAACAACTAAGACAAAAAACGAGAATAAATTGTTGCAAAAAAGGCGGGAACGTCGGCCATCTTTGGCAACGGTTTTTCTTAAACTTTACTCAACTTTAAATAACCGTTGCGAGTCGTGATGCCATTAACGTGGCGTTAAACTAATGTAATTAACTAGTTAAACGGTCGATGCATTATAAACATTGTTGTTTCGTTAGGTTTGAGCAATCTGTCACTATTACATTTCTTTCCGTGTGGTGCCGGGTTAGAATAGCACCACCCCCTTTCTTTCCGTGGGTGTCGTAAGAGTCGACTCTGTGAAACGGTTAGGGTATTGTGGGCGACGGGTTAGCAACCTGTCACTGCAATATCACGTTTAACCATTCTGTCCCCTTAGCACGACAGGGCGCGAGTAGAGATACTCGCGAGATAGACTATACCTGTCACTGTCTAACTAGAGACGTCAGAAAATGACGGGTAGACTATCTCGCGCGCGACGCGACTAGAACGTGTTGCCGTGCTAAGCCTACTGGTAACCCTAAAATTGCTGAACATGGCACTGGATTTTTGAATTCATGTGCTCTGCCTACCGCTCTTGGGAATACAGGCGTGAGAATATGTATGTGTCTAAATTTAAGCTGAAAGTAGATACGTAGCATGGAAATCAAGGCCTATGCAATGTATCGTGTACTCTACTTACCCCGTTTGGGAACATGGACGTGCTATACATATAATTATGTATGTGTATTGATGAACCTGGGTACCACTTATCCGTGGAATGTTGACTTCGAGGATACTTACCTGGAAAAATATGAAACAAATATTAATTTATTTTACTAAGAACTTTAAGATAACGCTTTTGTACACCCTGTCACATGGTGCCTTGGCTGTTCCAATAATCTCGAACTTATTAACTATTTCATCGAAAAATAGAGTTAATCGCGAGTAATTGAGACTTTTTCCAAGAAAAATTAATTGTCGTTTGGCTGAATCTACTAAAGGTAGCTGCGAAGCGCGGAATAATCATGGTTTTGTCAATATACTCGTAGCGTTTCATGACCGCTGCCTACCCCATTTGCAAATACAAGCGTGATGTTGAAATTGAATTTAAAAGATCTAGATTATTTGTAGAGCTATGTTGAAATACATTACTAGTTTCTTTTAGATTTTCAATCAAAAGTTAGACATTGCATAAAATCCGATATTGGCAAGAGGTAAGCCCGCCATCTTTTGCAAGTGTCATCACCGGAACAATGAGGAAACACTCGTGACCCCGATGATCTGAAACTGGCGAAAAAACTGTGTCAAAACTAAATCACCAAGTCAGTTTGGGCTAATGGCCTAGCCTATTCTAAACACAAACGATTGTAGCCAACGATTTTTTGTTAATCCAAACGTCTGCCCCTGTGAATGAGTTTGAAATAAGTACTCAGACTCTTAAAACTGACTAAAATATCCTAAAGTAAATTTAAAAAGGACCCATGACATGATGCCCAAAAGGCTGACAGCATATCCCCTTTGAACAGCTATACTAAATCTTTGGGAAAAGCTGCCAGCCCGTTTGTCACCAGCCAGTTGCATCAACCACATGATTTTTTAAATCGTTGATAAAATTGCGTCACCAGAATCCCATGGATAGTCTTTATTCCTAGATTAACGAAGGTATAGGCAGAACTAAGTCCCCGATATTTTTTTATTCATTCGACTCCTTTTGACGAAGCGCCAAATTTACTGTGGATACTGTTAATCTCCACAATCTATTCAACGTATTCTTCTGCAGCAAACGTTTTCGTGTCTTCTTCACATCCTTGATTCTCATGAAGCTCGTCATGCCACGGCAGTTTAATTGTGGATAAGTATTATTAGTCTCCAAAAACTAATGAAAATATTCTTCGGCAGCAGACGAGTCCGTCTTCACATCTCTGAGGACTCATCTAAAGCTCATCATGTCACGGATTGATCCAATACAGATAAAAAACAACCTCTTCATCACGTTCCTGCAAATTTCTTCAGTTTTTGCTCCTAATCGCTCTATTAAAGCCTTTAAAGCACCTCTGGGGTCGATCACCGTCGTTTTTGCCTTCACGGACGAAATCAGTTAAGCCGTGACAACACAACGTTGCAATGTCACGATGCTTTGGCGAAATCTTTGCTTTGATGATTACGCTAAAATTCGGGCTTTAGTCGCGAGTTTGAGAATTCACTTTCCCTGGGATTACTTAAACTTAAATGTCAAGTAAGTGTTAAGTCTTACTGACAATTTTTATGGGGTTATCTGACTAACCGCCTTTATGTTAGTCTAATTGTTTTTTTTTTGTAATTATAGTGAATAGAAAAGATAGTGTCAGGTTGCTGGCCCGTCACCCGAAGTATTTCCTTAGACATAAACTAATTTCCTATCGCCTCACACGACATCCACGCCAGAAATAACTCAATTACTATTTGTTAACGTTCGTTTCATAAAAGTCAAAGGTATGTATGTATGTATGTATGTACGTATGTAACTCTTTATTGTACAAAATAAACATGACATAAAAAAACTAATAATTAATTCTAACTAGTAGTTTTAACTACGTCTTATCGCATCTTTTTCGGTCTACATTCTATGCTCTTACTCATATTCCATTCGTTCATTTTCATTGTTTTTATTATCTTCAAACTTCTAAGACGTCGCTACCAGATTTTTGTCAGAATCCAACTTCCGTTCATCCCGTTTCTAATGCCATCTTCTAACTTTCCCTTGCAATCATCAGATCAAAAGATCATGACTCTCAATTTCATCCATTTCACCAAACTTTATTCCTAATTACCAGCATTGAGAAGATTTGAAACATCAATTAATTTCAATTATGAAGAGTCAGTGAAAGTCAGTGTCGCAAGAAGTTATTATTATATCATCGGGTAATTAGTTACTACTGGTTTTTGGGGGAGTCATTGTGTGTGGTGTCTGTTTTAGAATAACATCTTTACATTTCTTCTGTGACGTGAGAAGCGGGTAAGGAAAGCTTAGGTATGCTTTAGATAACAGTTACTATTATACCTCTTTCATACATCACGCCTGTATTACCAAATGAGGTAGGCAGAGCACTCGAAACGCTTCATAGACAAAACCATGACATTAACCCTTTCGTGTAAGCTACAATCTACAATTTGATCACACCTGTGTTCCCAAATGGGGTAAATCGAACACACACAGCGTAACATCCTTATCCTTACTTCCTTACTAATATTATAAGTCAGAAAGTGAGTTTGTTTGTTTGTTCCGCTTTCACGCCGTAACTACTGAACCGATCGCTTTGAAATTTTGCAAACATAAAGATAGAAGTTCAGATTAAATAATAGGGTACTTTTTATCCCGGAAAAAATTGATGTTCCCGAGGGAAAACAAAAATATAGTTTGCTTGATAGATCGATATCAATCGATGATTGATCGATATCGATCGATAGATGATATATCGATGGCGCTGTGTGTCGTTTGAAACGAGAAGTTTTCTTATATGTAGTTGTGCTTTATACCGCAATACAACCGAGTTCCACGCCGGCGAAGCCGCGGGCGGAAAGCTAGTAGACAATATAGCCACTTCTAGTATGATTTTTAGGGTACAATAGTGTCTGATTGCCAGCCTGTTACTATTTATTTCCTAGATCGCTTCTTATAACATCCACGTAGAAATGGAGGTTTTTTTTTCGAAACCAGACACTTGTCTCTATGAAATATCAATTAGTCTTAAATTTTGAAAAGCTAGTGAAAGTTAATGTCGCAAGAAGTTGCTGTTATATCATTGGATAATTAGTTATAACTGCCTTTTAGGGGACCCATTGTAATACTTTCTAGCTAACAATCATTATAACTTCGCAGTTAATTGCTTGATTGGAGAATAATTCAGAGGTCGGCAATAAACTTCGCAAGATTTTGGTGGAGGTAGATGCGCGCCCTTACCCCCACATATACTATTACATACAATACAATCGGTACAGGAAATATTATGTAGACAAAATTATGACTATTTCACCCTTCATAGCCATTTCTAGTATAATTTTAAGTACAAAATTGACGGAAGAGGTATAACAGCGACAAATTACTAGCCTGTTATCTAAAGCATACCTAATTCTAGTCGCCTCTTATGATATCCGCTGAAGAAATGGAGAGGTGTTCTATCCCGATACTACACAGGAATGTATGTACGTATGTATAATATAGGAAAAAATCAGCCCCTTCCTTCCATTTCTCCATAAAAGGTTATGTCACACCGAAGTGGGTCTTTGGCCACACGCCACTGCGTCGCAACAAGCCGTGTCGGCGCGCGCGCACCTGCCAATGGCAATATTGATGTCGCTATAGTCACTAACGTTTAGGTGCATGTCATACCCTCAATCATCATCATTAGAGCCTAGAAATTTCAAAAGACTGTTGCAATGTTAGTGGAGTTACAATTATTGTTATTAGAAAAAAAAAAAATTGAGACAACATTGGTCCATACCATAATCACACATCACATTTACGTTATTAAAAAAAAATAAGATGTTCGTGAAAAACGAAATTTTCATTGCACCTCACATACCCAGTTTGACGTTAGACGTTAAACTAATGTGGGCGGATAAAAAATCATATTGAGATTAAGTCCCGCGTCTTCATAATTATTATTAAAATTTGTTTAATTCATATTTAAACTACTTAGGTTTGTTTGGGCAAAATGTAACGTTTGCAGCGAAAGATTTCTACGGATGTACGCGATCTACTTTCTTTAACTGTACTTGTACCAATTTCTCAAAAACATAAAGATGACAATAAGAAACCCAAATAACTCAGGTGAAAGTTTTATATGGATATGAATCATTCGTTATTTAAGTTATTTCCATCCAAACAAATCAAGGTATAAATATCGAATCCATCATCAAGACGCAGTTAATGTCAAAACCAAGGCCATAATTTCATTTTAAAAAGTCCGGTTGGAAAGCTTGTAAATAAACTTGACATTACACCTCAATTACACTACACCACAATTACAAGTGTTAATAAAATCTCATTCAATCGTGACTAATACAGCAGAGTGCATTTTACATCCAATCTTAAGGCAACAAACTTAGGTTGTTTTTTCCCTGCTTACTCATAGGCATTGTACGAATTCAATAAGAAATATGTAATTATATCTGCCCACTCTGTAATTATCATAATCCTTTGTAATAAATGTTGATATAGATATAATATTTATGCATATAAATAAGGAACTCTACTGATGACCTCCATGTTCACTTCTAATTCCAAAACGACATTAGTACAACAATCTTGTGTGTAACGCTCTACTGTGTTTGCTTCTGAGTGGTAAGTTGGTGATACAAGTATGTATCACGATTAGTGTTCCTCGTCTCGTTTGATATAGTTTTTTTCTGATTGATGGTTACAATGGTATTCGGCACCATAAAAACGCTATTGTAGTTCTGGTAATGATGCATGATATACTGCTAGTTGTTGATTTAGAGACGTTTCTGTTGTAATCAATGCGTGTGTGTTACTATTTTTTTATGCATCGCTTAATTGAGGGTATTATTCGAGGTCTCAAGCATTGTTATGGTTTCAACTTCCCTATAAAGATTATAAAAGGAAAATAGGTAGGCAAAGGTGTGTTTTGTTTTAGGTAACTTGAAACCAAAAGATAATGTGAAATTGGCCAGGAAGCATGAAAAAGTCATGGTTTTGACAATGAAACATTTCGTATACCTACTCTGCCTCCTCTTTTTCTTTTTCCTTAGTTTTCTCTTACGACGTCCAAAGAAGAAATGGAGAGGTGCTATTCTAAATTCGACACCACACAAAATCACGTTACATGGATGGATGAATGTAGTTATTTCTCTCCTACTAAAACGCTAGTTATTTGAAACCATTTCTAATCGTTTCTCCGACTCGTACAATCGCAATGAAAGGTTATAGAACCCAGTTAATCTCAGGTCTTGATTAAAAAACTAAATTGCTGTGATTGTGCGATGTGAAATAGACTGTGTCATACAAAAAACATGGCCCCATACAAAAGATGATTCTGCTCCATTATTAGTTTTTGTTCGGAGATGGAGGATTTTATAGGTATGTCGCGCTCTGATGATTTTGGTAATGACATAATCGACTATACTACAAGGATACTTGCACAAATAGTAAAATTCAATTGTAGGCTTGCGGTTTGACTTGTCGGCTCTCAGAGAGTCGTGGGTTTAAATTTCAGGTTCGCACCTATGAATTTGTGTACAATATCGAAATTGATAGTTAAGAGCTATGTGGTGAATAAAGATATTATGAAAAGCCCTGCGAAGTAATTGTATAATATTTTGTTGAAGGTTTCTGTTAGCATTGGGCTCACGTGAGCACTACAGGTCAAACTTTCTCATAGCAAGAGGATGTCTTTGCTCAGCAGTAAGATGTATTTACATATAAAATAAAAAATAGAGTTAATTTTTGAAAATGTAACAAAGCAGGTACCTAATTAAAATTTAACTTAGGTATGCTTTAGGCGACAGGCTAGCAACTTATCACTACTATGTTTCATCTGGTTTTAAAACTAAAATTGCTTGAAGCAGCTTCGAAACGTGAAATAGTCAGTTTCCCTACGTCTCATTTCGTGTGCTCTACCTACCCCTTTTTTTAATAATAAACGAAACAGCTCTAAGTAAAATGAGTCACTCTTATTAACAAACATTCAACGACACTAACCAGCTTTAAACTTAAAATATTTCACTTCTTGTCCCTCTCATTTGCTGAACTAATTGCGAGTGTTAGACAAAGAGAGAAACTTTCAAAAGGTTTTTGTCTCGCTGCATTATGGAGGAAAGGGAAAGTGTTTAAGGCATCCATAGAATTAAACGTGTTGTCAGGGCTGTGCCTAGGTCATTAATTAGGGGCCTACACTTTTGTATTTGAGATCCGGATGTCTTTTGAGCTATGCCGTTGAAACTTGTAGTCTAGCTTCAATTGACTGTAAATGACAAGCAGTATTATAGGTTTTACTGATATTAATTGGGTAACAAATTACAGACAAAATGGTTATTAGTTTACGCTATTTTTGCTTGAAATGAACATGGTTCAGTGGTCGACAGTAAAATTTTCAAGATTTTAAGTGGTGGGGGTAAGTTCTTACACACCTTAAGGCGCAGCGCAGACGACAGACTTTTGTGCGATCGAGTCTGCGGAGCAATAAAATCTCTGAATGGCACCCAGATAGTTTCCATTCAGAGTTTTTATTGCTCCGCAGACTTGATCGCACAAAGGTCTGTCGTCTGCGCTGCGCTTAAGGCACTTACCACAATCAGGGGAGGTAGAGCACGCGAAATGTTTCATAGACAATATCATGTCTTTTTCGCGCTTCGTGGCACCTTGTAGCATATTTTTATGGTTTTAAGTTGGCAGGTTGACAGGTTGATAACCTGTTGCCTAAAATATACTTTAACCTATTTCCTTCATCGCCTTTTCCAACATCCTCGGAAGTGAAGACGTGTTATTCTAAACGGGACACCACACAAGCTATTTCAGACATTATGTGTTGTAGGTAGCTACTTAGGTTACTTTAAAAAAAGAGCGATAACCCTAACAGTTATAAAGCGGTTGCCACACGGTAACACGTTAGCATAATAATGGCCCTTCAGCCCATTCAAATCCGTGGCTGTATGAACAATAAGCCTCTGCCTTTGGAGCGTTAAAAACCGTTCACGCCAAGGTGATTTGAGGTCTAACTAAAAATAAAATAACTAGAGTAGAACTAACGAGTCTGCGACTTGGGATTTTTCTAAAAAGTTCTATATGGCAACATTATTAATCTGCCAATGATACGTCTCATTACGTCAAACGTTGTGTCAGTGTTGTGCTACGATTTATATTTAATTTTAATAAATTGCTTTATTATGGGTAAAACATTGGAAAGTAACGTGAGAAAATTGCTAAATACGATGATTAGTAAGTTTAGACAAAAACAAGAGGAGAAAGAAATTGTTTTCCAAGAAAAAGAACAATGTTTACTTACGATCTCAGATTTTTTAGGTTAGTATGACCTTTAATCTTGATATTTTTTTGCATGTATCCTCTATGGATTATTAAATGATGTTGTATTTACTATATTATAATACTATTTCTTGCTTATAGAAAATCTTGAAGATATTCAAGGACTCTGCGATATTAAAAAGACCGTCGAAACACTAATAAGAAGTCTTAAAATTTGGAGAAGAAATCTTTGATAGAAACTCAGACTATGTTAATTCTTAAAATAAATATCTTCACTAACGGGTATGTTTTGCATCAATTTAGAGTTATAATCATTTATTTGCTTAGTTTCGGAAAGATGTACTCAAAGATAAAAAATATTTCTTGTCTAGTTATATTAGTGATTGGTCAAAAAAAGAGTTCACTGTTTTGGATGTGTCAAATTGTTGAGGACCTTCATTTATATCCATTTTACACCTTGTTTTGCAGAAGATGATATGGATAAGATTTTATGGAGCAGAGGTTCCAGCGAATGCAGGCAGTGATTATGAGAGGCAGACGCCTATTATCCTGAAGAGGAGGAAGAGAAATCAAAATTGGTATTTAAACCTTATTTTATTTTTATTCATTAATAAATATGTTAACCTTTATGCATTTATGGTTGTTGCTCATGCCTCCAATTGAACAAGAACAGTTTGCATTCAAAGGAAAATATATTTATACAATGAAATTTAAATCTGAAACGTATATACTCATTGCATATTAGCATGTTGATTATGTATAAACAAAATTTTATTTTCCTGTGTCAAAGTTCATGGTGAGCATCGAGGCAGCTGGGAGACTGGCATGAGGGCAGCCTGGTGAACACTGGATTGGTGTTCAAGGTCGAGGCCACGCTCAAGAAACTTGATAGAAATAAGTTTGAATAGCAGTCGAGATAAGGATTTTTAAACTTCAACATTGTACATTTTTTAAATATTTTCTTAAATAATATTGTATTGAAAATTGTTTCAGATTAGATTGCATTCATAACTATTGTTTTTGCGACGGTTTTTCTATAGTTAAAATCATAGAGATGTGTGTGATTAGCCTCTAGTAAAGGCTGGCTGTGTAATGTTCATGCCCGTCGATAGGTAGGGCTATAGGGTAGAGTAGGATCCCCCTCCATTTGTAGGGAGGAGGGATGTAGAATAGGTTTTATATAATTATGTAAATTTGGAATACATTAAAAAGAAGAATATTAAGATGTCACTCAGAAAAACAGAATAGATTTGTCAGTATATAGAAAACTATCGAAATAAATCAGAATATTCTCAAGAACAGTTTTTATTTATAAAGTTACCTATTAACTAAACCCCCGTAGCTCTACAGTACTTAGTAGTCAATAATAAATTAATACACCTAATGTATTTTGTATTAAAACAAATTTATAAAGTAATAAATCCATTTATTCATGAGTCATAATCAAAATCATCTTCAAATTCATCTGTATAAATAGATAGTTATATCATTTAGTTTGAAAACTAATCAAGTCCTATAAAAAATTGTCAAGTACCAAAACAGTTTTCTCCTACTATAGTTAGTAATACCATATAAAGATTTTTTAAATTTGCCGCGTTTTCTCAGGTCAGAGTCACGTTAGCCAGACTCTAATGTTTTGACGTTTTTAATTACAACTGGCAGTTAATTTTAGATAAAAAAACCCATGGTTTTTGTCGAGTCTTTTTTCAGCACATATAACCTTGGTAATACCATAATTAAAACTAAAAAAGTTATGAGAACATTTTCTGGTTAATGCTCTTCTATATTTTTTTAGGCGATGTTTTTAGCGATGATTTGTGATCTAGCAATGAAATCTAAAAATGCTATAAAAGTATGTTACCGTTTTATAAGGTGGTATAATTAGTATCATTTATTAAGAACAGGTTTCAATGGCATTTTGTTACTCTAATTTTCGATAATCAAGTCGTTAGCCTTCCCACACCAGTTTGTATCAGTTATAAAAGTATCAACTACTTAAATATGTTTTTAAATAAAATCGATAATTGATATAATTTTCTGGAAAATGGTAGAAAAATAGACTGAAAAGGAAACCTACGTACAGTATTACCGAACTAATAATTCCTCTGGACATACCTGCGCAGTTGACGAATTTTGTGACGCGGGAAACTTCGATCTACCAATGATAAAAAAGATTTTAAACACTCGAGTTTTGATTGGTTATTGATTGATGTCACAGACAGATGACTCATGACATATGTCCAGGCTGGCGTAACTAGGAACAAAAAAACCTTTTCTATGGACTTTGGGTGCAGATCATTACCATCATACTAAAACAAAACGTCAGTACAGTTTATCATTAAACGGTTTTACTTAGCTTACAGTATTACCAAAATAATAATAATGATAAAAGAGACTTTCGCGCGCTAAACTCTTGCGTTGTTTTTGGTTATCAATTTTATCAATATCGATAATATACACAGATATCGTTGTGCCACCCTAGTTTGTTTCGTCATGTTGGTAATGATCAGACACCCAAACTGATTCCATTAGCTAGTATGGGCGTCCTGACTCTTAAAACGTTCGGCTACTCTCGGATATCGTTCTGTCCCTCTCGGCGCAGACGGTAACAGCCGATCGGAGTTATTTTCTTGGGAAAGCTGTAATCATTTCGTTGAACTAGTTAGCTAACTTATTTAAATTTTTAGTGGCCAATTTTATAACAATCAACATTATAACAACTATAAGGTGAAAATATTATACCTAATCCAGCCTAAATACGTCCCCTGAGCACAGGCGTCCTCTCAATATGAGAGGGCTTCGGCTAGATCTCCCATGTGAGCCCAATTGAGATTGGGAATTTCACACACAGCAATGAATCACGATGCTTTCCTTCACCGAACAGCTCGTGGTAAATATCAAACTTTGATTTCGCATTAAATCCCAGAAGTGCGAGCCTGGGATACGAACCCACGACCCTCTGAGAGGCCGCATGTCGACAAAAACATAGTCAATAGACAAATCTATCAGCATTATTAAATTAAAACGTTAATTGTTTTCCATTAACCTTAGCAATTAAAGTTTAACCTTTTACCGACTGCAGATAAGTTAGTTCCCACGTGCGGCCTCAACGGGCCGCGCACTGAGGTCGGAATTGTCACTTAGTTAACTTGTTGAGGCAAATTGGTAGTATTTAAGAGGAAACATAAACGGATAATTCAAGTTAAGATTTATTCAGACGATTTGCCAATTAAGACCGATCTCATAGTGAAATGACGGATCTACTCAAGTTTTTTTTTATACCGAAATTAGCTTGACATGTTTGACATCCATGATCGATCTCCTTAATTTTTAACTAAAATCTCGTGCCTTTTATCTTTTTTTCTGCAATGGGTTATTAAACACACGAACGTTTATATTAATGAATGGGGTAGGCAGAGCCCGCGAAACATAGAGGAAACTCATAATGACTTGTTACTGTGCTAAACCCACTAATATCACTCAAAAGTTGAACCATTAACACCTCCTTTTTTAGCAAACCTAGACGTGAACTTAACAAATTTGCAACAACTTTAACTCGCCCACATAATATATTCAGTCAACAATTACTCACAGTTTTACAAATATTTGATAAATCTTTATGTCGCTTTTCCGGTGCAACAGTCGCGACAAGCTATGTTTATTTCTAATTTTCAGAGCCACGAGATGACCAAGAAGTGGCTGGATGAATTGGACTACATAAGTACCTATCTCTTGAAGGTTTTGTTGGAAGATACTTAAAACAGTAGCCGTGTTGAGAGGTATTTGATTAACAGCAAAACGAAAGGGCCTTGAAATAAAGACAGACATAGCGTAAACATCACCCCTATATTGCCAAAGGGGGAGGCAGAGTATGTACACGAATTTTTTCACAAATATTAAATCTGTCTTACTAGTTCTAAGCTTCTTTTAATTTGGCAGGAGTTGGCAGAGCACCTAAACGCAACAGAAAAAAACCGTGACTACTTCAAGTCTCGTAGCCACTTCTAGCATTATTATCAACAAGCAACAAATGGTCTTAAACATTGTTCCAAAATAACGAAATCAAAAACTTCAAAATGTCTTCCTTCAAGAAATCGGTAGTGCTATCGACACGAAAAAAAGCGGAAACTGTATTATTTATCCAATTTTAAGTTACGACAGTAATAAACTAACGGATCCAGACTCCACTTCTAGATCATTTTACAACCGCAATTTACAGTTGAACGGCCAATTATCTACTAGTTAATTAATCTCCGATACTTCTAATTAATCCAATCAAACCAACAACCCAATCAATCAGATACAACCTCTAACACCTCGCCCTAAGGCCCAGTATCCATCAACAAAAAGCTATGTCGCAACCAACCAAAAAGTCAGCCAAAACGTGAACAGAAGAAGGCAAATGACACGACCACAGATTAGATTTTTAAAAATGGCGGCTAAGGTAAACACGAGCCAAGGTCTGTGTGAATCTGCGGATTGTTTAACCACATTTACTACGTTATTGGGTAACATTGTTTTGTTAAGTTTAGATTTAATTATAGTTATACATATATGATGTGCTTATATGATATGCTGTGTGATGTCGGCGGCTGAAGAGGCGACTAAAGAAATAGGTTTAGGTATGCTAAGCGACTTAGCAACCTGTCACTATTATACTACCTCTTCTGTCATTTTTTAAACCTAAAATTACGCTAGAAATTGTTGCGAAGCGTGAAATAATCATAATCGTGACTTTGTCTATGTCACGTTTCGTGTGCTCTGACTACCCCAATTGGGAACGTAGGCGTGATTGTATGTACCTATGCATGATGAATACAGAATATTTGAGAAACAGATTTTCTTTCAATATTTACACAATTTCTCCATTTTTTCTTAGAATCCGGTTTAGAATTTTTTCCGTGGATGTCGTAAGAGGCGAAGGATAAATAGGTTTAGTTATGCATTAGGCGGCAGAGTAGCATCCTATCACTATTGTATTAACTTGAAACCTAGGAGTATTTAAATCTATCTATAAATTTAAGCTATATGCACTAAGTAAAATTAGCATACCGGCAGCTTGCCTAATTTGCGTTCAAAAGTTAGAAACATTGGACAAACGTAACCAACCGTTAGCGAAACGGCGTAAGGTGTAGTAACGTTGGCGAGATACTAAAGGAGAACAAATACCGATTCACATGTTTTGTAATCTAACCGTAACACGGTTTTGGTAACATTCCGTTGCTAAAAGTACGGATTTCTGCTTAGATATGTGTTTTTAGCGATTGACGTAAGTAGATAGTTGATAGTGTGTTGTCGGGATAGAATAACACCTCTCTATTTCGTCCGTGGATGTCGTAAGCGGTGACTGAGGAATGAGGTAGAGGTATATTTTAGGAGATAGGTTAGCAACTTGTCACTATTATTCCTGCCAACTCAAAACATTAAAAATAGTATTTTTGCTAGAAGTGGCCACGAATCGCGAAATAGTCATGGTTTAGTCTATGCAGCATTTCGTGTGCTCTGCTTGCCTCATTTGGGATTACAGGCGTGATGTACAGTCAAGGAAATTGATACATGTGCCACTTTGAACCTTATCATAGTGAGTTTCATAATGCTTTGATTAGTGGAAAGTATGGTATGTCACAGTGACATTTCTTGTGAAAAGGTACAAAGTGGCACAGTAATCAATTTCCTTGACTGTATGTATGTATTAGTAGGACATACATACATATTCTCACGCCTGTATTCCCAAGAGGGGTAGGCAGAGCACATGAATCCGAAAATCCAGTGCCACGTTTAGCAATTTCAGGGTTACCAGATGGTTCAACGTGATATTGTAGTGACAGGTTGCTAGCCCATCGCCCACAATAAACTAACCCTTTCCCACAGTCGACTCTTACGACACCCACGGAAAGAAAGGGGGAGGTGCTATTGTAACCCGGCACCACACGGGTACGGGTACGGGTATTAGTAGGAATGTAAACTTAACTAGCTCATTCAAATACCAACATGTTAGTTGAAGGACTAATATTGTTTATTATTATTAGGTATGTATTTAACAATTATGATCATTAACCTCACTTAAAAGCACCTTAAACATTTGTGCCAAACATTAGAGCCGGAGGCAGTTTCACATGGCAATAGAGTGAAACATATTAAACTTAATTATACATATAAGTTAAGATTCAATGCTTAATAACAACCATAAGGTTTAAGCGCGAGATTTAACACCCGGTGAACTTTACATTGCTGCCTTTGGCGGCCACATACAGTCACGAACAGGGATTGTTGAGCCACTTGCTACTGTTCGCAATTTAGATGTGTAATCAATGACCGATGTGACAGACTAGATGTCAGCTATTGGATTAGTATTACACGACCAAGTTACAAACATAGGCAAGTGGCTCAACAATCCCTGTTCGTGATGGTACAATCTGAAGACGACAAGCTAACAACTTCTAGCGACAGGTAAACTCTTACATACATATCCTCACGCCTGTATTCCCGAGAGGGGTAGGCAGAGCACATGAATTCAAAAATCCAGTGCCACGTTTAGCGATTTTAAAGTAACCAGATGGTTAAACGTGATATTGCAGTGACAGGTTGCTAGTCCATCGCCCACAATACACTAACCCATTCCCAGAGTCGACTCTTACGACACCCACGGGAAGAAAGGGGGAGGTGCTATTCTAACCCGGCACCACACGGGACACGCAAACTCTTATCTAACATTAAACCTAAGATAATGCTAAAAGTCACTACGAAAAGTGACAGTCACATTCAGCCTACCCAGCATTATCTTTAAGTGGGGTCACTTGAGCGTGAGACTTATGTACCTAACCGCTATAGACTCGGTAATTGTTAGTTTGTTCCAGTTCAAGGTTCGACCCCGGGTCAACAACTAATTAAGATGCATCGTTATTACTGATAATTGTTTCTAAAACACGATCTTCTGCTTCCTGTATTGTTATTTTCCGAAGACGAATCGTGGTTGTTTTTTGTTTACTAAAAAAGCTGATTCGGCTGGTCACGTTTCGTAGTATACGTGTTTCGATGCGCATATTATAAAACTACTCGTATTATTGTTGATATCCGCTATTCAGCTGTTTTGCGTTTTATATACAAGTTATTTGACGTATTTGGTGTGTAGCTGCTGGTGATGGATCACGAATCCCGGCTACAGGTCGTGAAAGAGTCATGGTTTTGCCTACGTAACGTTTCGTGGACTCTGCCAACGCCATAGAGGAACACAGGCGCAGTGTTTATACAAGATGGCTGGACATTGACCGTAATTATTTAACCAGTGGTCGGACAAACGCGCCAAAAACCCCTATGAAGGTTATTTATCAGAATTTTCATATAACAAACTTTTTTTTATATAATAATGTCCAGTCTTTTGTAAAACGGCTCTTAGTCAGCCGCGTAGCATCATAATGTCGAGCAGGAGTTACATAGCGGTTACAATCGCGCTGGCTAAAACAGGACTTGCAGAGATGTATAAAGTAGGCATAACACAGTGCGTGATCTCCCCCCCAACTGTGTCGCCACCTTGTTGTGGTGGGGGGGCTTGCGTGCCCAAATGATCCCCGGGGCTATACCGGACAGGGTCACCCATACCGGGTTGGCTCGGGGTGATGAGCCAGACCAAAAGCGACACCCCCGCCGAAAGCCGTGAGGTTAGGCCAGGCGGGGTAGGGGAAGCGCCCTTTTCAGGGCGCACCGGGGTGGGGATGCGCCCTTTTTAGAGCGCATCATTTCCGTGAGGGCACGAGGAGAGGCTGCCTCCTCGTTATAAAACGAAACAGCCTTATGCTCACGACTCCTTCTTGATTAAGAAGGAGCGTTGAGGAGGGGACCTGACCCCTTTCATAAAAAGGACCTGGGGATGGAGAGCACACTCCTTAAAAGCAGTGAGGGGCCAGAAATGGCTAACCGCCGGGTGTCGCGGTAGCATGCCTATGGCGATCCCGTGGCACCCCGCATTAACGGTCGGGGGGGAGTGCTGGGTTTTAACGGGTATTCCTTCCTTCGGGGAGGCGAGTCCCGTACATCCACGGAATTGTTGCCGTCATGAATCTTACCATGGCGACAACAATTCCGTGTAGAGTGCGTAAATGCATTTCCCAGCCCAAACAAAAAAAAAAAAGTGCGTGATCTGAAAAGCGATGAAAAATTTGTCCCCCGAGGTCAAAATTGAAAATTTTCAGGTAATATTTGCAAGAACTTTCAGACGCATATACCTGGCCACTGCTTAAAATGTTTACGGTCAATTTCTGACCAACCTGTATAAGTCCTTCATAAACACACATTGCACTTTGCAATTCGGTCATGTCAAATCCAACCATAGATTACACGATCACACAAGCTAGGCCCGTTAGGCCCTGTCCAGAAGTACGCGAATTTGCCGCGTATTGGAGTACATTGCTTCTTTACGATGCGTCGTAGTTTCATTAAGCGTGACAAATGCAGCAATGAATAGTCAAACGCGTTCAAAATCGCGGCGTCGCTCCTTCTGAACAGGGCCTTAATTAATACATCGTGTAAGGTCGAACTAACGCACAGACACACAGCTGGGTCACGCGTCGTGGGACGCATGCGCCCATTGTATGTTTAGGTTTCTTGTATAGGAATGTAAAGGTTAATGTAAAGTGTTTGATTCTTACATCAAAATTTAAATAAGATAAACAACAAAAATTTCATTTTCGATACAAGTTTTGTGTGCTGACTGTTCTTCATTTTTAGGGTTCCGTACCCAAAGGGTAAAAACGGGACCCCATTACTGAGACTTCGCTGTCCGTTTGTCTGTCTGTCCGTCTGTCACCAGGCTGTATCTCAAGAACAGTAAGAGAATTGAAATTTTCACAGATTATGTGTTTGTATTGTCACTACAACAACAAATACTAAAAACAGAATAATAATATAGGGAGGGGGCCTGATATATAAAAACGTGGCTTTTTTACTGTTTTTGGTACCGAACCTTTCGTGCCCGAGTCCGACTCGCACTTGGCCGGTTTTTTATTTTAAATCCTAATTACGTCCACAGCGGTGCGCTTGCGCTGCCTCGCAATGCGCACGCGCGTCCTCGAGAGCAAGATGGCGGCCTCGGCGCCAACCGCTTTCTTGTGGGTGATGGTGATGACACCGAGGTTTAGAGTTCAAACTTATTTAAATACAAACGTACGATGGTTATTTTGTAAAACGTTGTGACATTTCTTTTTCTCAATTTCAATAAAAATCGGATTTTCATATTTTGAATCATAGGCGCTGAATATATTTTTCAATTTTTCAAACAAATTTTATGATTCCATTCCGTGACGGCGAAAGGAACAGAGTGGATTTTTTTTAAATCGACATCGATTGTGCCCTTGATTTTAAGTAGGAAAACCATGTTTTTTTTTTTTTGAGAAAACGAGGAAATCTCATAGTTTTCTCATGATTTTTTTTTTACAATGCTTGTCTCCCATTTAATTTCTAATATTTAATCTGATTGCCAAAGTTAGTCTATTGCGTCTAAATGGTCACAAAAATCAATTTAAGTTGATTAGAAACCACTAGCTTACAAAACTACGCGAAAAAGCGGACTAGCGTTAATCTATTCAAAGAAACCGTTCGCAACTGCCTATCAGATAGAAAAACGTTTATAGCAATTCCACAGTCGTATTCTGAGGAATTCAGCGACATCAAAACTTTAACGACATAGTTAACAGTTCGGCTGACACGCGAATTATGTTGTGAATAACATTTTATGCCGGTTTAGCATGGCAAAGGCGAGTGAAATAGACGATAGATTCTACGTGTCACTGTCTAACTAAAGACGTCAGAAAATGACAGATAGTCAATCCAGTGCTCGAGTTTACTCGCGCGTGTTTTCGTGCTAACCCTACTGATGAACCGGGTTAATTTTAAAATGGAACAAGATTCCAACTGATACATTTTAAGCTGAATTGACAAATGAAAGTGACAATAATTGTTTTTTTTCGACGTTGACATTTTTCAGATTTCCATGCATATTTTTGTTGTTTGTTACAGTTGTCTTGTGGTGTCGGGGTTAGAGTAATACCCCTCCATTTTTTTTCCTCGATGTCGTAAGAGGCGACTATTAATTAGATTAAGTTATATTTTAGAAGACAGGCTAGCTATTTGTCACTATTATACCTCTTAACCTAAAACTACTAGAGGTTTTATGTATGTTTGTATGTATGCATAATTTAATGCAAAAATCGTTTGCTTTTCCAGAATAAGACTGTTACACGCGCCAATATTTTCTCTGATTACGAAACGGCTACCATTCATTCATGTCTCACCAGTCCGCTAAGTATCAGATTGATTGACAAATCATTGATCTGCTAAACGGCATGAAACTTTAATAAGCAGAAAGTATCGGAATACCTTCAAAAAGTTACATTGAATAAAAACTGCCATGTCAGATGTCAGTGTAGAAATGTTTAAGTCTCTCTGATCCGTGTTTGAGAACTTTCTTTTTAACACACATATATTCATAGTTTGATTCATAATGTATATAAACAAAAAAAAATGATTCTGCGGATTGCAACAATCCAGTCCGTGGGCCGCAAGTAGCCCGCGGGCCATGGTTTGCACAGCCCTCATATAGATTATATGACTACTTCAGGATTGTCACTTCTAGCATCATTTTAGGTTTCTAATTTAAAGGTCTCAGTACACGTAATTCAACTTGAGAACATTTTACAGGTGAGTAGTGAGGGTTACTTTTCCATGGACAAGCGATGCGCGGATTTACCCCATTACTTAAAATCTTTCCACGTTAATCTCCGGGAACTGTAGTAACCTTTACTGGTTTAGACTTATCTAGCAACTACTTCCTATTCACTACTATTCATTACTATTTCCTTAGTCACCTCTTAAGACATACCGATAGAAATGGAGAGGTGTTACTCTAAACCCGACCCCACACTTTCTTTACTGACTTTTTCGTTTGTAGCCTATTGAAATTTGTGTGAGAAAGACTTAGGCGTCCGAGATTAACAAAGGCCTTGTAGAAAGTACATTCTTACAAGTACGTCACAATAGGGTGGCGATTATGGACTTGTATGCCACAAATGGACAGAACATCTCGTTAAGCTGAAGTTACACTAACTCTTTCACTTAACGTGGTCGTTGCACGTATTCCAAACTACATAGGTCAACGGACATCTTTAAGCTAGATCATCTTAACACATCTTTACTGTCCACCAACCGCCGTCACCTCGCCGAATGCAACCGACTAGTGTACACTTTGCTGCCGTCGCGGGATTTTTCTTCGAATAGAGGGAACTGATCCAAAACATAAAACTAAACTCTTTATCATCATCATCATCAACAGCGTATATACGTCCCACTGCAGGGCACAGGCCTCCTCTCAGTATGAGAGGGCTTGGGCGATAGTTCCCACGCGGGCCCAGTGCGGATTGGGAACTTCACACACAACGTTGAATTACTTCGTCGCTGTGTGTAGGTTTCCTCACGATGTTTTCCTTCACCGTATAGCTCGTGATAAATATCAAATTTGATATCGCACATAAATTCCGAAAAATTCAGAGGTGCGAGCCCGGGGTTTGAACCCACGACCCTCTGCTTGAGAGGCCACAGGTCGAACCGCTGGGCTACCACGGCTAACTCTATATTAAGACGATGTTTATGTATTTTATTGCACTATGAATGACTCTCGTGGCAGTTAAAAATGTAAATATCGTAAAACTGTATAAATTGACATTGATTTCTTTTCCTTTAAGTCCGGTTTTTATTTAACAGACAATTATTAGCTCACCATGATCCCATTTAGCTTTCTTGAAAGCGAACGGCACTAACATGCTTAATTTACATATTTCTAAAAAGAATATTGTTGTCTGTCACAGACTATGTCATTTCGCAAAAACAGCTAACAAAACTTCAATTAGTTAATTATTATAGACAATATGTATAGATATTGTTAATCAAACTAAGTCATTTAAGTTATGAAATTACTTATAATAGGAAAATACAGACAAACTTTAATAGAATTTAGCTCAAAATGTTTTGGAGTAGTCCATAGACGTTCATCTAAGTGCCACGGCGATTGCTGCTAAACGCACTGCTCGCCACCGCTCTGTTCGGGCGACTGGTCGTGTACGACTACCCTCGTTACTATCGACATTTATATTTTTGTGTGCTGCACACAATAATAACAGATAAACTTCATTTGCAGACAGGAGTTATCCATATTTTCTCATTACTTACAACTTACAACCTTAGTTTAAACCATCTCCACTTAAGCGATTCTCCACATACCTGTAACAAATAAAAAAAAGTCATTAATTCCATGCTTAGTAATTACAAACTGTATTTTATTTACAATTTCACGCAGCTTAATGGCTGGCAGAAATAAGGTTAACATTTTGATCAAGGCCTGATGACGTTTTATTCACGAAACATTTTGTGAGCTCTATCCCATTTTGGGTTCAGCCTATCTTATGGCTCACCGCTTCGTGATCACTTCTTTATGACAATGACCCCTCCTTAGTTTGTTTTTTTTTATACGAGAATCCGAGCATGTCGGTCACCCGAAACGAATCACCACCAAAGACATCCTCAAAACAGTGTAACAGAATCTCTGATGTAAACGTAGAACATAAAGTATTGTCAAACCGATCCAATGAAGTAACCGAACGGCACAGTTTCACGCCTCAAATGTAACAGAACAGCGTGCGCCGGCGCTGCTTTCTCCGTCGAAAGTAAAAGTCCGGTGCGTTGACCTTTGCGGTCCAGACTCGCAGGGCTTATGGCTCCTCTACACCAGGGTTTCTCAAAGTAGGGTTCACTTATAGACGGGTTTGCGAAAAGAATTACGTAATGGTCGATGGTTGGCTATCAGGCGTGTGCGATTCACAAGGAGGTGCACCAGGAGTCCATAATATAAATGCATGCTGATGAAAGTGTCCAAGCTGATTTCAAAAGCATGTCTGTCCTTTATTGATTTTTGGGCGGGTATACTGAATGAATATCCTGAACTTCGTCGCAAAACTACTTACTCGCTAATATACTTTCCAGTTTCAAGTGACATCACTGTGTATTTGTGTATGGTACGATTTTTTCTTACAAAGTCGTCACAACTCACAAACCTTCAGAAATTTGGCAATGTGGAACTTTGTCGATTTTTAACAGTTTAATGAACCAAAATATACCTGTCCCATATAGTTATTTTTATCGAACCAATGAACGTGTGGTGTCGGGTTTAGAATGACACCCCTCCATTTTTTCCGTAGATATCTTAAGAGGCGACTAAGGAGCCAAGTAATATCTCTATGGCATTTACTGTTAATAAGTTCTATGGTGGATCACGAATCAATTGTTTCGTTAGTACACGATTTTATCATTAGAAAAAACTGTTGCTACGTGCACAGTGGATCAAGTTTTTCGTCATTATTTATTTAGGCGCAAGCTTGATCGTGAGTTGCTATAAACGACGGTTAACTTCAGTTAACCATTAACGATTGTTAACGGTTTAATTTGATCCGCTAATTGCGAGGCGAAACTGTATTCCAATTAACTTGTAAACTAAATTCTTTGATTGAGTAATAGTTTGTTGCATTTTTGGAACCGGTTCTTAGGAGAGCTGTTTGCGTGGGCAGTGTGTTGTTTCACATATAATAAACAAGTTTGTAAATAACCTAATCAAATAAAAATTTAATTGTCGATAGCTTTTCTACTTTCTGGAAAATACCCGGGTGGTGTCGGAACTAGAAAGAATGAAAGAAAAACGATTATTTAAGATCTCCAAAACCATAAATCCAAAAATAAATAGCAACAAATCTTAAAACTACAGTTCATACACAGGAGAACCGGAAATGGGTTTAGAATAACACATCTGTATTTCTTCCATAGATATCTTTAGGTATGATATGGGCAGTGTGTATTTCGTTTGGTGGCAGATTTTGTTCGAATGAGTCTTAAGTTTGTTTTGTATGTTTTTTTAGGCATAAAAATTATTAAATTTAAGTACCTAAAGCTCTCATTAACTTACCAATATATTACCGAGTTTAAACTTCCCGCGGGATATCCATCTGAATCTCACGCAGACGGAGTCGCGGGCAACAGCTACCGATTCATAGTAAGCCGTACGGTAAAACAGTAAGTGTTGCGCGGGCGCTGGAATGCCGTCAATGCTATCTGGTGTCGGGTGAAACGCTACCGGTCTGTTTACTGTCTAAAAAGGCCTGTCGTTGATAACAGGATGCACGGAGTAAGACAAAAGAGTGACTAGAAATAGTATTTGAAACCTATGTGCAGTGGACGTAATAGTGACATTGTAGTGCTTGACAAAATATTTTTTATTATTTTTTACAATGTTTTACAGTAAGTCAGAAACTAATCTGTTCGACTACATTAAGCACTGATTTAAAAAAAACAGCTTGGATAAAATACGCGGTCTTTAACTCTTCAACGTGCCCCGTGTAGTGCCGGTTTAGAATAGCACCTCCCCCTTTCTTCCCGTGGGTGTCGTAAGAGGCGACTCTGGGAAAGGTTTGATGTATTGTGGGCGATGGGCTAGCAACCTGTCACTGCGATATCACGTTTAACCATCTGGTTACACTGAAATTGCTAAACGTGGCACTGGATTTTTGAGTTCATGTGCTCTGCCTACCCCTCTTGGGAATACAGGCGTGAGAATATGTATGTATGTATGTTGAACGTGTCGCTGGGAGGCGCAGTCTCAGTTCCCATACAAACTGATGCTTATTCAGCGTATTGATGTAGACTCGTGTTGATCGTAATGACACTTGGGGTCCAGCTTCCTGCAAGTCTAGCTTTGCGTGACATTTAGTGTGTTTTTATTTAACCACAAAATTACATTGACTATCCCTCTGCATAATTAAAGATAAAAACAATTTAGACAAATGACCTATCAAGCGCAATTAAAATTTACGTAACATTGCGAGAAGCGTGACAAAAAAAAACAATTACGTATTCCGTTTATTTCAATTAACTTAAATATGAGTTTACGTCATTATCGAATATTTATAAAAACATATCCGCATATAAGTTAAGTATGTATAAGAATCTCAAATTCTTGGATCATTATTTGGGTTCCGTGTGGTGTCGGATTTAGAATAACACCTCTCCATTTCTTTTGTGGATGTCGTAAGAGATGACTAAGGTTAAGGTAGACATGTTTTAGGCGACAGGCTAGCAATCTGTCACTATTTTACGATTTGTCTATGTGGCGTTTTGTGTTCTCTGCCTACCCCATTGGGAAATACAGGTGTCATGTATGTATGTTTATGTTATTTGGGTTCCATTTATACAACCCTCAAGAGCTAGTATAAAACAGGCGAAATTTCGTGTAGTTTTGCGTTCAAAATCTTGCTCTATCAATCTACGGTCCCGAAGTTTGTCGTATAATGGTTGTTAATACACCTTCAAGGGTTCTACGGAACTCCGAACCTAAAAACTTGATCATTAATCATTCACTATTGGCTGATAAGCGGCAGTTAAGTCAGTGCACGACGCGCACGAATACAATAATTAGCTTGTTATTCTGCTTAAAATGAGCGCTAAAAAAATCTGGTAAAAAATCAACCTCGGTTTAACTAAACTTGACTTCGACTCGGGAAAGGCAGAGTTCTAAAGATTGTGATTATTTTGAAGATGTGCCAAGCTTGTCTTATAATCTATGAATGAGAGAAAACGTGTGATGAATTGATGATAGTGAATGACATCTGCCATCTTATGTCATCCTGGTTAGATTTTTCCAAACTATTCCATATGTGAGCAAATATTGGGCGATCTCTGAAATACAGGACACTGGAATCGAAGCTGGTAGACTTACTTCTTTTTTGTGATACTTATCCAAGAGGTGTGTCCCGATTTTTTTTTTTTAAAGAGGACCACACTAAGGATCGATTAAACCAAACAAAGAAAAGTAGTTGTACGAAACTGTACTAACTGTGACTACTTAAAGTTGTTTTACATCATTCAGTGATAAAAGTACCAGTAAGGTCGCCTATTGGCACCTTACTTTCTGCAATCTAAATTGTATTGCTTTTTGTAATAATTCCTTTGGTCAACAGTTTCAATATCACGACCCGCACCCTATACCTTTTAACGGCACTCAATAATTTCACAACAGCTATCACGCATCACAGCAACTGCCACGAGTGAGACAACACGATTAAAATCTCATAAAACGGAAAGGGACAGTTATAGTTTTCACATTCGTCACGGGCGCTGGGCGAGAAAGCCGAGAAATGTGCCGCCGCACGCGCATGCGTGATTGCCAATCGACGTGGTGTGTATCTGTGACGTAAGGCTTTGTTTTAAATGACATACTTAGTTGAGGTTGTGTCGTATTAGTTCGGCTTGATAGGAAAGTGGTTCGTTGAAAGGAAATTTAATAGTTTACTATATTAGTCTCTTCATACATCCTGATTTTTGTAAGTCTGTAAACAAACTTGTCAAGGTAGATATTGATCCAGTTCCCAGTTACAGATTGAGCTCATAATGTTTTGTATTATATTGGTACATATGTTATGGACCAAGTGATTAATGCGGGCATTATACATAATGCCCGGGCATTTTTCATAATGCCCAGCTCTAACGGGCAAAGTGATAAATCATCATGCCAACTTCGATATTTATCACATTGCCCGGGCATTATTATACTGCTACTTGACAATTGGGCAAAGTGATAATAAAGCTAAATCTGAAGTGTGTCATACTCGTACATACACACAATCATGCCTATGTTTCCAAACGAGGTAGGCAGAGCATACGAAACTTGACATAGACAAAAAAAATGGTCTAGATTATTTCATCATATCGATAAACAGTTACAGCAATTAATGATAGTTGCGCGAGCGAGCGCAGCGAGCGAGCAAGACCCCTCGGAGCTGATACGACTCGGACAGGTTAGGTTAGAAGGCCAAGGCGGGAGCGAAGCGCAGCGAGCTACCGCCTTGGCCTTCGAGGTTAGTTTTTTTTATATTTTATGGAAACCCTTTTTTCACGATATGGCTATACGTGGATGACAAAATAGTGAAAGCAAAAAAAAACTAACCTCGAAGGCCAAGGC
>BHDV01006767.1:239765-264341 GCA_005406045.1 Adoxophyes honmai
GTACTGTAGACGGACTTTCCAATTAGCAACATTAAGATGGTAGAAAATTAATGCTCGAATTCTAAGGAAACGAAAGCAGTTTTAATCGATTGAAGTATATAATAAAGATAAGCAGTTCTCGAATTACTTAGTGAGTTACATTTTTACTGAAAAATCCCATTAAATACATTTTTTCACATTTTTTAAAAAACACTCAGCCAACTCGCATCACGAGTTCAAACCGCGTAATGACTTGTAACGCGCATATCTCTGCCGCTGGATGTCACAGCGCCACCTTTTTTAGAGCGTTGGAACTAGGAAGTGAAACTGCTTTTTCGACATTAGTGTAAGGTGCGTAGCTATTCAAGTTCAAGAGTTATAGCAGGTAGACGGACTTGCCTCGTGGACGGACTTACCCACACTGACCTTACATCACTTTTTGACGTTTACCATTTTAGATGTTAAAAGGCTAACTTTAAAAATAACACAGATCTGATATTTCTCTCAACAAAAGACAAACAAGGAAACCTATCCCTCTGCCTACCATTTAAAACGCATTCCTTTGTCAGTAACAATCTCTTGCCTGCCAGGCGTAGCAGCACAAACTTACAACTACCACAAACTGCAAAACATACTCTATGTAATTCATAATAAGGTGGTCCCAACTGCTTGGTTAACTTTGTGTTCCGTTGATATTATCAACGAGGTTGCACGGCGGAAGAACAGAGAATGATGTTCAAATACTGATTTTACAATGCATTTACGTAAGGTTAGGAACTTGTTTTGTGACCTATAGTGAGCTTAATCTGTTGTACCTACATACATACAGTCTTCCCTAATGGCGTAGATAGAGCATATGAAACGCTACAATACGATGACTATTTCACGTTAAGTGGCAACACTAGCATATTTTTTCAGCTTTAAGGAGGCAAGTGTAATAGTGACAGGCTGCTAGCCTGTCGCCTAAAATATACCTTAACCTATTTCCTTAATCGTCTCAATTCGTCTCTTACGCCAGCATCGGTAGAAATTAAGAGGATTCTAACTAAGTAGAGATTCTAACCTGACACCACACTGGATGTTTCTGTAAAGTGTATGAAAATGATAAGCAACTAGTACCTACAGTTTTTGTCTACATTCGGACGAAAGGAAATGGCGTGAATTATCCTGCCGTTTTATTCGATGAATACTGGTAAGAATGATGCTCAAAATGCGATAAGTTGAAGTGAGTCTTTTCAATAACATAGCTACAAGATTTCGCGGTCAAGCGAATTGTTGTCAAGGCCTGCAATGACCGCTAACACAATCATTATAAAATAACCAAACACATTTTACGCTCGGATTAAAAGATACAAAGGTTAATTTAACATTCATACAGTCAGCTTAATATAAGTAGTATTGTTCCTAACTAATGTGAAGCTGAAGGACGAATTCGACGAGAAAAACTGACGCTATTCAATCACACATACTATAAATACTTTAATCCGATGAAGCTATTTATCTGTTTTTTTTTTTAATTAATGACTAGCTGTGCTTGTGACTCCATCGAATTTGGTTCATCGCAACCCCATGAGAAACTGCATTTTTCGGGGTAAAAGTAGCATACATACATATTTTCACGCCTGTATTCCCAAGAGGGGTAGGCAGAACACATGAATTCAAAAATCCAATGCCACGTTTAGCAATTTCAGGGTAACCTGATGGTTAAAAATAGCCTATGTGTTAATCTAGGGCTAAGGTGTCGGCTTTCTGCATACCAATTTTCAACAATACTGATACTGCTGTCCATGAAGAAGTAAATTATGCTTAAAAGTGGCTTGAAAGCGTGAAGCAGTCATGTTTTTTCTAACTAGCTATCTAAAGTATAATTTCTGTATCTGTTGCTGCAATAACCAATCTGAATAATTATAGAAATCGTATTAACATATAACCGTGTGATATAAGAGTGTGTTAGCATTTCGTGTATTCTGCCTACTTCATTAGAGAACACAGGCGTAACTAGGTACGTATGTTTTTGTGATTTAATTACATACACATTTTAATGAAACCAGAACTAAATGTAAAGTGAATAAATAAAAAATATGTTTGAAATAAACTGAAGGGCGTTAAACGCGGAAAGCCTAGTAAATAATCTATTCAGACGGTTAAATTATGTATTATCTCACTCAATGGTATAACGACCTTCATTATAAGCTTGTTAGAAACTCGGTAATTACCGCTGATTAGTATTATTATGATAGATTAACGGGTTAACATCGATTTGAAAGTTTGTGAACTTGTGTTCATTTAGTGGAATTTGTTTTAGTTTACGGAAAACATCTGACTGCTAGTGTATGGTATGGGCACTTTATGTCTAAGAAATGAGGCTTAAATTCAAGCAAAGAAGATTTTTCTTTTCATTGAATGAAAATGTCTAGTAGACTGTGTTAAGCTTTAAAAAAACTCGAAAAAAACGTGGGTTTGGACATTCTTGAACACGTAAAAGTTAACTCGTATAAACAAAGTGAATTAATTAATTCATAAATGCTCTCAAACTCACGACAAACATTTATTCTCACTCAGCATTCTCTTCCTCGCCCTCCTAAAATCCCGTGTTCCACAAAATTCTAGAACATTACCCATTCCAAGTATTCTAGATTCGTACAAAAATCTCGTCTAACCTTATCGTACATTCCAAGTAGACAAGCTCGGAATAAGTTGACCAACTTTATAGGTTGCTATGTAAACTGGTTTCCCAACATAAATTAGATTCATTTGCAGAACAACTGTTAACGAGGCACGCCTACTTTAAGTCAAGACAAGTGCAGTGGACCATTATGAAATTAAAACTACAGAGTTCCTTTAGGTACCTACAGGAAGTTTTAAAAGTATGTAATTTAGCGACTTTTAGCATTATTTTAGGGCCCTTCTAAACGGGTGCCCCGTTATTTTACTGCAATTTATGGTCCGGCAACTATGTGCATCTTGCTTTAGTGTACGAAGAAAGAGCAAGGTAGCAATAGTTGCCGGCCACAAATTGGAGAAAAATATTGCCCGTTTAGAAGGGCCATTAGGTATAAACAGTGTTGTAATGGGTATAACACAGATTAGTTGTCTCAGATATCCTCGGAAAAAGTAGAGAAAGGTGTTTTCCTGTCATCATAATTTCAGGCATAAGATATCTGCTCTACGTGCAATATGACCTTCCCGTTGTCACTATAACTTATGATACAGTGGGCTATAGACACCGTATTCTAGTTGTTAAATTCTATCCACCCAGCCAAGACCGTCTCTGCTGGAGGGAACTCTTCAACGGTCGGACCGATCGACTTGAAATTTAGTATTGGCACTTAAGATGAATGACAACGAAGTAAAGTTGGCAAAAAATGCAGACAGCAAAAAAGCTTGTATCGAAAATGAAATCTTTGTTTAAGTTACCTACTTAAACCATACAACTCAAGTTCAACTGACGACCTTAGGATGACATTGCAAATAGTAAAACTGTAAAAAATACAACAGCTCGTTCAAATTGGTAGAGCAAAAAACTGTGATGAAGTAATGCCTTAATTGTTTCGTCTATAGTTTTTTGATGTAGATGTGTTCCCCATTTAGGACGAAATCTTGCAACTCATCTAGGTTTCGTTAAGTAAGAAGACGAGAAGAAATATTATCAGATGGTTTACTGCGATTTGAAGTAATTGTGTTTTAGTGCATTATCTGCCAAAAATACGGTTCTTTTGTAGTATTTAGTCGTAGCCTACTAGTTTGACCTATGACCTCCCATGCAGGAGGCGTACTTGATTCCCAAGCTCGTACCTCTAAAATGTCCAGAATAAAATGCGCAAATTCTAATTTGATATTTACCATTTGGAGAAGGAAATTTTCAAACAGTGACGTGATTCAATGTTGTGTGTGAAATTCCCAATCAGCACTGGACCATGTGGAAACAGCTGACCCTCTCACGTTGAGAGGAGGCCTGAGAAATGCTCAACAACAAAAACCGTAACCACTTAAAGACATTCGATTTACCACTGTTGTACTCTACTTTTTAAATGCTTTCACCCACTTTACACACGCAATTCCGAATTCGACACAACGCATATCTATACGGTAAAAAAGTCGCATTCTTGATATTTCCGTGTCATGATACGGACATACGAAAATACTTTACTAAACGCACATATTTATATGTATTATTACAGTCATGCGAAGACTTCGTAATTATGTGTAGGTGGATTGGAATGTCATTGATAGCGCTTCAATGAAGGTACATTCAGCCTTAGAAGTACAAACACAATAGCACTTTGTCACAGTGAAAAACTGCTCTGTGATGAATGCAACATGTCAGTGTTCACCTATTTCTGAAGCGAACCGTACTTGGAAATAAAAAGATTAACGTGGGTAAAGTAGTTTGTTATTTTTTTACATAAATACCTCGTTTAACCTTTTGACCGCCAAAGACGCCATATCACGTCATCGCAAGTCAGTGCCCGTGACGCCACGACGTTAAATGGCGCGTCGAAGTTATTGCGAAAGAACTGAAATATAAAACGCTGCAACATTTTTTCTAGGTTTACTTTATTTATAGGTAGTGTAAGTTATTTTATACCTAATTTAAATAAAATAATACAGCACCATTCGAAAAAAAACAAGCATTATCTAAGAGCCAACTCACGTTTTTGGCGTTAGGAGCACAGCGTTTCACTTCGCACCTTGGCGGTCAAAAGGTTAACAAGTACCCCGTGTGGTGTCGGGTAAATAATTACACGTCTCCAATTCTTCCGTCAATGTGATAAGAGGCGATTAAAACCTTTTTTATTTAACTTTGATTTAAAACTGTGTCAAAATGGCTACAAACGTGAACCAATGAAAGTAAATAAATAGGTCCAAAATTTGTCATGCAAAAGCAATTCAAAAATGATCGTCAATCACCAAGGTGAAAAGTATATCTAAGTGTATGATGTAACTCTCATTTTAGTTTCACCTCTAACCCTGAGTCCAAATCGTTCTCAAGTAAAGCCATATGGAATACCACGGCGTAATTAAACATCGATGTCACAGAACCGGTCCCGACCTCAAGCTCGAGTCAACACGCGGTTTCGGAGTTGGCCTCCGTTGCGTCAGAATCGAAACCATCAATGGAATTATCTTGCCTGTTTTCTAGAATGTTGCATGTAGAAGTAGAAATACTGCTTCCTTACCAAAATTACCAAAATTTGGAGCTGCAATAAAATGAAAAGTAAACATTTTCTAAATATGTATTTGGATTTCTTCGTTCGGAGTAACATAATATCGACGTACATAGGTACCATCGAACCAACTGATTCCTGACCCACTATAGAACCTATTCACAGTGAACGTCATAGTGACATTGCATTGCTTGACAAAGGAAATGTTTATGACGTTTATTGTGACAACGTTCTGCGGTGGGCCAGGAAGCAGTTGGTTCGATTGTAACATAACAACATCAGAAACAGATAATGTTGATAGAAGTAGTGATGCTTGAAAGGTTAAATGGGTTAAACAACATTTCTTTTGGGTAGTCAGTTATCCAATGTCTAACTAGAAGCAAAACTTGCTGACCGATAAAAATGATGATATAACCCAATACTGGAGACAGCGGATGCAACGAAAGGTACTAAAAATCACATAAAAATGTTGCTAGGTACGTAGGTAGGTAAATGTGCGGGAAAAACTACGTTAATCGACGGGTAGTAATTGCTTTTAATGAAGTAAAGAACAATTAAAAGTTCTGTGAACCGCACACTACTAAAATCTACACTTTTTAAAAGTTTCTTGGTAATAATATGTAATCTATGTGGCTAATTATAAGATGGCCAATAATATTAATTATATTTGTATTTCACTTAAAATCATTTTCATTTCATTTGTTTTCCTGGAGTCTCTTAATCTTTAGAAACTAATAAATGACTTACAAAATAACTCTAATAGAAACTTTCCACGGTTACGAATTCATGGAAATATAGGTCAGAGGAATGTCATTTTCAAAGGCACTCTTTTGTTTCCTGTCAAACTGGCTGTCCTTGTTTTGATGTGCTTTACCGATATCAACAAAACACCTTGTTTAGATATAGTATGAGGAAAATATACGCAACGAAACGAACTCGGTTGACATTTAAAGATGTAAATATTTGTTGCTAATATTTCGAAGAACGGATAGAGTCATTAACATAATTCTGTTGATAGATTACTTTTATCATTAAACAAGTGAGTCACTTTTCTTCGGTTTAGCCAAAAACCGAAATTCAGTGAATTGATCAAATAAAGTCAGGAAAAAAGATAAAATATCTTTATCCATTTCACATAATAGGGTCATATAGATACAAATATTATACCTTATCGGTTTAGGTAGTTAAAACAATATAAACAATCTTGACATGTCTTTTTGTTGAAATACACAGTCTAAAAATGAAAATCGTTACACTATACAATTCAATTATGAAAGTAAATGATTTTTTTATGCCTAAAGTGTAAAATGTAAAGATTTCGATTTATAAAGTGTACGTTTAAATAAAAAGATACGTCAAGATTGTTTACATTGTTTTAACTACCTAAACCGATAAGGTATAGTTCGGTCTCTTCTGTGGACATGACAAAAGTTAAAGGTATAGTCAATCATTCTATATCTCCTGTCCTGTAGGACGTCTCTCCTATGGACATACAAATTTATTATTCTCTCGTAGAAAACTCAATCTTATACATGTACATACATGTATCTTTTAAAACCTTTTTTGTACACCTATCGTTTAGATTTTTTCGGTTTTAACATGGAATCAAAACGACAATTGTAAGGTAAAACAAACTCAGGTGCATTACCAATTGATTCCTGTCCCACCAGGGAACTCAGTGACAGCAAACGTAGTAAAGATTTCCTGTATTTTGCAATACAATGTCACTATAACGTTTACTGCAAAAATCTTCTATGTTCAGCAATCAATTGATCCAAGTACGCGAACAGAAACCATATCTCAAATAGCACACTCGTCTTAATAGTCGTGTGACATCGCTCTACCAAGCCGTGTACTTAGGGTACATAAGCGCATGTTTAGATCCTTCCTACGCAAGCAGCCTCCACGCTTGCGCAGTGGGCGAGCAACTTGAAGGTTTACGCATTGCGATTACTGTAATGCTAGTTGAAGTACTTGCCTTAAATTTTGGAAGTCTAATGTTAAAATGGTAGTGGAAGGTTTTAGTTGAAAATGGAATCAGCTTTATTGGGTACCTGAGAGGTTACGAAAACATCAAGCGATTGACTTTAAATTTGATCCTGCAATTGGAATGCTTTGTAAATTGTCGCGTTAGGTACACAGTATAGTTCAAGAACATAAACTGAATCGTTGATTTTAACTAAATTAAAGGAATGGAGGACACAACATTGTAATTTAGCTAAAAAGCTGGATAGAATCGCATTCACATAATGTTAACCTCTTTTAAAAGTAAAAACTATAGATATGGAAAAGTGGTCGACTGAAAGCACCATCGTATAAAACAAATTTCCTTCAGCTAACTTGTTTGCTGACAACGTTCTAAGATTTGTGGATTTGATAAAGAGTATGTGGTTAAAATAGGCGAAAATATCGCTACAGAGCTGTCATCCCTATAATACATTGACGAAATAATCATCAAAAACTTAAACCAAATAATCATGAAAAACAACGTAAGACATAAATATTTAACACTTTAAAACCAGAAGCGCCCACAATGCTCGTACTTCAAACTAAATTCAAATATCACTCAAAAACCTTGAAGATTACCGACCTTAGTCCCCAGACATAAGGCTCCCGGACTCCAAACTACTTCGTTCCGGCCACTTCACTTGCGAAACACACTTTGTAAACGATAGCTCCTATTACAAAGGGCGTAGAGGTCTTTTTGTTTCCCGTCAGTCTCCGTTACAATTGGTGCGTATTGCCGTTTGGTAATATCCTTTTTTGTGCGTTTTGTAATGCTGTTATGTTGATGAAAAACTGAGTGTTAGTTTGGTAATTTAGCGCTATGAAGATCATCTTAATTTTTGGTTTTGTAAAAACTTCCTGCAAAAAGTTGTTAAATAACGCTAGTACTCTTTATTGTATGGACAGATTGCATTTTAATAGAAACTGAAGTTTTGGTTCAAAAACCAGTACAATCACGCCTGTATTCCTAAATAGGGTAGAAATAGCACACTAAAAGTTACACAGACAAAACATGAACATTTCAAGTTCCATTTTAGCCTAATTTTAGGTTTTAAAAACAGATATAAAAGGTACCACAGTGATTGCTAACCTATAGCACACCTTCCAGTACAAAATCAAGTAAGCACAGTAAGAAAATACATTTTGAGAACCTTACGCCTCTACCACTCAAACTGAGACTGCACTTGCAAACAAGACTCTTAACTATGTACAAAACTAAACACAGAGTACCATAGTTCCCAAACCTTCTAGCCCAGCCTCTCATTGGCTGACAGATATCAACAATCGCCGTGGCGTGTGGATAACCATTATTTACAAACCAGCAAAGGCCAGTGAAAACGCTCCCATGCGCATTGTTCACAACCATTGTGCTGAGGACAGTGCCGATGGGGCGATACTGTTGGCTAAATACACGGCTTTGTAGTTATCACCATTTGGTACAGTCACCAGAACCAATGTAAAATATCTGGACGACCCAGTACCTTTAGATATACCTAATACCTATCCAATCTCTCGTCTCGTCTCGTCTAGTCATATCTCGTCACTTGTTGTAACTTATACGTGCTGCTATGGGTCTCTTTCTGAAAACTGATTTGGAACCTTTATGTGCAGTTGCTGTAGTTCAGTTGGAAAGAGTGTGGTACGAATTATCCAAGTCGTGGGTTAAAATCCCATTTTCAGATGCATTGCATTTCTATGAGTATGTGTATGTTGTTTTAGACATTGGTGCTGAACCCAATATTTAGTCTTGGTACCCCTAATTAGATGTTTCTAAAGACAGAATGTAAAATACAGCCTGCTACTTTTCTATCTTTCATCAATTAGCCTTTATCAGACCAGAAATATTATCAGGAAAGAAGACCAGTGATGACTACGAGGGTCAAACTGAAAGTTTCGGGAATAGAAAAAAATATCCAGTTAAAATGATCAAAAGTAATTTTATTGCTTTTGAAAGTATTCTCTCTTATATTAAATGTACTTTTACATACGTTCAAACCAGTTTTTGAAGCATTCATTGAACGCTGAAGGTGGGGTCGACAAAATGGCCGTTTTGTACGCCTCCACGGCATCTTCTGGCGCCTGAAACTGCTTACCACGTAACTTATCTTTGATTTTGGGGAATGTGAAAAAGTCATTGGGGCTTAAGTCAGGGCTGTATGGAGGATGGTTCAGTAATTCGACTTTTTCACCGTCTAGATAGTCCTTTGTTAACCGAGCCGTATGGGAGCTGACATTGTCATGGTGAAGGATGATGCGACGATTGAGGTTTTTTTTTCTCAGTTCACCAAACACACTCGGCAAACAAATGGTTGCATACCAATCGGCATTGACTGTTCTACGATCATCAAGAGGAATTGTAGCCACGTGACCCGATTTGGAGACAAAACTAGCCACTTTCTTTTTGGCCGTGCTGCGAGAGCGAACCACTTTTGTCGGCTTAATCTCGCCTTCATAGACCCATACTCGAAATTGGTTTTTAGTTTCAGCCTCATAGGCGTATATCCATTACTCATTACCCAATACAATACTAAAAACTGCATTTGAGCTTCCTCTGTTGATTTTATTTAAAGTTTTGGGGCACTAATCGACACAAGTCGCTTTCCGTTCGTCGAACAACTGATGAGGTATCCACCGGGAAAACAATTTTTGCACGCCTAACTCTTGCTGTAGAATAATTTGTATTTGACTCATTCCAATGCCCAGAGACTCCTGAATTTCCCTATATGTCACATGTCGGTCTTCCGTAATCAGTTGACGCACAACATCGATGTTTTCTTGGGTGACTGCCGATTTTGGTCGACCTTCACGCACATTGTCCATGAGGGAAACACGGCCACGTTGAAATTCCGAAAACCACCTGTATATTGTAGTCATCGAAGGGGCTTCATTATTAAAAGCAGCAATCATCCGGTCTCCACATTATTTTTGTGTTAATCCACTTTTAAAGTCGTAGTAAATCATAGCTCTTAAATTTTCACGTGACAATTCCATGTTGAGCAGCGACTCATCAAGTTCAAAAAACAATTGAAACCGAACCATTGTTTTTTTTTTTCTATGTGGCCAGTTTTTTAAGATATAGAAACTTTGACGATTGTAAAAAGGTATAATACGTGATAAAAAATGTTTTTTAAATATTAGTTTCCCGAAACTTTCAGTGCAGCCCTCGTACCAGCCTAGAATTATTTTTCAGATTTACGCCATTAGTTGGTCCTACTCCAATTAATACTATCAAATCATGAGAAATGCTTTCAAATTTTCAATTGGTAGTTCCAATTCTAAGTAACTATCCAATTAGAAGTATCATCATTAACGTAGACCGACTAAGTAAAGCAGGAATCAACCAACACGACTATGGCTATAAGGTCTATGTAAATAATGTTCAGGAAACGCACTTCCATTGTGCGCAGGAAGGCGCGCCGGCGCAGCGTTGCGTTTTACGTTCGCTTCGGACATTACTATTTGCTCGGTACTTCCTAGACTTGGTACTTGTGCCCATTATGGTTGAAAGCCAAGCATCGCTGTCATTAGGCATTTGGTGCATTTGTTGTGGTGTTATGTTTTTGGTGGATGGATAAGACGCGAAACCTACAATGTCTACCGCACCGACCAGAGCCAAGAAAAATGTAATAATTATAACGCGCAGTTCTAAGAATAGGTAATATCAGGTCTAATAAAGGAGAAGACTATAGAGTCATTATTGCACATTAAACACAACATACAAACTTTTGTAACAAATCAAATAATAGATGAATTTAGGAAGCCGGAGGGTACAATTATCAAGGAAGAGTTGATAATGGTAATAGTCAACAATAGAATCCTTTAAGATTTTCGGGTCGGCTAGCATCACTTTGATATATTTCGCCAGAAAATCTTTTGCCTCTAAAATAAGCCTAAATAGGGTAAAGAATTTCAGAAACTTCTAGACACTTTAAGCCAACTTCCACAATCGCTTAGTTGTATCGCTTATTTCATGCGTTGAAAATGAGCAAGTCTGTGGACAGTGAGACTTAGTTGCCATAATCGGATACAATGTAAGATGGAAAGTCGTAGATTACCCTAAAGGTGGCGTATCACAGCTTTACATCACTACCGGTTCCGTGAGCAATAGTTTCAAACAAGTTGACGTAACTGCTTTCTCGGAACTTCAAGGATGTTGATGTTTTACCCTGACCAGCTCGTGTCAACCAGTAGGACCCAATCGTAGCAAGCTTAGCTGTCCTAGCCAAGATTTTTTTGATACAAATGGCAAATGTGACTACAACAAGGTTCTATCATCATCAGCCTATATACGTCCCACTGCAGGGCACAGGCCTCTTCTCAGTACGAGAGGGCTTGGGCGATAGTTCCCACGCGGGCCCAGTGCGGATTGGGAACTTCACACACAACGTTGAATCACTTCGTCGCTGTGTGTAGGTTTCCTCACGATGTTTTCCTTCACCGAATAGCTCGTGATAAACATCAAATTTGATATCGCACATAAATTCCGAAAAATTCAGAGGTGCGAGCCCGGGGTTCTATAGAGTGTGACAAAGAAACACGTTCTTGTCGAGGTATAGATGTTTTTTTTACTTCATCCTGATAAAGGGATATATTAAAAGTATAATGAAGTACGTAAGATTCCCAAATAAAAAACGAACACCATTTTGGTCAATTGATGCGCCGAAAGGTGAGTGACCAACCCTGTGGTCACCTTCGAATTTGGAAATGAATGTAGGTATATCTTGAAAGAAACAACGACCTTTTTTTAAATGTACGTCGAAAAATTGCGTAAATTTTGTATGTTACCCACTACTCCCACATATAGATGATATACATAAAGTACTTAAAGGTATCAACGTATAAAACAAATCCAAACTACGTCCCTTACATTTCTTATAATCACGCCAAAAAAAATCCAACTAAACAAGGCCCTTTAAACAGAAAAACTTTCAAGTTTTTGACATATAAATTAACAAATCATAACAATTCTGGTAACCACATTCTCATTCGTCTCTCGTCTAGATTTTACTACGTGATACTCATGTTTTATCATGTTGTGCACTAATAAAAGTGTTTATTTAAATTTGAAAAATACGCCTAATCTTTATTTTTCTAGAAATATCCAACCTTTATTACCAAGTCATTTTTTCCTTAACCTCAGCTCAAACAAATGCACAGAAATACCCAAAATTAGTTCCCAGACCTTGAAGTCTTTATAATAAAGCGTTGAAAGCTTAACTAGCTGTCGCAATCCTGATACCGTCACAATGGGATGAGCGAAAACCATAAACGCAGCCAATTCATAAACTTGCCCAATTTGATGGTCAAGGGTGACATTACCAAACAGTGTTGCAACTTTCTCAAAGAAAACATGCGTCCGTAACAAATTAACACTGTATCAGACGCGTGGGAGGCCACGGCTCTTTTTAGATCTGGCAACAATACTTGATTGATTGGACATTACGACAGACTGACAACGTACCGAGATCGGAACCATCTCAAAGTCAATCAACAAAATTGATAAAAAGGCATTTCTCAACGTTAGCCCTTGAAATTAGCAATGGACCGGCTAAAAAGGGCAACCGGATGGGGTAATATCCAATATGGTTTGAATGAGAGTTCGCGATGGGTGGTCTTTGGTCTGTGTGATTAGTTTCGTTGTTGGTACACAGCTGTCAAGCTCATCCTTTATTGCAAATATCTGTACTGCTATTGCGTGGTTAGCGGATTTAAAGGCCAATTGTAACAAATAGAAAGATCGCGCTTTGTTTGGCCACATTTCGAAATTGACGTTGTCTTCTTGAGAAAATCGTACTCCCTGGAGTGCTATTTTGATATCATTCACAGTTAATGTATCAGTTTCAAATCAGCTGTCATACATCTCCGAGTATTTACTGTATTTGACATCTCGGCAAAGACATTATCACAACGTACCATCTGAAGCAGAGTTTTCACTAAGGGTATATTCAACTAAACTGAGAATAAAATTTTGTCTTGGAATATGCCAGGGCGATTAATTCCAAAATCGATCTCTCCCAATTAACATTCAGACGATTGCAAAGGACAAAGACAAAGATTTAAAGGAATTGAACTTAACCACTACGTTAAAAATCTTTACCTAACTTAATAAAACTATACTAATTAATTTATGTTTTCGCGAGAGAACTCGCCAAGTTTCCAGAACCTACATTAAACCAAATACTGAACGAAATTCGAGAACGCATCTAGATTTAACCTCAAACTGACCGCACCGAATCGACAATGTTGTATAAAAATGCTTTATTAGAACGTAACACAATGCTGCGAATGAACAATCAGAGAGTGTTCACGGGTACGCCACAGACCGCAAACGAACGCGAAATGTTGAGAAACACTGTTAATTAAAGCATTATAAAACACCAAGAAATCCTACACATAACTTTTCTTGAAACTAGCATTCGGATACTTAGAATTAAAAGCAAACAATTAGTCAAATGGAAGACTTAATAAAAGTCGCCCGGATGCAGGTCGCTTGCAAGAAGTGCTTATGGAAGTCTAAAGGGCAGGCCTATGTTCAGCAGTGGACGTCTTATGGCTGAAACGATGATGATGAATAGTTACAATGTGGCCACTCAAGAATTATAGTTTTGGGACGAACGTGATCATACATTTGGTATACCTAACGGTTCACCAAACTTTGAATTTAGTGATTGTTGACAGAAAATTTCGCGTTGCATTTTAAACGCTGGTGTTCCTTGATGGGCTCCTTTAAATATCAAATCCAGATGATTCCTTAAGACAAGATGATTGCCGAAAGAGAAGCTGATTAAAAATACGGTAGCCGGATAACATAGAGGCATTTTGAGCAGATTTGCAGGATCATGTTGGATTTAAGATGCTTTGGATTTTGATGCTTTTTTGTGTGATGCCGGGTTCCAGAATAACACCTCTCCAATGCTTCCATGGATATCGTAAAAGGTGATTACGGAAATAAATAGGCTATGGTATATTTTAGGCGACAGGCTAGCAACCTATCACTGTACTGCTCAATTTAAAACCATAACATCATGCTAGAAGTGGCTATGGGACGTGAAATAGTCATGGTTGTGTCTACGTAGCTTTTCGTATGCTCTGCCAACTCCATTTGAGAATACAGGCGTAATGTGTGTTACATTTAAGGAGCCTTAAAAAATGTCACACGTCACACCTACCATAACAATCAGGTAGGCTGTCCGCCCAAACACTCGCGTGTGAAGCAGCTGTGAATGAATCAGTGTTGTTAAACAAGGGGGAAAAATCGATAACAAACTAGAAATGTTTTGGGTGACAATCGACACGCGTGTTTTGTTATGGTTTAAAGCATACCATTGTCACACTCATGCGTCTTTAGTTACATATAGACTATGGTCTATCTCGCGCGCGTCTAGACTCGCGCCTTGCACTATGTGTATACCTCTTAACGTACAACCTAAAAAGTATGCTAGATGTAGCTGCGAGACGTGAAATAGCAATATTTTTTTATCTGTAGCGTGCGCTGCCTACCCCATTTGGGAATACAGGCGTGATATGTCTGAATTTACTGATGAAAGTACCTTTGCGACTATTAAATGAGGTGCTTGGGTAGGCTATAAAAATGATAAAACTGAGTATGCAATACGAGCACGTGCAATGTATTTAATGCAATGTGCATTTCAACAGAAGCCACAAACATTATGGAGTAATAAAATAAATACCACTGAAAGCAGGCATTGAAAAACTGAAACGGCTTTTGTAACAATATTTTTACAAAATATGAGTGCACTCGCATACAGCGTCAGAAATAACAAAAGAATTCGTGAGGTTTTTGAACTGATGAAGCAAGGTGCTACGAAAGTGCTTCGAAACATTCCGCATTTACACAATTAATTTCAAAAAATACACAGATTTTGGCATAGCACATTTAGTGCATATCTGGTTTTCAATGAAATGGTGTCCCAAGCCTGTCCATGGGCCTCGCTTCTTGATGTCTCCTTTGCAGTGTTAAAAAAATACTTAAAAATACTGTGCTTTGTAATTGTTAATGAAACCCTTCAAATGAATATTTAATGCCCAACAAATTAATTTTACTTTTCCTTGTTTCAGGTACGATGGCGACAAGGAGATTTTTTCTTGTCTCCTCAACCTAAAACTAATTCACCAAAAAAAATTAAAACTTTACTTGTGCAAATTAGTTTCTAAGAGCACTTTTACTCGTCTTTTTTAGTCTATCAGTGCTTCCGAAAGACAATTACCAATAAGAAAGCGAGAGAAAACAACAAAGCGAAAGTTGAGGAGACAGAAAAGGGTATTCTTTTTTTTAAGCTCTATACTAACCGCAACCCTACAACCTCATACCGAGAATTATCATCTGCATCAAATGCCCCACTTTTCATTTCCACCACACAAAAGCGATGTACGGACATTAACATGTTTAACAATCGGAAACAAACCGCTATACGAATGCAGTGCACTCACGAAACCTGTCAAGCCCTGTAAAATAAAGGCTCAGATGATTTAAAACATGTTTTGTGCATTTATTAAGAACCTTTGTTTCTCGTGTGGCCGTGAATCATCCCCCCTTGGCACCCTGTACATCGCTTATGCATAATTAATGGCATGTCAGACATCTTGAAGGTCTTAAGTGTTTAAGATAAATATAATCGAAATTTTAAAAGGCGTGGTTAACGTCCGGGTGGGATACATTGAAAAATATTTTGTTATGTGTCGTTGTTGCATTTTTATAAAGCGAAAGCGATTTATATCAAAACATCTCAAAAATAGAATTAATGGTTAGTCAATTCGATTGCATGAGTAGATGTCGGGTGACTTGGGTGAAAACGGGATCCTATTACTCTGAAACTTCGCTGTGCGTCCGCCCCTCCATCCGTCTGACCGACCGACTGCCCATCAATCAGGCTTTGAAATTTTCGTGAATTATGTATTTCTATTGCCCCAAATAACAAGAAACAATCAAAATAAAATAAAAATTCTTAAAACGGGGGGCTCCCACAATATTTTTGGCTTTTTAAAATACATATAAATAATGGGCCCGCGTGGGAACTACTAAGCTCTATCATACTGAAAGCCCTTTGCCTAGCAGTGAGACGAATTTAGCCTGGTTTATGATTACTCTGACAGGGATAAACCGTAACATATCAATCGCAGGTCACGTAACCATAGAGTTAACGTTTCTACTTCATATTTAGCACGAATAGGTTTATGGTAATGAAGCGGCCCACTCTTGCGCAAGACGTGCGTAACCGACATAGACGCGGAAGGCATACTTCGATTATTCATTTTGACATATGCAGGCATATTTACTGTTCTCCGTTTCAGGTCAACGGTCAAACGAATGGCGATTTAGCTGATTTATTTGCGGACTCATGCAAATCGAATTCGTGTGACAAACGTGTGATTGAAGTATCGTAAACAAATTTTTCTTTTTATAAAGTTTTTTGTATTTTCAATGGAATTTGTTATAACTTGTTGCCTTCTATTCTCGAACAGTTGGTTTTTCATTTTGTCGCCTGGCATTAAGAGTCGGCTTAGCATAGCAGGCGCGACTTAAGTCGCGGGTGAGATAGACTACACTTGTTCCTGTCTAACTAAAGAAGTTAGAAAATGACTGGTAGTCACGTGTTGCCGTGCTAAGCAGAGACAGAAAAACGACATGATGTGAAATTTGTAGCTTTGGTAGTGTAACTAGATACATCAAATTCAATTAATGTAACTATTGGCACGAGGCCTTAATTAACTACGACTTATTAATTGCGAAATAATATGAAACCAACGAAGTGCGAAGAAATGGAAACGCCGCATAAAAATTAGATACGAAACAAATCTACGGGGAGTTTAGCTAAATAATACTTAGTATTTAATTAAATTTTGATTATGTAGCACTATGTCGACAATTTAGCAAGCGTTGCTTAATGTTATTGTAAATTAATTATCACTGTCGTCCATGTATTAATGAGGTGTGATAATAATGATCCAAATAATATTTGACACCTATGTTTATTCTAATTATTGGATAACCTACAGTAAGATCTTTAAAAGCACTGTTTAGCACGTGCGTACGTGATTCTTGTTAACTAACTTTTTATAAGAACACTTTCCTATTAATTATGTACCTAATAACTAATAAGACAAGTTGAAAGTTACGACTAATTACTACAGAAAACTACTAAGGAACAAGGTTTTTGCTAATGACTGTCGTTGTGAGCAATGTATCAAAAAAGACAAATCAACTATTCCAAACAAAACTTAATATCATATACTTACTGTGTAGCAATCCAGCTAAGTTTACCTTCTTGCAACCTTCCCTCCTGTACCTAGTGTTGCCACACTGAAAAACGTTGTTCACCTCATGGGACATTTATGGCAAACTCGCTACATATCTGAAGAATCCATAACTTGTTATTGCCATATCTTTATGGCTTTGCCATGTCGCTTAAGTATATGTACCAAGGTAAATATACAATGAACACCTGCTTGATTGTTTGTTTGTTTATCCGTTGTATCCAAAGGTTTATCATTCAAGTTTTGATTTCTGACTGCGTAAATATGACTGTTAAGGAAGTGTTAATTTTGACAGAGCGTGGGTCAATTTATTGGTGTCTATTTGTGGACTTACGACGACCACAATGTTAATAATTAAAAATCCGGGCTCAAGTATCCATTATACTACTCATGTGATTAGTAATGGTATCTCTACTAAAATTTTGGTGAATAGAGCCGCCCATATAGAGCCAGTCAGTATATGGATAGCTTATGATAAAGTTAAATAAAGTGACAACTTCGCACATAAGTGAAGTATGGTCATGGATTTGTCTATGAAACGTTTCATGTGCTCTGCCTACCCCATTTGGGAATACAGGGGCTTAGCATACTAGTGTTTACAGCTGGTTTAGAAGTAAAAAGCATTTGTCATACTTTCTTTCACGCTTCGTTAGAGTGAGACATGTATGTTATGTTTATGTTAGCACTTAAGTTACAAAAGACGATCTACGAGCCGGTATTTAGATTTAGGTCAGGACCCCTAAGTTAAGAGGTCCACTATTAAAGAGCTGACCGCAAATTTCAATACATATGTTCTCAAAAGGGGTAGGGAGAGCACACGAAAAAACAACGTCTCTTTCACATTTCGCAGCTACTTTAAGCAAAATGTTAGATTTCAAGAGATATAACACTAGCAGGTTGCTAGGCTGTTACCTAAAGCATACCCTGACCTATTTCCTTAGTCGCCTCTTACGACATCCACGGAACATTGGGAAAATGGGAGGAGTTATTCTAAACGACATGGCATACGAAACGTTACAAACCAAACCATGACCATTTCACGCTTCGTTGCCACTTCGAGCAAAATTTTGAGTTTCAACTTAGATACAAGAGGTATATCAATAACAAGTTGTTAGCCTGTCGTCTAAAGCATACCTCAACCTTTTCTTAGTCGCCTCAACGCTCACGGGAGAAATGGAAAGGTGTAGTTCACAGCGCTCAGCTGAGGGTTCGATACATACCTGAAGGCGATCCAGCTTTCTCACTCCCATCGCTCCTGGGATCCAGTTCCTCAGATTCCTCACAACACACAGTTAGCAGCAAGCACAGACACACAAACACAATCTTAACCCGCATATTTACAAGCATTTCAACACACGCGCAAAGTTAATGGCCATTTTCAACGCCACTAGAAAACAGTCACATTTTCACCGATTCACGCGCGATTTTAAGGACGAATCGATGCACATTGTCAACTTTAACACTTCACTTCGACTTATCGATTGGATGAAAACAAAATGGATTGGTTTTGTTTTGGTTTCGTGTTTTATTTCGCGTGTAGAGTAACGTGCGCCGTGTAGCGATGTTGGCGAGAGACTGGCTTTGGTGGGAGGCTCTGCGCGCACGCAGTCGATCAATGAACGAGGTTTCTAATAGATAAGGTATCAGAGAAACTTGATCGGTTTTCTATAAAATTTTATATTGTATTTTTTTTAACTTAGGTCAGAATCGTCCACCGAACAGACGATATTTATGAAAAAGTTAAAATTAGGTAATTCTAAAAGGAAAGACTGATCTATACTTATAAATCTTATGATATAATATAATAATACATACATACATATCCTCACGCCTGTATTCCCAAGAGGGGTAGGCAGAGCACATTAATTCAAAAAATCCAGTGCTACATTTAGCGATTTCAGGGTAACCAGATATTGCAGTGACAGGTTGCTAGCCCATCGCCCACAATACACTAACCCTTTCCCAGAGTCGACTCTAATAAGAATAATATACTTAATAATTATTATTATAAAGCTGAAGAGTTTATTAGTTTGTTTGTTTGAACGCGCTAATCTCAGGAACTACTGGTTCGAATTGAAAATATATTTTTGTGTTTTTTAATTATTTATCGAGGACGCTGCAACCAATAGGAGCGAAGAAACACTGCAAAATGTGGAAAAAAACGGGGGGAATTACTCAAAGTCAAGTATTCCACGCGGGCGGAGTCGCGAGCACAGCTAGCTTGTAATAAGACAGAAATTCAATAATTTTAAACAAAAAAAAACCGACTTCAAATTAGCAATATTTTGAAAGTATTCTGTTTACTGAATGTAAAATCTTGACTTCATCAACAAATTACCGAAAACGCCGTACATCTCCATATAAAATTTGAAGAGTTCCCTCGATTTCTCCAAGATTCCATCATCAGATCCTGGTTTCGTGCCAATGGGACCAATTTCGAGTTATACCCTATCGATTAAAAAAAAAATTAAAACCGGTCCACGGGTCTCCGAGATATCGAGTAACATACACACAAAAAAAAAATAGGTCGAATTGAGAACCTCCTCCTTGTTTTGAAGTCGGTTAAAAATAGGTACATTTTTACTTACCTACTGTATCAATATAAATTTTTGCGCACAATATTTTATACATACACATATTTCGACTGTTTTACCAAATACATTAGGCAGAGCACACGAAACGCTACGTAGACAAAACGATGACTATTTCACGTTTCGTGGCCACTTCCAGCAGATTTTTTTTTGTTTTAAGGTGGCAGGTTTAATAGGTTGCTAGCCTGTCGCCTAAAATATATCTAAACCTATTTGCTTAATCGCCTCTTACGACATCCACGAAAAAGGCCCGTAACCCGACACCATACGGTAATGTAATGGTTGGTTGGTTTATTAATCGTAAATTGACAACAAATTTGTTAATATAAATTTGGATTTATTGTACAAATAAATACATCAAAATAAAAATATTATTTTACATCAATACAAAATGATTAGGAATTTATTATTAAATACAGCCTTTATATATCTTATTGGGTCACTAACTACAATAGGAAGATAAACTTACAAATTCACAACATCAACTAGTTACTCTCCCAAGCTCGTATCTTTCTGCATCAGCTCAAAATCTAAACTTCATTTACCTACCATATTAATTGATTTACTTAGCTATATTTTAAAACAAAGTTAGTTAATAGTTCTAGTCACAACATTTATTACAATCATAATTTAATTTATATGATTATGTGATAATTTATAGGATTTCTAATCGAGTACAACAACCGTAAAATATATCATATATCATTTTTGGGATTTCAGGGATTTAATATATCATGCTTGGAATTTTATGTTTACTGAATCTTTAATTGTAACTATAGTTTGTATTTATATGAAGGATCAGATCATTCGCAATAAAACTGATACACTCACGTCTTTGTGTCGAGATTAGCTCGTCGTTTCGAGCCAATTCGTGACTCATCACCGCAGCACCTGTACCAGCAGTTCTATCCGTTTTTTATTTCACTGAGTGAGTCCCACAGTATTTGAATTTTCAAAAGGTTGGGATTTTATTTCTAGGATAAAAACTATAATGTGTTCGTCCTTGAAACAATCTACCTCCATACCAAAGAAGACTGGGACTTTTGGGCCCAAATTGTAAAGACTTGAAATATATTCCAAAAAAACACTCCTATTTTTCTATGTAAGATTGTAAAAAATTAGCTCGATCTGCAATCTGGATCATGAGAAAACTAAAAATAAGTAAAAATTCTAAATAGCTTATCGATTAATTTTCGATTAAACTTTCGATTGGTGCTTTGGTGTTTATGATTGTTTAAAATAGCGTTTACTATTTTAAAATAGTTTTAATTCATCCCCATTTATCAATTTAATGTTAGTGATGATAACATAATTCAAACAAACACACTAGTACAAAATAAAACAAATAAAATCGATTTCATGATTTTAATCGATTATTTGTCTATAACGGGAGTTTTAGTCTATGTAACGCTGTCAGATGTGAAGTTTTTGAAGGTATTTCCTTTCGTATAAATCGTGGGGTAGTTTAAGATCACTTGGCTTAAGCATCGTTTATTTCATTCTGCTCTGCTTACTAATGACTTGGACTCGTTGTTTTGGATTTCTGGATTGGCCTATCGATTGGATGTTGTCATAATGGATCGCTGTGTAAATTGTGGTATAGCGACTAACAACTGTTATAAGGTTTTTATAGCAATGCCACTTAGAGTGGTCACGCCTCCAGAAGTAAAAAAAATAGAATTTGGATTTGCGTGTTTTTTACACAAATGTTAAAGATGGACACTCAATAATTTTTGAGAAAATACTTACTTTTAATTTGACTAAAATGGAATAAAGATAGCAAGATAAAGTTCAATACTTTTAGAGAAATATTATTTTTTCATAAATTCGTATTTTATTTTTTTCCAGCTGAATCAGTTGATTTTTTTTAACAGAACCTTGCACAATTGTACAACTAGATGTAAGTAATTATAGAAACAAAACCAGCGTCGTATTACAAAAGGGCATATTTTCTTCTCTTATCCGGCCTTTATTCAATACTGATTTTCTTTTGCATAGCAAATGAAAAATTATCAATAGTTACGTGAAATATAACTAACATTCTGTGTATATCTATACTAATATTATAAAGCTGAAGAGTTTGTTTGTTTGTTTGTTTGTTTGTTTGTTTGAACGCGCTAATCTCTGGAACTACTGGCTCGAATTGAAAAATTCTTTTTGTGTTGGATAGACCATTTATCGAGGAAGGCTTTAGGCTATAAAACATCACGCTGCGACCAATAGGAGCGAAGAAATAGTGAAACATAAGGAAAAAACGGGGAAAATTGGTCACTATTCCACGCGAACGGAGTCGCGCGCACAGCTAGTTTAGAATAAACGGTGGCGCCCTAAAAATGTATCGTAATTCTTGCTATCGCATACAATGTAGGCCGAAATGGCAAAGAAAAAAATTAACAAACATGGTTATTTTTATTGACTCTGACCCTCTTCTGATTCGAACCCTATTTCTCTCATTGCTCATACCAAGTTATAATTGATATAAAAAACACCTAAAAATAAAACTTCAAAAAAAGTTTAAATGTATTTCTTACATAGGATTTCTTTACATTAAATACATTTACAATAAACGTTTTTACTCGGTTGGTTGTATGGGCGCAAACAAATGATGTGGCGTGAAATGGAACTAACAATCTGCATAGACAGTGGCGCCCCTGAACGTAACATTCATTACTAGGTCGCTCGAAATTTTAAAGAAAAAAAAACATTCGAACCACTGTTTCAAAAGTTCACAACTTCTCAGTTTACAACACGTTATGATTATATAAGATGAAATGTAATGTTTTAAAGCTTTCGCGATTCTCATTCATACATAATAAGATGAAATGCCTAGCATCAAAAAAAAAATCAACCTAAACAAGCAGTCTTGCGTCCTGAACCTTTTGAAAAAAATCACTGACTGGTAAGACAATAAAAAAATAACGCGCTACGTTGTGAAGGTTATGCAAAAAAATCATTACTTTTGACAATTTATACTTTCAATTTCGTTTGTACACGCGTTGCATGCAATTGGAATAAATTGAACTGGATCACTTTTACATGTAATTCGTTCTAAATTGTACCTTCCTATTTTATAAAAATTAAGTGAAGAGTGAGTAATTAATGTACTTAATATTACATAATATCGTGCAATTCATCGTTAGTACCTAGTGGAAAGGTAGAATAGGTTAGGTTCATTAGGTGTTTGCAGACACCCGAATGAAAAGGAGCTGAGCCCATAAAACCAGATGGACCGGCCGTGAGTGGCTTTAGTAGAATACGAGTCAGTTGCCGTGAAATAGAGTTTGTATTCCAGTCGTCTATTCCTGCTAAATAGATCAGAACTGATCAACTTTAATGATATCTCGATTTAACGCCATCTATCGGCAAATGACCATGCCCAAGTAAGGTAGTCATTTCACATAACCTCACTTTTACTAAACACGTTTTATCTCTGTTCCTAGATTACCAAAAAAGCCACAATTTTTGTTCATGATTTATGGATGCATTGCCTATTAACTGACACAAGTTTCATTTCTTTACATTTTGGGCCCAAGATTGTATGAATGCCGCCCAGTCTCCTTTAGTGATATTATCTACACGTTTATAAAATTATAAATAACTTAGTCGCAGGTCAGTTAAATGTAAAGAAAGTCGTAAAAGACTTATTTGTATAGAATATTCTTATTTTTATTCATAAAATACTAGACACCTAAACATACCTATTACATTGAGGCTTTATATCAACATATTTGATATAAAGATTATGATTAGAGATTCAAAATTACACTCTAAAAATATATCGCTAAAATTACCATTTAATTAATTGAGATCAATTCTTAAAGTATTCCACGAATCCTATATCTATAGATTACAAAAAATGTTTTAAACTTTCGTGATTCTCACACATATTTATGTTTACGCGGGACTTAATCACGGTATTTTTTTAATTACCTCTCGACGTTTCAGCCGCGTTACAGCGACCGTGGAACGTCGAGAGGTAATTAAAAAAAATACCGTGATTAAGTCCCGCGTAAACATAAATTACAAAAAATATTACACATTTACTTACTGTCACGCCTGAATTCCCAAATGGGGTAGGCAGAGCACACGAAACGCTACATAGACAAAACCATGACTGTGTCACGTTTCGAGGCTACTCCATTTTTTTTGTAGGTTTAGACATTTCAAATTTCATTACAAAGATATTTCATTCATATACGTTGACAAAGAAATTATAATCCTTCAATAGAACTTGTCAATCTTGTAAACCAAGTTCGCAGTATTTTAAAGGTAAATTATTAATTAACTATTTACGAACATAAGTGCCATGTTTTAACCTTTCGTGATTTCACTCATATTTTTATTGTTCATCACTTAGCTCACTCACAATCACAAGCGATAATTAAAGCTATTGCTCCGGTATTAGTTTCGTCGGGCACGAGCAGTCGCGCGTAAAGCAGTGCCGCAGTGCGCGTTTAGCGGCAGCGCGGCTCCTAGACAGGGGCGTAGCTACCAAGGGGCTAGGCGGGGCAGTGCCCCGGGGCCCTCGAGCTCAGGGGGCCCTCGAACCGTTTCTA
>BHDV01006767.1:272555-294759 GCA_005406045.1 Adoxophyes honmai
AGACGTATCATTGGCAGATTAATAATGTTGCCATATAGAACTTTTTAGAAAAATCCCAAGTCGCAGACTCGTTAGTTCTACTCTATTATAAAATCAACAAATGTCAAAATCATAATTGATAGGGTAAGGATAAATATAACAAATATAAAAAACTTCTTAGATACAGTCTATCTCACTTAATCACAGTGGTATCGGCGCACAATGAAAGAGAGAAAACAAATCATGTGTAGCATTTACAAATAGTAGCATAATATTTCGTTTAGTTACTACAAAATGTGAAATTGAACATGAACAATTTGGGCGTTTTATTTTGTGTTTTCGGACTTCTTGAAATATTTGTTATTGTATTACAAAATAATATTCAATCAAAAGTTTCTACTGATATCTAAGTATCATAATGCGTCTTTTAAAAATAAGCATACTTGTACGTTTTTGTAATTTTTTTCATAATTTCAATTGTGTTGCGAAACATCAATTATTACCGGTTTTCGACATAGGAAGGTTTTTTTGAAGTATACTATCGGCACACAACTTGGCACGATTTTATAGTGAGAAAGTAAGTTGGCGCATCGTCTTTTCTAAGTAAAAGCGATGGACTTGTGTGGAGTTAGATTAAGAATAATACTTTTCTATTTCTTTCATGGATGTAGTGAGAAGTGGCTGCATAGCGTGATATAGTCATAATCATGGTTTTGTCTATGTCACGTTTCGTGTGCTCTGCCTACTCCATTTGAGTTGAAATACAAACCTAAGTTGAAATACAAACAAGTGGCTACTAGTGGAGTAATCTTGATTTTGTACGCGTAAAAGTTTCATTTACTCTGATAACACCGCTTCGCTAATACAGGCGTAATATAATTATGTAGGTATATACAAATATAACATAACGTAATTATTTATCAATTAGGATAAATAATTATTAATTTCCCTTAATTTTATTACGCAATCGTAAACGAATAAATAAGAAAATGAGAAAATCTCAACAATTAAGAGTTAATTCAATTCTTGTAATGTACGGATAATTAATCACTTAAAACATTTTTTCGATGCGATCAAAAATCACCTTTTTAATAATCATAAAATATTCAAAAAACAATTGTTACCCTCTGAATAGAGATAGCTTGTCTAGTTGAGTCATTATAATAGGGTGTCGTTTTGCCCTGCTGTGTTATTTAAAAGGTAATTGCACGTTCTCCGTACTTCATTCCAACATTTGACGGCTTCATTATTTTTTTAGGCTTGTCGTCCCTCGTGTGATCGTCCCGCCCACATTTCGCGGTTTCAATAAAGACATCCAAATTGATGGTTTAGTATTCAGTAAAATATATACGACAAACGATATGATAGAGATGTAGTAAAAAATCATCGACATCGACATTTTGACCGAAATTTATTTTCGTGGCACAAATTTACTTTCGTAGGTACTGCCCTCTATTTTTCCTTAAAAATAATGAAAAATTAGGAAAAAGGGATGATTTCGCTAATAAACTTATATTTTAAACATTATGTTAACAGCAGTAACAAAAATCGCGTGTATTTAAAGCATTTTATGGCAAAGCTATTTTTTTACGGTGCAATTATTTTAATAACGCAAATAAAACTTCTTTGAAGAAAGGAAAAGAAACGTAAGGTGCTGGGCAAATAGCTACAGATTTTTTCAAAGTATGTCATTTTTAATCTAAGAACTAATTTAAAACATGAAATATTTAACTATTATGCTATATTATTTTTTCTGTTTCAAAGAAATACATGAATAGTCACTATTATCCAAGAACAATCGTCCTTGCATTAAGTAAGTACTGAAAAGTTAAAGAATATGGTAAAAATTAAATAAGCTTGATGCAAGTATTTGATCCTTTAAATATATTCTGCAAGTACCATCGAACCAATTGATTCCTGACCCACAATAGAACCTATTCACAGTGAACGTCATAGTGACATTGCATTGCCTGACAAAGGAAATGTTTATGACGTTTATTGTGACAACGTTCTGCGGTGGGTCAGGAATCAGTTGGTTCGATAGTACTTTTATTGCATAATGTAAGTATATTGCATTGAAGTCAATGTTGAGCCTAGAAACAGGGAAAAAAAGACAGCAGAAAAGGCTAAAAAGGAAATTAAAACTTAAAACACCCTAAAAAAATACAAGTCACTCCTATGAAATTCCTTGTAAATGTTTAAAAACCCCAACAGGAACATCCAAATCGTTCCTATAATAGTTTGAAGAAATAAAAAACGGGGTGTCTGCAGCGTGACAAAAATACTACATTTGATTTTCTTACCCGTTGTTAGACTGGGGTAGCGGGGTGGCTAATATAAATAAGGCAACAACAGCTTTCTTCGGTATTGTTCTTCAAACCTTCTTAGTACCAAGGTGAAAATGATCAAGTCATTTCTCAACAGCCTCGAAGATCCAATCCGACCGCTTTTTGGTCCGAACTATTGGCTTTTAAATAAAATTGGCTTAATTCTGCCGGATAATATTTTGAAGAGAGTGTATTATATCTTAATTCATGAAATTGTAACATTTTTCGTACTTACGCAGTATATGGAGCTCTACGTAATACGAGAGGATCTGGATCAGGTTCTAAACAATTTAAAGATTTCTATGCTTAGCATCGTGTGTGTGGTAAAAGCGAACACGTTTGTGATTTGGCAAAACAATTGGCGTGAAGTTATCAATTACATCACGAGCGCTGATAAATTCGAAAGAGAAAATCAAGACGAAACCAAAGGAAAAATAATAAATTCCTACACAAAATACTGCCGACGAGTGACCTACTTTTACTGGGTTCTAGTTTTCTCCACATTTGTAACAGTAGTCACCACTCCTTTGATGCAATGGTACTCTTCATCTAAGTTTCGTGAAAACTTCAGAAATGGTACCGAACCTTTTCCACATATATTTAGTTCGTGGATGCCAATTGATAAAGAACACTCCCCTGGTTCTTGGATCACTGTTATTTGGCATACCAGCTTATGCGCTTATGGTGCGACTATAATGGCGGCTTACGATACCAGTGTCATGGTTATATTGGTGTATTTTGGAGGAAAACTAGATTTATTGCGTGAAAGGTGCAAGGAGTTATTGGGTGTAAAGGGACAAAGAACCAATGAAGACACTGATGCTGTGATAAGACAACTGCACGGCATCCATGTGATGCTGCTCAAGTAAGTTTTTAAGATCTACTAATTTATAAAAACATTTTCAAATATAGCGTGGGTATTTTCCAGAAACCCATCAATAATAAAGTTTTTTTGCTGGCTACTAGAATAGCCGTGCAATGATTTTACATCCAACGGCACCAATCACCAGTATATTTTTTCTTCGTGGCTGGATAATCTGTGTTGACATTACTATAAGTACATATTTTAGAAGTCATAGTCGGTCAAACATTAAAAAAAAAAAAAATTGTGTGCGTATTTCCATTTTACTCAAATTAAAACACCAACTTAATATATATCTACAACGAACATTCACGTACATAGAACTAAGTATTACACATTAATAGAACATGATTTCATGTAATAAACTTACACATCATTACAAAAACTTTATCTAAGACAAACCGTGAAGTCAAGCCAGACTAGTGGAGTTAGGTATTCAAATTGAACAGGTATGTACATTTTTTGTATGGCTCTTTTAAAAAATATTGTACAAAATTATTGCTCACTCTTTACAAAAGCCAGTGAGTAAAAGTTGTGGTAGGTATTAAAAGTGTAAAAATGTCACTTAGCTAACTACAGATTTACAATTAAAACTGAAAATGTTTAGGGTTTTACACCAAAATTATTTTTACAAAAAATTAAAAACTTTATTAATGCAGAAAGGCTCCTAAGAGCATATTTAAGCCCAGTTACCACCAGCGCTTCGGAAAAACAATGAATTTAATTGAAAAGGGGCGGCACAAGAAAGTCTGCGTAAAGTGAAATTTTCAGATGCACGCACTTAATTTTTTTATGTCGTCGCAAAGTCAAATAGAATACAATACAAACAACGAATGCAATATTACAACAATGTTAACTAACTACTCGTCAGTTAACTTAAGCTGGCACGTAAAACAGACGTAAGCATTTGGGTTTGTGAGGAATCTGTGCAATAGCACTGCATACGTATCATGAAAATGAAAAGTCTGCCCGATTTGATCAAAATTATTAATTTTAAACTCTCTGTTTAGCGAAATTGCACGAGTATGAGTACTGTGAACGTGTCAGCTTTAGTTAACTGACCTATATGTATAATCCCACATTATACTATCGTCACCAGAGTCTGATTAAAGGAAACCGGCTAAGTGCGAGTCGGAGGCTTTCCGTACCAAAATTTATAATTTCTTAATTTTAATTTAATTTCGTTTCTTTCTTCTTTCTCTTTCTTCAAAGTAGAAATAGTATAGACCAGAATAGCCAGTGAATATTTCAAGTGTCTACTTGATTCTGTTATTTATATCGACCCGAAAACACCAAATAAATCACGATTGTTGTCCGGGGGGGGGGGCTCTAAATATTTCGTTTATTTTATTTTTAGGATTCCTTGTTATAGTGACAATAGAAATACGCAGTCAGCGAAATTTTCAAATCTCTAGCTATCACGGTTCTTGAGGTACAGCCTGGTGGGTGATAGACGGACGGACAGCGAAGTTAAGTTCAGTTCCCTTATTCCATTAAACAATGCATTGTGTAGGAAATCCTACTAATATTATAAATGTGAAATTTTTGTATGTTTGGATGCTTGGATGTTTGGATGTTTGTTACTCTTTAACGCAAAAACTACTGAGTGGATTTTAATGAAACTTTACAGTAATGTAGCTTAGCTTATACATCAGAATAGCACATAGGCTACAATTTATAAAGATTTTGTTTGAATTTTCCAAAATATGACGATAGGAAAATTAGTAGGATTCCGCAATTTTTTACGTAAAAAGCTATAAATTGGCATGCGGACTGTGATTAACAAGATCTCTTCTGTGTTACCCCGAATTTAACGCGAGCGTAGCCGCGGGCAAAAGCTAGTAGGGTATACTTTACAAAAATAACTTTTCTTAACTAATTTTTGAAATTGACAATAACATTTAATAAAATATCTTAACTAACGACTCTGGAATAGTCCCGTTTTTACCCTTTGGGTTGGAACCCTTAAAACTGATTGCAGTAGACAGCCATGCTGCATCACTAAATCATTATTAATATAGCTAAGATGCTAAGAAATAGAAACGCTACAAAACAATTTTAGTCATGTCATTACATGATCCAGCATATAGTCAAAATGCGATTTTTATTTCAGACATAATTATACTAAACTAGTGAGTTACAGACTTAGCTATAAATTTTAATGTTGATTTATTTGTGACTAACCATTTATTTGGTTTACATTTGCTATTTATGTTTGAAAGGAGGTCTTGAAAACTTAATAAAATATAACGAAGAGAAAGGGCAATTTAATAAAAAAAATTAGGTCATATAACAATACATAGAATAAATATATAGAAAAGATATTCATATTTTTTAATGCATCTTCATAATCATTGTAAAGTGCAAAACTGATATTTTTTTCTTTTATAAAATAAGTACTTTTTTAGAACTCGCATAACTTCCCTAATAACGTAAGAGGAGTACACGAACCATTGTATCACAAAATCATGCCAGTTTCGAATTTTCAGCGCATTTTTTAGGTTCTAGCTAGATTCTAGATGAAAAGGTATAATACTTAATTACAGGTTGTTAGCTGGTCGCTAAATCATACCTTTACTTATTTACCTTAGGACCTGAATAGGTGCTAAGATAAATAAGAATGGAATCCACGGAAAAAATGGAGTCGTGTGATTTCAAAGCTGATAACGAGCACATACTTCAGGACCACCACATGACATGGATACCCCATATCATGATAAAATATTTTATTAGCAAAAGCAGTTCAAGAAGAAAGTGTTTTAACTCATTATAAACAGATAAACATGAGCCTCTTATAATTCCATTAAATTTCTTCACAAATTATTATTTTTGAATTAATATGATGATTAAAAAGGAATATGAAGATTAGCATTCCAAGATCGGTTATAATTTTTCTAGTTTTAAAATAAAAAATCCAAACTAATTTCTAAAGCTTAATAACCGTGGAAACTATAATGAAATTATGAAACTAAATTAATTCGTGAAATTTTAATTCCGTGAACTTCCTGATAAGACAAGTTTGATAGTTTTATAGAGGTTTTATACGACGTCATTTATTTACATGGGTGAAAAAATCCAAAAAATTAGACCTACATATTTTAAGTCAATCTACCCAATCTCGAATCAAATAAAATCCGTAGATAGTAAATCTGTGTAAGGAATAACTTAAGTGAATTCAAATACATATTATTATGTAGTATATAGTCAGACAAAATTTTTTTTTTTTTACATTCTCACAAATTTCAAACTAGTTTAATTTCAGTTTTATTTGGATTAGACATTAAATTACGTACATAAATAACTGACTTACTTTAATGTATTCATTTTTACTAAATAATTAAAATGTACATTGATGCCTCGATGGTATTGAACAACAAATGCACAATGATGTCAAAACACGGTACTGTGCCGTACAATTGTTGACGCTAAATGTAATATGATCGGGTACAGTTTTATAATAATAAATAAATCTCCACCTTGGCGACCATAACGGCGTCAAATTCTACCGAAAAGGTGTGAAAACTTACAACAATGCTTTAAAAAAATTCTCATTCCCTATTTCTCTGGATCCTCTTTAATTATAAAATCAACAAATTTTTGATGAAACTCTGCTAATTTCATATTGACTATTAATGGGTTAATGTAAGATTATGATTTATGAGATTGCAGAGATACCGCTGAAAATGAAGTGTGAATTTATTTACAGAACAAATATGTACAAAACGAAAACAATTAAAATTATATACAACTAACTTAAAAACTAAACTTAAATCTAAAATATATTTAAAAATGGGCACCCCCGAGGCATGGTTCCAAAGACGCTGGCAGCGTTTCCTCGCTGTATCGCAATGCTGATGCGTTGAGCGAGGAAGCTGCCAGCTCTTCGGTCTCCGGTTGCATCAACCAGCCGCTTGGAGAGCTCTTTTATTAAGTTGGTGGCGCTGGGACCCCACAGACCTAAGGTCTCGACCCCGAATGGTAAGAAAAGGTATTTGGGGCCGAGACCTCCGTATTTTGTGTTTTTTAGTTTTTCGGCCGCTTCAGCTGCCGCTCCTGGTTTAGTTCAAGTACCGTGGAGGTAGGACGGTGCCAGTGTATCGACACAGGTTGCAACTCACACCAACACACGTCCCTGCTTCCATGGAATTAAAGACATTCCGTCTGGTCTCTTGCCATCATCTCGAACTATTCCTGACGGTTCTAAAACCGCAGGCACGTTGATGGTGGCAAGAGAGCGACGGATAATATCGTTTAGAGCGGCATGTCTAGAAAAGCGGCCGGCACTCTTCTGACAAGAAAGCCCGTGGTGGCCCAGCGCATTAACATTGTTACCGCAGGTGCGTCTGTGTGGTACGCAGACAGGCACTCCAAGCCGCAGACAGGTTGCAACCCTCAGTGTTTCGGGCTCTAAGAACGTGCCGGTGTTGGCTGAAGTGAAGGTCTGCAGCCAATAGCCAGCCTCCACAGAACCCGCTGCCAATATTCTGGCACGTTCCGAGCCCATGCTGCGACACAAAAGGGAATCAAATGTCAATTTAGAATAAAATGTCATCCCATGCCCTTTGAGATTTAGTATTGACAGGTAGATCTTCACCCGGGCAAGCAGCAGACCAAGCTGTTTTGGCCTCCGACAAGCCTGCAGTCTCGTAGTTTAAAAAGCAAGCCCATAGAATATTACCTATGAGAGCTGCAGAGCCCTGTGCGGAGGACAAAAAAGCTGGAGCGGATACAGATGTAATTTTGCGTATCCCTAACCCACCAAAGCGAATGGGAAGGGATGCTTAAGTCCAAGAATCTTTGCCGAGTTGAATGTTTAAAATTGCTTCCAGACTTGCTTTGATTAAATCATCCATACCAACATACAACATAAAATGAAGTTAAGTAATTTTTGAAGCAACAATATCAATAATGTGGAAATTAGTGATTTTTCAGATGGACTAACCAAATTAATTTTAAGATATTAAAATTCGCTACGTAGATACTCAATTATCAATCGCCTTAAAATACAGGACAAACTTTTAATAACATCGTGTTTTAAATTAAAACTATACGTTTTTTAGAATTTCTCTAGTTTGTAGTAGCGTAAGTTTCATTTCGGAAGTATTTGAATGCGACAAATTGGATAGTTAATAGTACTGGTGATTGTAATTAAGACGTCTCAATAAAATTAATAAACCTCTTCTCTATATCTCTTTTCGTAACGTTACCTCTACATGACTTTAATGTATTTTTGTACTTGTGTGTGACTACGTATAAAACAGTTATTAAAACAGGTGAAAAGACAACACAAAGCCACATCTACGAACGAAGGCGAACTTATTCTCAAAGGGAACACTGTGTGCTCTACTGTATACATGATTTAATTCATTAAGTATTTCTTCAATACCAATATTTAAGTATAACATTTGATTATTTCGTTAAATTTCTATCATAATTGGAGCGTAACGGCTTAGCAGGCGAATGTAATAAAAAGTGTAAATTTTATTCGCTACTTTATTCAATTATAAGTATTTTCTGGTCAAGTTATTTGAATTTATATAATAAAGGTACATTTTAAAGCGATACAATTTAAATAAAAAATATCGATATTTTCCCATCCAACTTCACTCTACTATGCAAGCTTTATTCGTTTGAGCACACCAAACTACAACAATAATTAGGCAACGCCCCTAAATTCGTCAAGCATAAACCAACTCACAGTTACTTATTTTTGTTACAGGCACTCAAGATTGTTCAACTCTGTTCTCTCACCCGTAATGTTTGTTTACGTGGTAATGTGTTCTTTGATGATCTGTGCCAGCGCATTTCAACTTACCGTTAGTATTTTAAAGTCTTTTAGTGAATTGACGTGGTGCAGACGACTATACCAATTACCTCGTCGTAGATTAAATAAATAAAATACCCATCCGCAGGTATTTCTTTCTCAGTTGTAATATCTCCCGTTTGAAAAATATTCTTAAAAAGAGATTCAAAGTTATTGCTTAACTATAAATGAGTCATCAATTAAACTTGTATTTTTTTTTGCAGTCAGCAGCAAACACTACACAAAAGCTTTTGATGGCAGAATATTTAGTTTTTGGCATTGCCCAACTGTTTATGTTTTGCTGGCACAGCAACGATGTCATTTACAAGGTGAGTTTTAATGAAAGAAAAATTAAGCAACTCAAATAAGAGGTAGTATGATGGTTTTTCTGAAGCGGAGGCTCTTAGGATTCAATATGCATAAATATAGATGTAAATTTTGTTTTGAATTTCAAGATAAAAAAAAATTATTTTAAAGCCACAATCAGAATGCGCAAAGCGCTTTTTGAAATCGATATTTATTTGGATACTTATAATATTTCATTTGAGTAAACTAAAAAAGTTACGTTTTCTTCCTCATTTATTTAATTAATTAGCGGCAATTAATGAATACAATTAGTAGTAGTTTGAAGCTACCCCCTTGTCTTACGAGGAAATTATTTTCAGAGTGGCAATGTAATGATGGGACCCTATGAAAGCCAATGGTGGGCAGCAAACCTCCAGCAAAAGAAAGGTGTCTTAATTTTGCAAGGGCAGCTTAGGATCGTACACATCTACACAGCCGGGCCCTTCACCAATTTGACTTTGTCCACATTTGTTGCGGTAATTGTTTTTAATTTGTGTTTTAGGTTTTTCATTCTTCGATTCCTGGCGGATTCTTATCAAATCAATCTTTTAAGTAGTTTTCCGTTAATTTATAAAGGTATTTTGTCTCTTTATGACAATTCACGTCTTATAACTTAGAACGCCTGACGGCTGGAAAATACTTTGTCTGGCAGTAGAATATTGAAGTGATATTGCTTTTATGAAGACGTAAGGCTTATGAATTTTTAACATCTTTTGGTGTCTAGAATACGTGACAGAATTGTGTTAAGTAAAGCACCACATAAATAGAGTTGTTTGATAAGTAGGTATTACTGAACCGCGATTAGAAAGGGATTCGAGAGTACCGTTAGCACAATTGTACCTAATAAATGAAAATATAATTATAAACCAATATTTTATATCTTCATAAGTGCAGACTCTTATAGATAATATAATTAATAACTGAATATAATTTGCATATTTAAACTCTATCCTCGGTAAATACTGTCATTTTTTTTATAAAAAATTGTAATATCATATCTGACAAAACTGTCACTAACCACATTATTTCGCTTTATCAAATTGTCGTAGCTGTTCAAAAAAACATAAATAAAAAAAATGTTTAAAATTCTTTAAAAACGCTACAGGTTTAAGAAAGTAAATCTATTTGATCTGAAATACTATTACTTAATGCTAACGGAAATCAATAGAAAAACGCTACATAATTTGATATTTTTTCCATGCTTTACAAATTCATCGTACCAAAGTAACAATTTACTTTATCTGCATACTCTACCACTGACAATGTCATATCATGCATTTAGTTCGAAAATGACATATGAGCTCAATCCCTTTCTAATCGCGGTTTGATAATACTATCTTTGGTTAGGTATTGAAATGGTAATTTAAATTTTTTTCATTACAGATTTTGAAGGGCGCCTACAGCTATTATACATTACTCAGAAAATAAATTACGAAGAACGAATACATGTCAAATAGTGTTTACACAGTTTTGTTAGCCTTTGTATATCGATATAACATATCAATTTCTATGTCCAATTTGTCTAACTGTTTACAACTGTTTTTTTTTAAACAAAAACTCCCTGTGTGGTGTCAGGATTGGAATCACACTTCTCTTGTTAATTCCAAGAATTTTTAATGAGATGGTTAAACGTGATATTGCAGTGACAGGTTGCTAGCCCGTCGCCCACAATGCACTAACCCTTTCCCAGAGTCGACTCTTACGACACCCACGGGAAGAAAGGGGATGGTGCTATTCTAACCCGGCACCACACGGGTTATTTGTTTAGGTACTTAAAACAATATAAACAATCTTGACGTGTCTTTTTATTTAAACGTACACTTTATAAATCGAAATCTTTACATTTTACAATTTAGTTATGAAAAAATCATTTACTTTCATAATTGAATTGTATTATGTAACGATTTTCATTTTTAGACTGTGTACTTCAACAAAAAGACATGTCAAGATTGTTAACGTTGTTTTAACTATCTAAACAGATATAAGGTGTCACCTGTTACCATTTGTTTATTTTTTGTCTAATTGCAAACTTGGTGGTTAGGTCACAGTGCACAAACCGTGCGGGCCATAAAAAAAAAACTTGGTGGTTCTATTATGGAAATCTCTGTTTGCCTTTTCTGAAAATAGAAACTTTATAAGCGTTTATGTAATATGTTAACGATGAATAAAAAACACAAATTACTAGTATCTATGTGAGTGTAAGCTATTTAGTACATACTTAAAAAAAATCTAAAATGTTTATTTCACATATTATTATAGTTAAAGCCGTGATTTATTTGTAATATTTCACTATATGTGTAGTTCCTAGTAGTAGTATGTTCCTATTCTTGCACAAGCTAAATTTTAAATGGATAAAGAAATGGAAAATGCTCAATTATTAGTGTTTCACTTTATTCTTTTATTTCATTATTTCGGTTTTACATCTTTTAAACTATCGAATAAGCTTTTGCGTGGTTACTTTCAGGTTTTATCTCAGGATTTACCGGTTACTTAAACCGGACATCAACTTCGTTTAGTCACATCACTACGGAAACCTGACATAAAAAAAAGAATCTCTTCTCCTTGTCTTGCCTTGCCTGTCTTTCTTTCGTTTATGGAATCGAAATAAATTGTCTTAATTTAAGAACTAGCTTTGGTAGATTTGTATATAAAAGCTTTTAATTAGATAAACAAAAACCCTATTAACTAGTAGAGTTAGTGAGTGATTAATGGTGGTCGGTGTAATGGAAGCACAACACGTTTCGGTGACCGGAAGAGTTCAATAAACTTCAGATGTCAGTGCGCCAAGGAAAAGGCTGGGGCTCGTAACTGGAATTTAAATGTCATTTGATATTTTTATGTACGATTTTTAGAAGTGATTTATACACATCGCCTTCATGAACTTGTACTTTTGCTATGGAAAATCAAAACTCACCAGAGCGGACTGTGCCAATTCAGTATGCTCGTGGTTCGAGAGCGTTTAGGCAGTTTAAAAATCCACCTCAACCGCATATGTGTATTCAGGACACGTTACGCGACACTTCGGAGAAATTGTTCATTAATGTGTTGGGATGGCAGAAAATCGCGAATCCGAAGCAGTATTCGGACCCTATCCCCCTCTATGGGGGTATGCAGGTTGGTAGAAAACCTTTGTTCTACATTTACATAAGTTATTGGGTTAGTCGGTCAAGTTCGGGAAATACCTTTTGTTATTGGTGTCGATTGTGCCTATGCGAGTAATTATTGATTTGTGATGCAAGCAGTTTCTGTGGCAAACCTATCAAGTTATTTATATTCATGTTACAATCATACAATGCCATTTCTGATTCAATTTTCTGTTGTTAACACGGCGGGAGGCGCTACCGGGTAAAATTTACCACACGGTGCATAAATTCGCAACTATTTATTTTATTACTTAATTTTGAGCCGCGTCACTTTAGGTACCTTCCGAGAAACGTACGTTAGACCGCCTTTTGGAATATGTAGGCAGTGTGCATGCGGCTTTGGGACAAAACAGACATTTAAAGCGCGAATGGGTATTTTTAACCCAGTGGCGACTATTTGTGTCATTGTTTTAAACAGTCTACATTTAACATTTTTGTTGATTTAGATTATAAATATTCATTATTTCCACTCAGTGAAAATCATATAAAAGATTCCCAGCATTTAGAACATGGTGAAGTAAAAGATAATTCTGAAATTGAAGATAATGAAGAATATAGTGAACTTGAAAGTAATTCAGAGCATGTAGGAGAAGGCATACGGACAGTCCAGTTACTGATTGCAATTTATGAAATTTATGTCATAAAAATATGTAAAGAGCATACCTATATTCTATTTGTGAAGAATGAGCCCAAAAAGTATAGTCACATTGAATATTCAATGTGCCATATTGTAAGGAAAGTGATTATACTTTGAACATTTTTTTTTTTCAAAAAAATGCCTAATTAATGCATGTCACATTTATCATTATAAGTAAGAATATGAGATGTTAATTCTGTACTGATCTCTATTTATTTATTTTTTTATCTGTTTAGGGTCAAATTTTAGTTCTTTATAAGCTATGTGCAAAAAAATGCTGATTTTATACGCTGTGATTTAAAAAAATGTAGTAATTTATGTTAAGAGGGAACTACTTTTTCCCCCACATTATTTAGTAGAAAATATAACAAAATATAATATAAAAAAATGTTTTATTGAAATACTTATAATAGACCACCATTTTTGCAATTAACACATTGTGGTATTTTTTACCCAGTAGCGACTGTTCGTGTTGCATTATGGGGCGCGCCTCCCGCCGTGTTAATGAAGATGAAATTGGTTACTAAAACATTCTGTTCCTTAATCACTTTAATCAATTTTTAACTGACTGAATTTCATATACCTAGTAAAAAACTGGTTCATGAGCCACCATGGAATCATTTTACTGTAAACATCATAGTGACATGGTATCAATTGAAAAGTCAGGGAAACTCATAATGAATTTTCATTTGGAATGTTCCATAGTAGCTTATGTAGGGACAGCCCCGGATCTAAGGGGGGGCAACCGGGGCACCTGCCCCGGGCGGCAGAATCAGGGGGCGCCAAAATACCACCTATTATACATTAGTGTTAATCAAACGCTCACGAGAGGGGGCGCTATATCAAGTTCTTGCCCTGGTTCGAAAAAAATTGCCCCGGTTCGAAAAAATCGTAGATCCGGGGCTGTGTAGGGATATCCAGTCTTCCAACTATTTGCCTATTAAAAAAAATAGAAGGATAGATTGGATGATGGGATCTACCTGCGCCTGTTTTTAGGCGCGTAAGTCTTCATGTGCCAGTGGGTTATAATATAAATAAAAATATAATAACACAAAAATTAGAATTGCATCTACATGTCATCTGACACTGAGTAGATGAGTAGGGTAGAGCAGTCTATACTTTAGACCTTTAGGTACTTAAAAGATGGTAAACAATCTTGACATGTCTTTTTATTGAAATACACAGTCTAAAAATGAAAATCGTTACACTATACAATTCAATTATGAAAGTAAATGATTTTTTCATACCTACATTGAAAAATGTAAAGATTTTGATTTATAAAGTGTATGTTTAAATAAAAAGACACGTCAAGATTGTTTACCATCTTTTAAGTACCTAAAGGTCTCTAGTATACTCGTGACCATGGTCACTGTAACATGTGAGAATCACGAAGGTTTAAAACATTATGTAAAAACTTTGTATGTCTACTCCATCCAGGTGCCACAAGGGTGTGGTCCCAACAGCACCAGACCGCCGCTGCTCGTGTTTGCCGTCATGGTCAACCCTGACATCTTGAAGGCCAACGGGAAGAATGCGGCTAATCCCAGTGTAAGACCTTTAATTTTGAGCTTTTTTTTTTCTTTGAACCTAAATTTATGCTAGAAGTGACTGAAGCATGAAATAGCCCATGGTTTTGACTATGTAACCTTTTGTATGCTCTGCCTATCCCATTTGGGAATACATTCTAATTCATTCATTTTAACTCTGGAAAGGTATCCCAAATGTTGGAATTAGAACATCACCTCTCCATGTCTTCCATCAATTGTAAGAGTTGTAAGTAGTAGTTGAGTATTGTAAGCGGTGACTGAGGAAATTTGATTATGATGTTTTAGGTGACAGGCTAGCAACCTGTTACTATACCTTATCGGTTTAGGTAGTTAAAACAATATAAACAATCTTGACATGTCTTTTTGTTGAAATACACAGTCTAAAAATTAAAATTGTTACACTATACAATTTAATTATGAAAGTAAATTATTTTTTCATACCTAAATTGTAAAATGTAAAGATTTCGATTTATAAAGTGTATGTTTAAATAAAAAGACACGGCAAGATTGTTTACCTACATTGTTTTAACTACCTAAACCGATAAGGTATATTATGACTAATTTCAAACTCAAACCAAAAGTAGGTACTACAGAACGTGAATTAGTCATGGTTTAGCTTCTGTAATGTTTTGACTACTCTGCCTACCTATCGGAATACAGGTAGGATGTTTATAAATTAGGTTTGTAAATCCTGTCCATCAATAATCAAGGCACACAAATAACCTTGTAGCCACTGCGTAAAATTCAATGTCAATTTAATTTACCCCCATTATGATTGTTTGCCAATTTTCCTGTCCATGTAAAGCTTCTATTGATTTATAAAATTGATTGTTCTTAGCATTCAAGCATTCACTGCCTTTGTTTGGCACAGATTGAAAAACTAAGAAAATAGATTGTATTTGTGACCAAGAAAAGTATTAGTGGAAAAAGATGACAAATCCTTTAAATTGTTTAAATGGTTAAAACATTTGTAAATGTAGTGTTCCAATCCAGTGTAACCCTATTACCCTAACCCAAATACTATTGTAATTTAACGATCCTTTTGTAAATTACGTCTATCAGATAAAAAAAAATGGTGTGATGCATTTTCATAAAACAAATTAATCTAATCCGTCTATAGAACCCATGTGCCATTCTTTATTGTGAGCCTTATTGTAATCTTCAAGCCACCAATATCTTTTCCAGGACAGGGAGGCCTTGATCAGCCTCCTCTGCGACTTCGTGGAGGCCATGAACCCTGGGCTGGTACTGGCGAGGAACCCCGCTATCCTGAAGGACCGGGACTTGGCCGGGGAGCTGAAGGATGTGTGGCTGGCTGTCCAGAACAAGAGGGAGCGAGAGAAGGGGATGAACCAGGATGTCATGTATAAGGTGAGATTTCTTGGAGCAGATTGGTAGTGTGCCATCAAAATAAAAAACAGGTTGCAACAGTCTAGTTCAGGGGTTCCCAACCTTTTTTCAACGAGCCTCCCCGGATCACTAATAATATTTTCATGCCCCTCCTACTATTTTTTTTGTAAATTGTAGATTCTACAATAAAACTAGCATTGTTTTAACAACAATTAATTTTGTGTACTTTGTGTAAATTGAAATATTTTTTCTATTTAAAACATAAACGTTTCGCGCCCGCCTGACAATCATTTACGCCCTACAAGGGGGGGGGGGCGCCCCCCTGGTTGGGAACTCCTGCCTAGTTTTTACTGAGGACCGGGACTTAGGGGAGCTGAAGGACGTCTGGCTGGCTGTCCAGAACAAGAGGGAGCGAGAGAAGGGGATGAACCAGGATGTCATGTACAAGGTGGGGTTATATTAAACATCAAACTACCATGAGACTCACTCGTCTTATAAAATACGGTTAACTCACGTTTTAAATCGAGTTCAGCTCGACATGTTTCGGGCTATTTCGTAGCCCTTCATCTAGCAGCCGCGGCGGCTGCTGTTGCCAAATGTATACTGCCACCGCTCTCTTCGCTAAGATGGAAAGGTGAGGTTATACTGGCCACTGGCTTTCTGGGAGCAGCGTTTGACAGACTATGGATAGCAATTGGTACTACGCTATCAAAATAAAAACCAGGTTGCAACGGTCCAGTTTTTACTATTGACTGGGACTTGGGGGGAGCTGAAGGAACTGGCTGGAAGGAAGGTGGCTGTCCAGAACAACAGGGAGAGAGAGAAGGGCATGAACCAGGATGTTATGTACAAGGTGGGGTTCTGGCCACTGGATTTCTTGGAGTAACATTTCTTAGGGATAACAAATGGTACTGCATTATCAAAATAAAAAGTAGGTTGCAACAGTCCAGTTTTTACTATTAATAGGAGTGTATGTGTAGAAACTAATGAATGTGGATGAAGCAAAAGAGGTATGTCAGGATCGTAGCGAGTGGAACAAAGTGGTCTCTGCCTACCCCTGTGGGAAAGAGGCGTGACGGTATGTATGTATGTATGTATGTGTAGACAAGTTTTGATTTGGCCGAATCGAAAGCGACTTTTACCTAGCTTTTGCTATTGTACTACAGTAGGTACTTGTGTTAGTTTACAGTTCTCTTAATTTGATTAAAGACGATAGAAAGGGTTTCCGTCCTTCCCTGATTGTTTCTCAGTTCGTCTAGGAGTACGTTTTCTCCTTGCAGAAAATTTTCTTTCCATAATTAGTCGTTGAAGCTCGTAATAGTATCTGTTATGCCATAAAACGTGGCCCAGTAACTTACACTGTAATTCATTATGTAACTATCTATGGTGGCCATTTGCTGGTCATAACAATGTCTGCGTGTTTATGTAATGCATGAGCGCTACTCGGTACTATTCTGTATTATTCTGTATTATTCTGAGCTTGACACTTGGTTGTTAAGCCAGGTTTAGACCAAGCCAGGAACACTGGCGCCAGTCCTGAATAGAGCCAGTTCTGGCCTGGTTCATAATAATATTGTTTTGACGAGTGCAGAATTCCTGGATAATTCTTGTGGTGCGAACGGGTCACAGAGTTGAAAAATAGGTCGACGCTTGATTCCCGCCGGTGTTGGCAGCCAGCGCTGGCTTGTCTTAAAAAGCAGTTTACGCGAGACCTATAACAAGCCAGCATTGGCTTCGTCTAAACTTGGCTTTAGAGACTGGCTAGGGCTCCCTTCTCTTTGATTTGTTCCAAGTTTAAACGACACTGAGTGACGCAGTTACTGTCTGGCTAGAGAGAAGTGGTTGCTTTTTTGTTCTTCCGGTTTAATGTTAATGTGTTCTTTTATATCTTGTCTTAGAAGATAGCTTTTAACTATGTATTACCAAAAATGTGTTAAAAATTCCAGGTCTACGACATCGACGGGATTGGCGGCGAAGAACCAACTGAGGACGACAAACAAAAGAAACCCGTGAAGTCGTCCAAACAGATCCTGCTCAACGCCGGACAGAAGTCGGAGTTCGACTCCGGAATGAACAACTGCCAAATCAACCAGAACCACATCAACTCAACTGACAACACCACTTACTGTACCCCCGTCTACGGACAAATAGTCTCCACACGAGAGAACCACAATCAGATAAACGATATCCAACAGAAACTCTCCTCGAATGAGACCAAACCATCAACATCTTTCAGAAAAGACTGGAACACCGTTCACGGAAAAACACCCGAAGGCTGGGACGAATTTTCCAAACGAAACATATCCACTATAAAAAGCGGGGAAGACAAGAAGACCAAGGATGACAAGGCTAAAGTAAACGGGAAGGGCCACTACGACTTCTTCCCCGTTTTCGACAATAAAACCGAAGGACAAGCCACCGGTCCCGAGAACAAGGAAATAAGTGACGACTCTAAGATAATTATAGACTCAATGCAGAAACTAGTTCTGCGTACGACTGATAACAAAATTTGTGATAATAATACAAGTGCTCTCAGCTCATTAAGCTCATAACTTACGCTTTTACGATTTGTGCGGCTTGTGGAGTGGTGTGTGTTGAATGGAATTGCAATCAGGTTAATGGAGTACACCGAGTTTCTTTACAAGTTACTGACAGTGTTCGAGAGAGAACGAATCTATACTGAAAAGAGTTATCAGCTTAACATTTCTAGAGAGGTAAGTTTGATGAGCTTTTTCCAACCTTGTCTGTAAAATGTTATTAAAACTTGCGTTATGATCGAGTTCTTAGCTGTGTAAAATCTCCCCAAGTTTTTAATCGAATGTAATGAACAAAAATCTCATATTGATCTGCGGACATGTAGGAATGGTGACTAATTTAGGTAATTTGACTTTTGATTGGTGTATCTCATCAGCTGAGGTAGATATTAGAAGCAGATTATCTAAATTTTTTTGTGCGGGAAGTCAGTTTTAGGATATTAAGGCTAAACGCCCCTCTAGCATGCAAATAAGTTGTCGAATCCAAGATTAGCCTAACGAATTCTTTAAAGCTTTGGAGTAAAACATCTGGTAGTATGTAATGTTTTATTTCAAAACTTACACTACATTAAATAGGCAAATACCTTAGTAAATTTCATAGTAAACTGTGACCAACTCATGTATGGGTTTATTATTGCCTCCCATGATCGATCAAAAATAAAATTATCTGTTAATAAGCGAGTTGGTATGTTAGTGATTTTGTATATTGCTAAGTTTTTCATTGTTGCCAAGTTTTTGAATATTTAATAATGGCAATATGCTCATGCGTTATTCTAAATAATATTAACGGTTTCAATTTTAGTCCTCCAGCTGAACGGTTCTCAAGGGAATTCTTATCCTGTCTCTTTTACTCTTGAAGATTGTACTGAAAGAAGAGAGAGATAAAAATAAGTTTCCATTTTTAGTTTAGTCTATCTTTAATAAGCATGATCTCGACGTTCATGTTTTAAAGTTCTTATTATACAGGGTGGCCCATCTAAAACGGTCAGTATGGGGAAGTCCGAAACTATACGAGATACGAAGATCTCTTCTTAGGAACCATGACATCGATTTTAATAAAAAGAAAAACTGCATTCATACATTTAAAAAAAAAATGTGTATCAGTCCGGGAATCGAACCCGGTTGTTTTGAAAAAAAAGTACTATTTCTATTTAGATATCGATTATGTTGGTCTTAAGCAGTAAATATGTGTGTGTGTGTGATTTCTAAAATTAATAAAATGCATTGTTTTTACATGTTTTGATTTATTTTAGTAGGTGTTCGAAGTGACGACCGCCTTTCTCAATACCTACTATGTTTGTAACTGTGATCACTCTGAACACCTACTAAAATAAATAAAAGCATGTGAAAACAATGCATTTTATTCATTTTAGATATCATGTTTCCTGTACATATTTATTACTTAAGACCTACACAATCGAAATCTAAATAGAAATAGTTTTTTTTTTTTTCAAAACAACTGGGTTCGATTTCCGGACTGAGTACACATTTTTTTTAAATGTATGAATGCAGTTTTTCTTTTTATTAAAATCGATGTCATGGTTCCTAAGAAGAGATCTTCGTATCTCGTATAGTTTCGGACTTCCCCATACTGACCGTTTTAGATGGGCCACCCTGTATAAAGCCTGTCCAACACTGCCAAACAACGCTTCTAACCTACACGGAGAACTGGTTCTGCGGTAAAACTTATGTAAAACTAGAAAATAACTGTGAGTGCTCAAATCTGTTAGAACATAGCTTGCTGGCATGCTTGTAAACTTCGAATTATAAAGTTATCATAAAGTTTTGTGCTCAGAATCAGTGCACGATTTCTACACACTTTTTAGACTTTAGACCCCTAATGTTTAATAGGACTTTGTTAAACTTTTGTAACATTTGTATCTCGAATCGCCGGTATCAAACAAGTATTTAATATAGCGTAGATTTTATATGGTTGTTTAGTCAGTAAAATGTGAACCAGTCTTATTTTTATGTGCAATCATACATTTGTATAACATAGTTTAAATATTAATCATTTAATGAGAGTAATGCATGTCATATCTCACAAAGATCACAAAAAATCAGTTTTACCTGTTACAATCTAGATTTCATCTGGTCTTACCAACAAGTGGGATGGGGCTCAAATGAGTGAGGTTCAAAAAAATTGTACATACAGTGGAACGTCGATTATCCGAACGTCGATCATCCGAACGACCGCTTAACCGAACAGCTAGTTCTCGCTCGCTCAGACGCGGCTCTCTCACTCGCTCGCACGCAACCGTCTCCCCCGCTACCACTCACGTCCACTTGCACACATCATTTAGTCGGCGTTAGCTTACGTAGGAGTTTACTTAGTTATAAACGAGATTTATATTAAATATGTTTTTTATTGGTATATAAACGTATACAGTTCGATTATCCGAATAAACCGGTTTTCCGAACACCCATGTCCCCCAATTAGTTCGGATAATCGACGTTCCACTGTAGTTAAGGGCTTTAATAAAAACAAAAGTTAATTGATTCCTTTGTGTAACGACAATTACCCATACATTTTGTATAGGTAATTTTCGTTACACAAAAGACGCGATCGTGATTTTGTTTTTATTAACCCTTAATTTATGTACAATTTTTTTGAACCTCACTCAAATATTTGTAAGTTTTGAATTAAAAAAAACAAGAAAATTCTGTAGCTTCTTCTTCTGTAAATAATTTGTATGGACAATTTCACTTCCACAAGTGACCGCTACCAGCGCTGTTAACATTCTCTGTACAAATTGCATACACCGTCACTAGTGAATATGTAGGAGAAAAAAAATTGCCTTTGCATTTTGATGTATTGCTTATTTATTACTTATTTGTTGCTCCATTCCACTATGAAATGAATGGCCAGATATCGAGCAATTTAATTGTGTGTTTTATAGAGTTGGTTAAAATTGTGAATTATTTATTTGTAACTGAATTTTATGAAACTACACTAAAAGTTTCAGCGTAACTGGTCTAGCCCTCGTTATGTTGTGTATGATAGGATAAAAAATCATAGAATCTTATTTAAAGAGTGATTATTCAGAAATGTATAAGTGTTTATTGTCACATTTAGCTAAATAATTGTAATTTAGTTGCTATGTTATTCCGATGCTGCATTTATTTTGTGAAAATTTGTGTACACAATTATTTTTTGACGTGCTACTTTTGTATTTAGATTTAGTCACATATTTTATAGAGAGAAGTATTCCTAATTTTATTATTAATTTAGTGGTGGTATTTTCTGTGCCCTAGGCAGTGATAATTATGAATAGTGCTCGAACTATGTTCCTTAGCTATTATTCTATCTAGACATAGACATGTGTACTGTTGGAGTTACTGAATTTCGACTTTAGTGGAACTCTGTCTTAGTAATTTCTCTAGCATAAAATTATAATGCTCATATGACATTATTTGCAGTGAAAAGGTTCCATTTAGGTTGCGATTCTGTGCCTTCGACTGTACGCCGCGTCGCTCTAAACTAGTCTATTTTTGCAATTTTTTTATCGATTTCTCATAGTAATGTATTATTTTCTGATTAATAGTTTGTAATAGTTTTACCTTGAATCTTTTTGAACAAATTTTGCAACTGTACCTATAGTGTGATCAGTGGGTAGTTTTGCCTGGAAAGTTTTCCGGGAGTTTTGAAAATTGGTAATATTATAGATTTTGACGTG
>BHDV01006767.1:300785-318065 GCA_005406045.1 Adoxophyes honmai
TAGTAAATACGTACATAAACAGAAGTTTCCTTTCAGGATAAAGCTAATTTGAAGTCGGTTTTTTTTTGTTTAAAATTATTTACTAGACCCTCAATTTTATTGAATAACAAATTTAATGATTTAGGCAGTTATTTTTAATGGTTAGTTACAATAACATATTTCTCTGCTCTGTTGTATCTAGTCATGTCTAGTCTTTGCCTATCCCTGTAGAGAATATGGCATGATGTCTATGCGTGTAAATAGAAACAGTGAAGAAAAGGTAGTTAAACCTGGCAGATAAATGGCTATTTTTTATGCATAATCTAGTTAATAGCAGGGATGTTAGGAGCTGAGTATGACCATTATTTTTTTTTATTTTTTTTTAAATCTTATATTTTAACGAGGCTTAAGCACACTTGGTGACTATGTCAGCCTCATAGGGGACCTCGGGAACAAAATTCTCAATTACTCCTGGGTATGACCATTATTAATATATTTGCAGTCCGCATTGACAACCGAGTGAAGTGGGTGTGGGGCGGAGAGTTTGTGCATTTCATTCTGCACAAAGAAAACGTGGATACCATGGATGCAGCCAGCAGGCTAGCTGAACGTCTCCGAATGAAGTAAGTATTAGGAATACGCACACTTCTATTTCCATTTAACATACATACATAAACAATACACCCTATTACCTGCAGGGTAGGCAGAGACAACAGAGCGCCATTCTCTTCTATTCTGGCATACTTCTCTAGCTTCATTCACGTTCATCACTCTCGTCATACACGCTCGATGGTTTCGGGTACTCCTAATTCGGATTCTCTTTAGAATATCGCCGATCTGGTCGATATACGTTCTTCGAGGGCCCCAGCTCACCCAAACACACTTCCCTTGTAGATGTGCTTACGCACACTTGATTCTTCCATTGTCTCCGCATGCCAAAACAAATCGACACCTCCTACGCAGGAGGTCGTAACGTTAAATTTGTAACTTTTCAGGAGAGCGATTTTAAAACTCTTTTGTGTGTTTTGCAAGTTATATGACACTTATTGATTAAATTTTTGGCTCAATCTAGGCACAGTGGTTTAAGTAACAGGAAAAATATATATTTATTGCAATATAAATTATTATTTCATTAATGTTTAACAAAATTTAAAGTTACGACTTTATTCTTTTTGTCTAAAGGTCGTATAAGTATGTTACGACTGTTTACGTTTGAATTAGGTCACATGAACAGGTTGTATATGGTCGTAAGTACGAAGTAAAAAGACGTAACTACGATTTTTACACATGCATAGAGTCGTAACTTCATAGTTACGACGATTTGCACGGGGTACGGATGTTCGTGGCGTATACCTTTGCCAAGATACGACGTCGTAAGTCTGCTGTGATAAGTCGGACCGCGGCCCAATAGAACGGCGCAAATCGTCGAATGTTGTAGTGCGACGGTTTGCGTGGGACAATTCAAATGATACGACTTTTAGCGACTAGAAAACTCAGTAAATAACAATCATATTTACATTTTTGTTTCTGGAAGTTGTAGTTTGGATTAAAATAAATACAATGAGCCAAAAATCTCGTTTTTGGCAAAAACAGCGTTACGACCATTTGCGTCGGAGGTGTCGAAATGCAACATGCCTTTCTCTATTCTTATTATAATACTATCTTCCATCTGTTATAATATCTAAAATTATTAACGCGTTACCTTGGCCCTTGGATCAGTGACACATGCTTGTACTGAAATATCTTGTCCCCAAATTTTTACCCTGTTTTTTTTGTATTATAGTTTTTTTTTACAATTTAATTTTGTAACAAAATGTGTTGAAAAAATGAATTTCTGCCAAGTTTCTTGCGGCGCATCCTTGGCAATGATGGTCTTTCCGAAGCGCTGAACTCGAAAATGACGTGTTAAAATGCTCTTAGGAGCTTATTTGCATGAATAAAGTTTTGATTCTTGAATTATGCTAAATTATAATTACACTCTCTTACTTATCCTAACAAGACCATTATTCCTACATTCCAGCATCAAGCCTTCTCTCCTAGGCTACGCCGGTACCAAGGACCGTCGTGCCAAGACCTCCCAGTGGTTCTCGGTCCGCAAGCTGGACCCGCGGCGCGTGGCCGCCGCTGCTAAGGACCTGCGGGACGTGCACGTGGGGAACTTCAGCTTCCACCAACACCATCTGAAGCTGGGCATGCTTAAGGGCAACCGGTGAGTAGCCAATACTTCCCTTCCTAGTCATCGTGGTCTTTCACTTTCGGCTCCATTTCAAAGCTTAAAGTCAGACAGACATGCAGGGTCATTTCACCAACACCATTTGAAGCTGGGCATGCTTAAGGGGAACCGGTGAGTGGCCAAGGTCCAAATAGAAATATACAGGGTCATTCTACCAACACCACTTGGAACTGGACATGTTTAAGGGCAACCGGTGAGTAGCTTTAAATATACAGGGTTATTTGTCTCTCCAACGCGTCCGTGGATGTCGTAAGATATTAAGGAAATAGGATAAGGTGTATTTTAGGCCACCAAGCAACAGCGCAACGCAACGTCGGACCAGAAAGCGCAGCGTAGGACGTCCACCTACAAGATGGACAGACGACTTGATGAAAGTCGCCGGAAAACGCTGGATGCAGGTCGCTTCCAACAAGTATTTATGGAAGTTTAATGGAGTCATAATAAATGATAAATGACTATTCATAATTGAATATTATTTTATTATTCCTGATTTTTTCTTTGCATTGTTCAATTGTAGGTAAGCCTAAAATTTTTAGTTCCAATTAAAATTCACTTCTATTATGGTGGCCAGGTGCGAACACGATTTTAGAAACTGTCAAACGCCGTTGACTTTTTGTCTTTGTTATTTGTATGGGTTTAAGTGACAGAGAGAGTGCTATATCAACTGTTTCCGTGAATGAAATCTGGTTCATACCCCTTTCCAGTTTCCGCATAGCGCTCCGCAACGTGACAGCGGACGCGGCGGCAGTGGACACAGCCTGCGAGCTGATGCAGGCGGGCGGCTTCCTCAACTACTACGGCTTGCAGCGGTTCGGCTCGCGCGCTGACACTCCCACCTACCAAGTGGGCAGGAGTCTACTAAGGGGGGAGTTCCAGGAGGTCAGTGACGTAACTAATTTTACATACATGTATCAGGTCTCTGAATAGCTTCTCCACAATAATTTTATTAATTTACAACACACATCAGCACATCATAAATAAACCCCACACGACTCCTACTGTGCCTAATTTATATTGTTTTTTCACGTGTCACGTGGTTTCCATTTCCTATAAACAAGTACATCAAACCTTTTTGCTCCCATATACACATCAAGCTTATAATCCCAAATGGGTTAGGTTAAGGGGCAGCGCAGACGACAGACTTTTGTGCGATCGAGTCTGCGGAGCAATAAAAACTCTGAATGGAAACTGTCTGCGCGCCATTCAGAGATTTTATTGCTCCGCAGACTCGATCGCACAAAAGTCTGTCGTCTGCGCAGCGCCTAAGCATACAAAATGTTATATAGTCAAAACCATAGATACATGCTTCGCAGTCACTTCCCCCACGTGCCCTAACTTTTTGAGATGATGACGTTGATGATGAATGTGCCCCAACTCTTCCCCAGGCCATAGACGCAGTCCTGCGTCCCCGCGAAGGTCCCCTAGAGCACATATTGAAGGAGCACATTGCGCGCGGGCCGGCCGCCGCGCTGGCCCTAGCCAACAGGCGTCACTCTGCGCCCGAGTTGCGGTTACTACGAGCGCTTGCCGCACAGCCTAAGGACTTGCTTTCTGCGCTTAACAAGGTTAGTTAAAGCTGAATAGTTTGTTTGAATGCACCCTTTTTTTTTTTTGGTTTTTTGAGGTTGCTTAGAGCGCTCGCTGAACAGCCTAAGGACTTGCTTTCTGCGCTAAACAAGGTAAGCTACCCGTAAGGCTGCCTGTCCACCGGAGCGGAGCGAGGCAGCAGAGGGGGAGCGGGATAAAAATCCACCAATAAAATTAGGAGAGCGAGAGTAGTGTATCTCTGGGGCGGTTGTTCGTAATTTGAATAATTTGATTCATCTCCCAACAGCAGCGGTGGGATAGCTTAAAAGCCTTCGCTGAGGAGACAAAGATAAAGCTTTATTTTTGTGTTTTAATATTAACAGAAAAGAATGCCTATTATCGTGTTCTACCGATGACACAACGAACGATCGCAGGATTTTTCCCCCAACTGTAAAGACTGCCACATTTTAGTTTTTTGACAAAACGAAGTCTGTATGTAGTTCTGGTTGTAGTGTCCGACAGTTGGATAGAAATTTGATTATAAACGATCGACGAAATAAGGTATGCTTAAGCGACAGGCTACCAACCTGTCACTATTATACTCTTCCACCTGTTTCCAAACCTAAAATTATGCAAGAAGTGGCTGCGAAGCGTGAAATAGTCATAGTCATAGTTTTATCAGTCACGTTTTGTGTGGTCTGCCTACCCCATTTGGGAACAATTGTTGTGACAAAATTTATTTTAAAATGAATGCAAACTATTCCAGTTACCTCGCAACACGCGTCTGCTCTACCTACACTCGTACCAGTCGCTGATCTGGAACCGCGCCGTGTCGGAGCGCGTGCGCCGCTTCGGCCTCCAACCCGCCAAGGGAGACCTCGTCCCGCTCACAGAGGTCGATGGTAATACAGGAAATAATTAAACTTTCGTGATTGTCAGGTGCAGCGCAGGCGACAGACTTTTTGTGCGATCGAGTCTGCGGCGCACAAAAAGTCTGCATGGATTGTATTAATTGTGCGCCGGACTTTTTGCGCGTCGTGTGCGTTACTCCATATAATTGCATAGGTTCTATTTTCAGACTAAAAAGTGCGTCACGGATAGTCTGTCGTCTGCGCAGGGCCTAATTACATAGGTTCTATATACACCTCACAAATACGTTTCGATTACGAATACGGGATTCTGAATGCATAGGCCTAGGAATTCCGAATCAGATTTATTTTCGAACGAAAAACCACTGTTTGTATGTGGCTGGTCCACAGATTTACACGGATTGACTGCGTTCGATATTACGGATCGATATTTCGAAACGAAATTCCGAAACAGAATTCCGAGTGTATGTGGCCGCTCTATAGGTCAATTGTTGTGAATTGTCCCATGAAATTATTTATGTACTTTTATTTTTATTTACGTTATTAAAGTATCCAATTCCAACTGGAACGTTAACACATCTTAAATATTTTACCAGACGACATAGAAGAAGACAGCGACACAGAAGACAACGCAGACGCGGATCCACAAAATGGCGGAGACGCCGATCCACAAGATGGCGGCGACAAACAAGACGATCAAAATGGCGCCCAAACGGACGACGCCAAAGCGAAGGAATCGAAGGTGGAACTGGAAAAGGTTCCCGTCAAGTTTCCAGTGAAGGTTTTGACCCAGGAAGATGTTGATAGCGGCCAGTTTAGTATATTTGATGTGATAATGCCCTTACCGGGGTATTTTATAGACTATCCGCCGAATATGGTTGATTTTTACAAGCAGGAACTAGAGAAAGATGGCCTCACGTTGGAATTGAAGAACAAAATTAAGTAAGTGGCTTTATATTCTTAATTGGAATCATGTTGTTTATTTTCTGCCGTTTTTGGGTTTAGAATAACACCTCTCCATTTCTTCCGTGGATGTCGTAAGAGGTGATTAAAGATATAGGTTTAAGTATATTTTAGGCGACAGGGCTAGCAACATGTCACTATTATACCTGCTAACTGAAAACCTAAAAAATATGCTAGACGTGAAACGTGACATGACATGGTCATGGTTTTGTCTATGTAGCGTTTCGTGTGCTCCACCTACCCCTTTTGGAAATACAGGCGTGACGTATGTTATGTATTTTGAAAAAAAAAAACTTTGTGCTAAGTTTCTTGGGGCGTATTCTTCTTAAGTTTACGAAACGCTGGAAGACTCGAAAATGACGTGTCCAATCATCATCAATCAAAATTACTGTTACTCTCATAGTTGAATGTATTTATTTCCATAAATAAAGTTTTTAATTTAGTATTCTGTTTATCCCCAGGAGTCTCAGCATGTCCGGGGCGTACCGGCGCGTGGTGACGCGGCCCATCGACATGTCGTGGCGGCTGGCGCGCTACGCCTCGCCCACGGACGACCTGATCCTGTCCGACCTGGACGAGTTAAGGGGCGTCGAGCTCAAGCAGTCGCCAGGTTCGTTCACCCGTCCTGTGTTTATTTACCACTAGCTTTTGCTGGCAAGTTCGCTCGCGTTAAATTCTGGACAACACAGAAGAGATCTCGGAATTGTCTTTACGCTGCTGTAGACGATATTATGATGGAGCGACGGATTGACGTGATTTTAGGTGGAGATAGTAGAAGGGAAAGAGTTACATAGGCTACTTTTTGCCTATTCATAACCCCCCCCCCACTTCCCTAAAATGAGGGGTGGAAGTTTGTACGGATCGTTCCGCAATTTTCAATGTAGAAAGCTATAAATTGGTATGCGGACTATTTGTGAGTAACAAAAAATCGTACATATTTTTTTAGCATGTTCGCGTGTGTCCAATGTCTAGAATCTTTTCATTCTATCCCCAAATGTAAAGACAAATAATATCGTCTACCTGAATGATGAATACCTTCGGTGTTACCTGAATTCAACGCGAGAGAAGCCGCGAGCAAAAGCTAGTATTAAATAATGTACAATACAAGAATATTTACTTGCCATAAGGTAAATAACGATGGTCAATCATGACTTTGTACCATCTGTAAAAAACAGTCCTCGCATATAATTTGTTTTTTTTTTTTTTTTTTTAATTTGAAATAGTCGAAATCTAATCTATATTTTTTCCACAGGAGGCCAATACAAGGCCCTACTCCTCACAATGTCCTTACCAGCCAGCTGCTACGCTACCATGGCCTTACGCGAACTTCTGAAGGTCGACACTTCAGGAGACAACCAAGCTTTGCAAAATAACTACCACAAAGTCAAAGGCGATAAGGAAAATGACGGAAAAACAAGTGACGAAAAAAGTAATGACGAAAAAGCAAATGATGATAAGATTAATGACGGAAAAACTGAAGAAGGAAAAGCGAATGACGCAAAAGAGAAAAGTGAAATTATTGAAGATAGTGAGGCCAACGGGGGAGGGACAGAGAAGAGGAAAATGGAGGATGAAGGGAGTGAAGCGAAGAGGTTGAAAGTTGATGAATAAATATTAAGGAAAATTATGCTGTTGTTTTCTTTCTTCGAGTTTAGAATACAGGATTTAAAATACAGTATATTTCAAGACTTATGGATTTTGCACTTTGATCCTGTAGGTATCTTTTCATGAATTTAGAATATCACAAATAAATAAACAAGTTTTATTATCATTATTTAATGTAACTTAGATAAGATTAATTATGTAGAGTTGCTAAAAGTTACAACTTTGTTTACATTTATATAAATTGAATTTTTTGAAGATAACATTTAAAACGACGTACAAATAGTGGCTAAAATGTCGGGGATACGGAATTAAGGCTAAGCGCGCACTACGACTTTTTGTCGTGCGACACGATTTTAAAATAACGCTGTCCATACTGATTTTTTCATCATAGTGCGCGCGATGACATATAAACCCTTACGTTGCATTTCTGCGACAAAATTGTCGCGCGACAAAAAGTCGTAGTGCGCGCTTAGCCTAATACAAACAATTGCGTATCGGCGTCGCAACTTCTCACTGCCAGCGGGTGTTCCAAATTTTTATTAATTAAGCTCGTCATTTGTTTGAATGATGTTCGAAATTTTAATGTACAGCCAGCAACAAAGATATCGACACGGTTAAAGTGCCAGAATATGTACATAAAGACCTAGACAATAAGAGCGAGTATACATTTCTGTGGGAAAGACTCCAATAGAGACATCTCTCTTCAGGTAGATGTTATGGAACCGATTTACAGAGAGATTCAACCAATCTTCGAAACCTCGTTGGCGCTATGTAGGATCACCATTTGACAGTTGTGTATGTAATAGTTAGTAATATAGGGGGCGCTAGGGCGCTTCATGTCTTCGTCACTGTGACTTTGTTAGTTTGTTTTTGTTGCTGGTTGTACGGTTGGCCAAGAAGTGGTTCACCACTTGACAAAAGTTTCTATGAGATCAAATTATCACTACGATATAATAATAGGTAAAATAAATTAAACCAATACAATAATAATAAGCTATTGCAACTGTTATAAAAATATGGCAAGGGGAAATCGACCTTGTTGGTACATGAGGTTCAAATATACAGCGATCTTATGAATGTAGACCAATTTTTTAAGTTAATGCTTAGGATAGGTACCTTCACGTTTTTTATTATAGAGTTCAGGGTTTTGCTTATTGCAAATAGAAAGGTAGACATTACAATGTATTACAAAAATACGAGTACCTAAACCAGAAAGGGGGTTAAATACAATATTTGAAAAAAAAAACATAAAAAAAGCAATTTATCCTCATATCAAGTTTACAAACTTTTTTGAATGAAAAATTGAAAATCGGTCAAAGAATACATTCAGTTCTATTAAGTGACAGCTGACTAGGGGTTACATTCTTATTCGCTTTAATAATTTTAATTTTTTCCCGTTTTTTACATACCGATTTAACAATTTTAAGATAATGCTACCACGGGATCCAAGTTTCTTAATATAGCCCTTTTGGGCGTATATTCAAGCGTTTCAACCGACACATTCATCTGGTTAGATTGTATACGAATCTGCTGCAGATTTTGATATAGTTTTTGACTATTTGTTAAGAATTTCTGTAATAATAGATGCTTAAACGACGCTATCAGAATATACTTCCATTTTTATAGAAAGGTGTCCAGATGAATGAGACGGTTGAAACGCTCGAATAAATGCACTTTTACTTATTGTAAAAAGAAAGGTACCATCGCGAAAAGGGATTCTTGAGCCACTTACCTATGTTTGTAACTTGGTCGTGTAATACTAATCCAATAGCTGACATCTAGTCGGCCACATCGATCATTGATTACATGTCTAAATGCGAACAGTGGCAAGTGGCTCAACAATCCCGGTTCGTGACTGTACACACTATATGTTAGACCAGCCATACTCAAAGTGTGTTCCGCGGAACTCCAGGGTTCCGCGACACCTCTGGAAGGGTTCCGCAAGAACTTAGAAAAAAAAACACCACTGTCTGGTCAAACGTTTTGGAGCAGCGTACGGACGGACGGATGGAGTGTAGTTATTTTGTAGGGTTCCGTCAAGTAGGGCAGGAGTACCGTTTGTGGCCACCTTAGTACCATTTTTGGCCAGCTGACATTTTAATTAATTTACAAAAAATCACAATACTTAAACCATATTTTTATTATTACTTTTATTACTCTATTGTTGTCGTTATTGAGAGTGGCCGTAACGCTATGTAGAGTGTATCATTGTATGGAAAACAAGCTAAACCAACTAAAGCCAATAAATTTCGACGCTTTAGGGAGTTTGTCGTTAAATCGAGTGTTGTAATATAGAGTTTACACTGTATTTCCATCAATTCATTTGTAATTGAATCGAAATTTTAATGTTTTGTTAGTATAAATTTTGTTATATTGTTTATTTAAACATAATGGCCACAAAGGGGTCGGTGGCCACAACCGTGTCACCTGCCCTATTTCGCTTTCCGAAAGGGTTCCATCAGCAAAAAAGTTTGAGAACCGCAGTGTTAGACAAACTATAACTGTCTACGCGACGTGCCAGCGGCGTCGAGTGCCCGCGTGCGCCGCGCAGTGCGCGCGCAGCTCGCCCGGCGTGGGGAACGAGCGCGGACAGAACACGCATTTGTGCGGCTTGTTCTGCGGACAACAGTAAGTAAGTAAACACTTTGTTGTACTTAAGGTAAGAACACAAAATCCTTACTAATATTATAAATCGGAAAGTGAGTTTGCTTGTTTCTTCCGCTTTCACGCCGTAACTACTGAACCGATTGCTTTGAAATTTTGCATACGTAAAGTTAGAAGACCGGATTAAATAATTGGGCACTTTTTATCCCGGAAAAAATGATGTTCCTGAGGGAATGTTCGCTTTATACCGCAGTATAACCGAATTCCACGCGGGCGAAGCCGTGGGCGGAAAGCTAGTAGACAAACTAAAGTTAAACAGTTAAATTGACCGTGAATATTTTAAGCACTGGTAAACATGCCTGAAAACCCCTCTGAAGTCATGAAGTTTTTTCCAAGATCTGAAAATATTGCTGTTTTGTCCTTCGGCTATAAGTCAACCGCGTAACATCGCAATGTCTCACGATTGCAAGTGCGTACGCGCCGACTATCAGGACCTGCATACAGGACGTAATGTAGGTTAAAACGTTTGTCTTCCAAAAGGTCAATAATGAAAACATTCGAGAAATATTTTACAAGTCTTTTCAGACGCGTATACCCGAACACTGGTTAAAATATGAGTATTTTTTTGTTAGTATTTTGTGTTCTGTCCTTTTGTTTACTAAAGTGTCTACTGTAGTGGAAAGGTTTTAATAAAAAGTAGTGATGTTCCGGATATCCGTATCCGTATGCGTATCCGCGGATATCCGAGGGAAAAGAAAAATCCGTATCCGTATCTGTATCCGTTACTTTTCGAGCGGATCTTTTACGGATCTTTTTCAAGTGATGAGGTAGAATTAAAAAACTATTAAAATCCATTCAGAGTATTTTTATGTATTTAATTCAAATATTTGGCACCTTTACATTGTAGACATCTAGGTAAATAGATAGATCTTTATAACCAAAACAAAAGTAACTATCCGCGCAATGCAAGTCAAAACATTTCCTGCCTGACGTTGCGGCGAGCGTAACGTCAACTATCGTTTCAAAGCCGCGGGTGCTGACACCAAATGAATAAGAAAATAAAAATCCGTATCCGTATCCGTATCCGTGGATCTTGATTCTAAATATCCGTATTCAGATCCGTATCCGCGGATGGATATACATTTTTAACGATCCGGCACATCACTAATAAAAAGTTACCTTCGTGTGGGTCATCCGATGGTAATACAAGTTGGAGCTAGCCGTGAAGCATTTTCCACACTCGGGACACTTATGCGGCTTTTCTCCTACAAACAATGGAAAATTAAGTTGCTTCCCGCATCTACTCCTAACTTCTTTACATGGTGACCAGTAGATACCATAAGGCCTCGTGTGAGGAGAGGCGCGGCGTCTAGCGTAGCGTCGCGACCCGCATTCCATTCAAACTTATGGCGTTATAATAATAGGTATGAGAGCGTTTACGGAGAAGCGGCGATACGGCGCCGTAAACGTAAAACGATGCAGTGCCAGTGTGTTCATCGTGCGAATACATCGTATTCAATTAACTATGAGTCATAATGGGGCGATTCCTGTGCACTTGGCTCACCTGTGTGTATCCTGCGATGCGTGTTCAGGGAGCTGGAGGTACTGAACCCCTTGCTGCAGACGTTGCAGATATGGGGTTTCTCACCTGGGAAAATAAGGACCGTATCGTTAATTATGGAAACAGGTTTGTAGTACTTAAAAAAAGTTATATAATAATATAAATATAATATATAAATGTCAATCAGTCAAGTATTGAGTCTAATATTGGATTCAGTACAAAAAATATTGAGAACTGTTGAAAAATTCCAAGACGAAGGGTCTATCCGCGAAACAACGATTTTCTATTGTGACCAAATATAGCGAAGGATCGGGTATGACGATGAGAAAAATTGCAGAAATGGAAGGTGTTAGTCTGAAAACAGTTTATAGCACTATCAAACGGTTAGGCATGAACCATACTTTCAAAGATTTACCTGGTCGAGGTAGAAAACGTGGTCCTTTGCATCATAATTTGGACAAGAAGACATGCGGGCAGTTTGCGAGAAATTAAGGTATTTCCACTCGAGATTGTGCGAAAAAATGCCAAACTTCTTTAGCAATGGTTCAACGTGCCAATGAAAGCAACATGCTGGTAACCTATAAGAAACAAAAACAGCCAAAACGCACTAAAACCTAGGAATCTACCGCTAAAACTCGGGCTAGAAAACTGAACGATAAAATTTTAACTAAAAACAAACAATGTATTATTATGGGCGACGAAACTTATGTCAAACTTGACTATAAACCCTGCCTGGGCCGCAATTTTATACCGTAACGAAAGATGCAAAGGTCTCTCAAGAGGAAAAATCAATTTTTTGCAAAAAAATTTGGCCAAGAGGTAATGTTTTGGCAAGCTGTTTGTCAATGTGGGATGAAAACGACTCCGTTCTTCGTTAAGGGTAACTTGAATGCTGATATTTACAGGAAAGAAATGTCTTCAGAAGCGAATATTGCCACTTATTCGCAAGCACAGAGGTCGCACATTATTTTACATCGATTTAGCTGGCTGCCACTATGCTCGCCATGTGCTAGACTGATATAGAGGGAATAACGTCGACTTTGAACCAAAAACGTTCAATACCCCTAATTGTCCTCAGATAAGTCCCATAGAGAGATTTTGACCTCTGATGAAGGCAAGATTAAGAAAACATACTAAGCCAACAGATAAAGTCGAGGAATTAAAAAAAGACAGGATTCGTACGTATAAAACCTTCAACACTTTAGCTGTCCAACGGTTAATGAAAAACATTAAAAGCAAGATCGGGAAACTGGCCAAGGGGACCAGTAAATAAAAATAAGTTACTCTAATTATTGTGTTTGCACACTCATATGTATATGAGTTTAGTTGTTTTCCTATAATATAAAATGTTACCACAAATTACGAGTATTTTACTTGTTTCCATAATTAACGATACGGTCCTTATCATAAGAATACAGTAAATTATGAATACTGCGTTGGACGTCCATCTACAAAATGGACAGACGATTTGATAAAGGTCGCTGGAAAACGCTGGATGCAGGTTGCTTCCAACAAGTACTTATGGAAGTCTAAAGGGGAGGCCTATGATGATGGTGATGACAGTAAATTACCGCGAGACTCTCTCATCTTGAAAAATATACGGAGAACTCACGTTAAAATCGAATTTAGCTCGGCATGTTTCGGACTAATAAGATTGAAGCGCAAGTCGCGCGATCAGAGCGGTGGCGCGCAGTGCCCGTTTAGCAGTAGCAGCTGCCAAGGCTCCTAGATGAAGAGCTACGGATAAGCCCGCAACATGTCGAGCTAAACGCGATTTAAAACGTGAGTTGTCCGTATATTTATCAAGATGAATGCAGTATTTCGTAGCCACTTTAGCATATTTGTAGGTCTTTAGTTTTGATGTATACCTATGTGAAGTGACAGGTTGTTGGCCTGTCACCTACAAATCCTACAATGCAGGGTATTATTAATACCTTAGTCGCCTTTTAAGACGTCCAAGGAAACATGGAGACGAGTTATTCTAAACTAAGTACCTATTACATACGTAATCGTATCCAATTTTCAATATTCAATCCATCGCTGATTTAGCTAGATTAATAAAAAGTTGACAATTTTTTTCACGATTTAAGGAAAATGGTTTTTCCTTTTTTAAACTGAATCAGAAGCACAATCCACACATAAAAAATCGATAAAAATGTCCCAAAAAATTGTGGGTAATTTTTATTTTATTTATATCGAGTGTGTCCATCTCTCAAAAAGTTTTTTTTCTTCCATTTATGAAAATGTGGGAGAGTTAAGGTTCTTAATAAGTACCTATTAAGATTTAAAATTTAAAGTGTACCTACTACCTATATTAAAAAAAACAACTTCTAAATTGGTTTCGTTAAATCATTAAGTGTATTTGTCTATTAATAAAACCCCTTAAGAAATAAAAAAAAAAACATTTATACTCGACCAACTTTTTCGTATTTTTATTTCTACTTCAGTGCGAAACCCCCACGTACCCCTATAAGATGTATTTGTATTACAATACCTGGGGGTCGTGATCCCTTGAAAAACAATCACAGCTACAAACCTGTGTGAGTCCTCATATGCCTCTTCAACAACGATGGTCTATCAAAGGTCTTCAGACACACTTGGCAAGGCAGCACATTCTTCCCGCCTCGCTGCAAACACTGGCTCTTGCAGCCCAAATACTGGCTACTCTCATACAACTTCACCAATTGGCTATTGATCCCAGCTAGGAACTTCAAATCAATTACGCTTAACGTTTTTGATTTTGTTGAGAGATCAAGTGGTTCTATTTGTTCAAAGGAAGTTTGGTAATCCATTATAAACAAAAGAATGGCGCGTTTGATTTAAGATTATGATGACGGCTTTTGTTTGATGTTGTTTTGTTTTATAGGGTAGTTTGCGAAAGCGTTATAGATTTGCTGGTATGATGAAGTTAGCACATACACGTCAAAGACACTATGTTTCAAGAAAGATTAGTTTAGATGTTTCGTATGATTCTTAAATTTGAATTACTAAACTTTTAATTTATTTTGGTTTCGCGAAATTCTTCACAGTTTTAGATGAAATTTGGTGTTTCCATGGAATTTAGTGAACTTTTTCTAGATTTCCCTAACACTGTCACTCTTCAAATTTTCCGATAGGACTGTGTGAATCCGTATCGGGTATCCATTTAAATAGCGGGGTGGACAATCGTGGTGTAATCGCGCAGCTTTGTGTATTGTACGGAGCTAATCGACGTGATTTGGCAGTTTTTTAGGGACCCGCCCTGGAGCTACGAATGGAAGCTCCAGCTGAGTCTTCGAGATTGTCTGTTGTTTGTCCGAATTTTATGCAATAACATCAATCAACAACATTTTTGAGCATGGGTCATCATTTATTTTTATTACTTTGGTACTTAGAAATAAGAATAATAACAAAAAAATGTTCCGGATTTGCTTTTATCAGTACAAATGGTAAAAAGAAAATCAGTGAAAATACTTGAAAAATACATAGAGATCATTTATTAAAAGACATCGAACATCAAATTATGATTTCTTTCTTAGAAAAAAGTTTTAAAATAGAGTTAAAAACAATTAAAAGTTAGTATTTTTCCTATTCCTATCATGTTCAGTAGAATTTTCTCATATTAACCCTCAAATATAGTCTCCCCTCATGCATTCAGTATGTATGACCCTAGCGCCACCTATTGTCAAGTTGTAGGACTTCTTTCACAAACTCCATCAACTGTCAAAGTGTTCTACATCGCGCTAACGAAGTTTAGAAAATATTTAGCATAAATACAACTTCCAATTTTCTCTTTGTGGACTTTGGCCCCTAGGTATAACATCTGCCTGGAGAGAAACAACTTTAAATTCGATAAGGGATCATAATATGATATAATTTGCCATATTTTCACTAAGCCACGGTCGCCAAGGACCAGCAAGCGCAGCGTAGGACGTCCACCTACAAGATGGACAGACGACTTGATAAAGGTTGCTGGAAAACACTGGATTCAGGTCCCTTCCAACAGATATTCATGGAAATCTAAAGGGGAGGCCTATGTTCAGCAGTAGACGTCTTATGGATGAAATGATGATGTAGGTGCCATAACGATTTATGTTTGCCGTACATGGTCATAATGGTCACAATACAATCCTAACCTGCGCTACAATCACCGATTTCTGACACATTTTGACACTCCGCTCGCTTTGCTCGCCCCGCTACACATAGTAACGACCGACCATAGATACTAACTTAACCTAACCTACAGTTTTTTTGCCCATCTTCATCCATATTCCATTTTATCGCAATTGTCCTTATGCTACCAGTGTGGTTTCGGGTCTAGAATAACCCCTCCATTTCTTCCGTGGATGTCGTAAGAGGCGACTAAGGAAAATAGGTTTAGGTATGCTTTAGGCGACAGGCTAGCAACCTGTCACTATTATACCTGTTCCACCTGTTATCAAATTTAAAATTATGCTACAAGTGGCTGGGAAGCGTGAAATAGTCAAGATCATGGTTTCGTCAATGCCACATTTCGTATGCTCTGCCTACCCCGTTTGGGAACATAGGCGTGATTGTATGTATGTACGGTTAGCCTATCGCCTAAAATATACCAAAGCCTTAGTCGTCTCAATCTTGCGACACCATGGTAAGAAATGAGGCAGTGTTGTTCTAACCTCCTGATGACCAGCGTCAAATTATGTGTAGTTCAAAACTGACTCTTAAAATCAAAAGATAAAGTTACAAATGACTTGGATTTTATGTACTATGTATAGGACGCAGGTCGTCAGAAGGCTAAATCCGATTTTTACCCACCCTGGATACCACATCCTATCCTCCATTTCCTACTCCTCGTCTTGTATTGAAGAAAACGTAATCGCCATAAAGGTGACGCGCCGAAATGTTTGTGTTGCTTGACAAACGACGCCATATTGTGTGGTGAAGCGCGGTATTGTGGTGCCAGTAATATAGGAAAGCGATTTATTTATAGTCCTTTAATACTATTTGGTTGGCTGTTACCGGGTGATGTTTTCTTGAGTTAAGCCCGTCACAGACTCAGCTATAATATACATGGTGCTCGTGAGCATTGCGAGAGATTTCAACCACGAATTCCAGAGGCTATAAGAAGTTATAAATATAAATGTTATATGAACTTAGGTCGAAACACGATTTTTTTTTATAATTTTCATACATAATAATTGCTAATGTCGTATAAACGTGCCTTAATAATAGTAAAAAAAATCGTGTTTCGACCTAAGTTCATATAACATTTATTACTTCTTATAGCCTCTGGAATTCGTGGTTGAAATCTCTCGCAATGCTCACGAGCACCATGTATTTTATATATTTCTATATATTATTTATATGGGTCTACAAAAAATATAGTAATATGGCTAGCTATAAAAATAGTAATATATATTATAGCTAAGTCTGTGACGGGCTTTAACTGTATAATAATGTTAAGTACGTCTATACTTACATACGTCTTTATTCCCAAATGAGCAGCAATAACACACGGGATGCTGTTACGTGGACGACTATGACTATTTCTGGTTTCGTAGCCACTTCTAGCATAATTTTACGATTAAAATTAAGGGGCATAACAGTGACAGGTTGCTAGACTGTCACCTAAAATACATCTTAACCTATTTCCATTGTTGCCTCTTACGACGTCCTCGAAAGAAACAGTGAGATGTTATTTTAAACACGACACCACACGGTGCTGTGTTTTATACATATTATGTAGATACAAATAGCACAAATTAATTGTGGTGTCGGATTTAGAATAGCAACGCTCCATTCGTCGTAAGAGGCGACTATGGAAATAGCTATCTTAAATGCTTTAAACACCTCCCTCTTTCATCAATGTTTCATGGCGGCTGTACACACTCGTCGAGACACCCCGAGACAGGCCGAGCGCGGGTGTGTACAGGGCGCTCTCGTCTCGTCTCGCTCTCTCTTTCTCATATCGGTCGCTCTCG
>BHDV01006767.1:319790-376855 GCA_005406045.1 Adoxophyes honmai
GACTTTTACATCTCTGGTTGATCTTTCGGTCTTGGCTTCAGCTTTAGTGACAAGTAATCAGTCCTTATTTACTTGGTCCAAGATAAACATACACATACGGTCACGAACAGGGATTGTTGAGCCACTTGCCACTGTTCGCAATTTAGACGTGTAATCAATGACAGATGTGACTGACAGATGTTATCTATTGGATTAGTATTACACGACCAAGTTACAAACTAGGTAAGTGACTCAACAATCCCTGTTTGCGATGGTACATACATCACGCTGGTACTTTCAAATGGGGTAGGCAGAGCACAAAACGTTACATAGTTAAAGCCATGATTATTCTACGGTTCGTAGCCTCTTCCAAAATGTTGGATTTTGACATATGACATGTATTATGCATGTTTGTATGTTGCAAGTAAGATTAGAACCAATTCCAATAGACCGATTGAGCTGAAACTTGGTATACTTGCGTAACTTGGATGACAATACAATATTCCGGTAGTGGATTTCAGGCGGCCCAGCCGAGACTGTCTCCGATGGAGGGAACTCTTCAACGGTTGGTCTGATTGACTTGAAATCTGGTGTACATAGTCTAGGGTGGATGACAATGAAGTACAGTTGGCAAAAAGTACAGTCGACAAAAAAGCTTTTGTATCGAAAATGAATTTTTTGTTGGTAAGCTTATTTTAGCCGTGGTAGCCCAGCGGTTCAACCTGTGGCCTCTCAAGCAGAGGGTCGTGGGTTCAAACCCCGGGCTCGCACCTCTGAATTTTTCGGAATTTATGTGCGATATCGAATTTGATATTTATCACGAGCTATTCGGTGAAGGAAGACATCGTGAGGAAACCTACACACAGCGACGAAGTAATTCAACGCTGTGTGTGAAGTTCCCAATCCGCACTGGGCCCGCGTGGGAACTATAGCCCAAGCCCTCTCGTACTGAGAGGAGGCCTGTGCCCTGCAGTGGGACGTATATAGGCTGATGATGATGAAGCTTATTTTAGTATTTTACCCTATTATTGAAAGACATAACCCACCTCTCTGGGGGGTGGAGGGTAACTCCGACCCCATTAAAACAAGCGCAAGGTAACAGGGTTTGTTATTGGTTCTTATTCAAATTCGCAAATCGGATTGGCTCAACAAACTTGTTAAAAGAATTTGGAAGTTTTTCCTTTATTTAGCTTTTTATTTTGTCTATTGTTTGAGAGTTCAAGTTAGGAATGCTGTGGATTGCGATTTTGAAATTGAATTAGGTTTCGGTTTGTTAAGGGCTTGTTACTACTGCTGGCTTAGATTATAAGCTGCCCTGTATTTTTTACATACCTACATACATCACGCCTGTATGTCAACAAGTCATGACTATTTCACGTTTCGTGGCCACTTCTAGCAAGTTTTAGGTTTTAAGTTGGCAGGTATAATAGTGAAAGGTTAATGATAGCCCAGGTTAGGTACATTTTAGGCGACAGGCTAGGGATCTGTCACTATTGTACCTTTCAACTTAGACATAAATACATACAATCACGCCTGTATTCCCAAACGGGGTATGCAGAGCACACAAAACGCTACATAGAAAAACGATGACCATTTCACGTTTTATGACCACTTCTAGCATAATATTTTTAAGGGTTTGAGGTGGCAGGTACAATAGTGACAGGTTGCTAGCCTGTCGCCTAAAGTATACCTTAACCTATGTCCTTAGTCGCCTCTTACGACATCCACGAAAGAAATGGAGAGGTGTTATTCTAAACCCGACACGACACGGGTACACTAGATGCTCTGTGCAAAGAGTTAATTCACCAACGTCAAGACAACGCACCTCGTCTACATCACACAGCGAGTAGTTGTCCACTAGATCAGAGTTTCCCAAACTTTCTTTCCTCATGGACCCTTTTCAAAGTTTTATCGGGTCCGGTGGACCCTCTGCCGCTACATTTGTACAAATTTCCTGGACCACTTTGGAAATCAGTGCACTAGAGTTCTAATTGCTAATGTCATTTTGGTTGTTCGGAGGCGATTCCACCAAGCCATCGCGGCGATCGCAGTGCTTATTGGCCGGGCCAAGATCGCGCGTAACACTAGTGGCTTTTCCTCTATGGTTATTGGCTCAGTACAGTTTCAGCGACAGTGACGGTTGGCATTTATAAGTGGCAAGCCACTAATGGTTTGCGAGACTGGGTGGCCAGCATTGTCTCTCTAGTGGCTTTTTCGTCTATGACTTCGCAGCAACTTGTCTTACAGAATCCTCATTTGGGGAACAGCGGTTGTCACTCCAAACGACTTCGTTCGTCATAATAGAGCTGTTCGATCTTTTTTAGGGGAAATATGTAAAATGATGTGTCATGCACGAAATCATGCCCCATTTTCACAAGCACGAGGGACGAGTGGTAAACTATTAAAAAATCTACAATATTCTAAAGCTATTGATCACACTATTGAACTATTGATCTTTGTGGAGTCGGGTTAGAAAGACACCTATCCATTTCTTTCGCGGATGTCGTAAGAGGCGACTAAGGAAATAGGTTTAGGTATTAGGCGACATGCTAGCAACCTATCACTTTTATACTACCCCTTTAACTGTTTTGAAATCTAAAATTATGCTAAAAGGGGCTGCGAAGCGTGAAATGACTATTCAAATCAATAAATCATGGTTTTCTCGATATCAAACTTGATGTTTATCACGAGCTATTCGGTGAAGGAAAACATCGCGAGGAAACCTACACACAGCGACGAAGCAATTCAACGTTGTGTGTGAAGTCCCCAATCCGCACTGGGCCCGCGTGGGAACTATCGCCCAAGCCCTCTCGTACTGAGAGGAGGCCTGTGCCCTGCAGTGGGACGTATAGAGGCTGATGATGATGATGATGGTTTTCTCTATGTCATTTTTCGTGTGTTTTGCCTACCCCATTTGGGAACATAGGCGTCATTGCATGTATGTATTTATTGATCTCATTTTGTTCAAATCCTTAAAGAACGATCGCTATAAATGCCTGCTCTGTAAAATGGGGTAACTTGGTCCCACACACAACCTCACAGAACCCTTAAAAGTTCAAAGCACCCCTTTGAGTCAAGAGTTAAAAAAACATTGCATCAAAATCGAGGAACAAACTACTCATCACCGCCTCATTGACCCCCCATTCTGAAAACCTTCGATATTGCGTCGAATGAAATACAAATAGGTGATAACCAGCCAACTGTGGATAAAGTTGCTCTCAGTTTCGGATGAAATTACGCAGTGTATCGATCGAGTCTAACGCCTGTTGAATAAATGCATTAGTCTGAAGATAGGCACCTCGTGTAGGGCGGGGAGCAAGGTGGGAGAGCGGAGCGGGGTTTTGCAGCGGGTGGAAATCGCTACGCTTATGGTGGGTTGTTGTAAGAGTAAAAATATTTGTCTTTTGTTTTACGTTACAGTCATAAGACGGTTATAGTTCTGGCTTTTGTTGATGACTACCTACGAGTATAATATCTATCGTATGTAAGTAATATGGTCTTCAACTGAAATAAAAAAATGCCTCAAAATAAATAAATAAATTAGATTTTTTACACAACTAGGATTTTACGTATCGTAACGGCCGGATAGAACAGTAGTAGTTAGGCGAAGCTTAAGGTCCGGGTTCGATTCCCATTCAGGGCAGATATTTGTATGATGAATATGAATGTTTGCTCTCAAATCTTGGATGTTTATTCTTTATCTATATTAATATGTTAATAGCAAAGGCATTAAATTGCCTAATTTGGGACTTGTTTTATGGAATTTTCTTACTGTTATTATTCCCGCTGTCCTCTTCTCTCTCAGGCCACAGACCACTTGGCTCGTCCGCCCTAAATTTATTCTTAATAAAGCGCCAAGAGGCCGCTCCGTTATTTTTTGATATTTCTCTTTGAGGCCGGGATAGCCGCGATTGAGGGATTTCCAGCGGGATGGGATGGTGCGGTCACGTGCCGGGTTCATAGCCAATAAGTGGGTAAACCGTAGTGTTTGCTTCTTTACTTTTTAGTGGTGTTTTGTTTTTTTTTGTCTGGTGCAGGGAGACAAAGGGATTTGGTTCCTATTTCAAATAACAGACGACAACAGTCATTATATTTGGAGAACATTTTAGTGATGTTGTGTCCGTTGATGTCGTTAGATGCGACTTAGGCTCAATTCACACCAGAAGAGCTGCGCAGCGCGGCGTAGCGCAGCGACCCGCTCCGTGGAGAATGCGCGAGGATTCCTGCGACTGTTCGAGAAGCCGCTGGAATGCGTAGGAAGTCGCTGGAATTTACATAATTATTGACATATTGACATATGTATTGACAGCGGCCGTCGCGACTACTCGAGCATCCTCGGGCATTCCCACGACAGCTCGCGCAGTCGCACGGCTTTGTTTATGGAATGCGCTGGAATTCCCGCGGATCCGCGGGCATCCGCGCGCATCGTTAGAGTTTCTCATGCGATAATAAGTCTTATTGTAATGAAAATAAAGTTGAAATTCTCATGACACTGAAACTGCGCTCCGCTACGCCGCGCTGCGCTGCTCTTCTGGTGTGAATTGAGCCTAAGGAACGATTAGGCAGGCTTTAGGTTGGCTAGCAATCTGTCACTATTTCTCTGTTTTTATTTTTCAAAGCGATAGTGCTTGTGTATTTTTTTTGGGGAAAATGGTTTACAGTATTTTTTAATAACGCTCTGTTACTTACACACGGGTTTCCAGATTTCCTGTAGCCATTTTATTTCTTGGCCACTGGAGTGGAGCGTAAACGCCCCCTACTTTTAGGGGGGTAATAAAACACACTGCTCTCTAGCCACAAATCACATCAAGTTTGCTTGTGCTTGGGTTCAGTAGTTACTTTGAAAAAGGGTTTAACATGGACGTTATAAAACTAGAGTGGATGAAATCCACCACAAAACATGATACATTTCTTCCGCAGTTATCGTTAGATGCGACTAAAGGAAGTAGATTCAGGAATATTTTAGGCTACAGACGTTGCTAGCAATCTGTGACTATAATACATCTTACATCTGCTTAAAATTATTGTCGAAGTGGCTGCGAAACGTGATTGTTATGGTCAATACAGTCTTAATTGTATGTATGTATGTATGAAATATAAAAGGACTGCTAGCCAAAGAAAAGCAGCTTTATGTGATCGTGATCGCAGATCACACAAAAGACTACGTAGACCAAACCATGACGATTTCACGTACCGTAGCAATTTGTAGCATAGTTTTTACTTCTGAGTGTTCAGAGTTAAACCTCTCCATTTCTTCCACGGATTTCATGAGAGGCGACTAGGGTAACAGGTTAGGTATGTTTTAGCCGACAAGCTAGCAATCCGTAATTATTATTCTCTTTTAAATACCTTTATTTAAACCAAAGCTAAATGCGGAAAATAGTCCCCAGACCTTAACTATTATACAGAAGATAAAATCAATGATTTGTTTGAGAAAACTCTTCAGTTTTCTTCGATTTCGAACTAAGCACCAGAACCCTTTTACCCATCTGATTACTTCAAGAGGACGTTATGAGACCCCATTCAACTTTTCCACGGGATTCCGAAAAGTAAATTGACGCAAAGATGGCTGGGCGTGGCTACCGAGTGGGCGGGGCGGGGCGTGGTCACAAAACTATGTCAGGCCGACTTAAGAGGTATTACTGTAGGGTACTAAGAATAAGTGGCTGAAAGCTGAAAGCTTCGAGAGCTTTTATTTTGTTTGTTGAAGCTTTTTCCAAATGAGACTTATTTGGCTTGGATTAAATGGGGACATGGACGCGGGTTGGTATTTCGTTTTAATGTCTTGTTGACAAATATATTTATTGCACATAAATATATAGCATAAAAACTTCTCCATTGCAGGTAAGTTTTAGGGGACAGGCTAGCATCCTGTGACTATTATATATCTCTCTTTCATCAATGTTTCAACCTAAAATTATGCTAAAAGTGGCTATAAACCGTAAAATAGTCGTGTTTGACTATGTTATGTTTCGTGTGCTCCGCTTACCCTAGGGTGAGTGACTGGGCCATCGCCTACGGTAAACCTCAAAGTGTTTCCTTAGTCGCCTCTTACGGGGTACATATCGGGTTGCATAAAGTTTGAAGTCATACATTTTATAAGCATACATATTTTTGTCATAATCATCATTAAGCATAACTAAAGTAAGCCATAATTTTTTAAGCATTATGTTTTATGGCATACATTTGATTCGCATAAAACAATATACGCATACTTTATAATGGGCATACAGTATAAACTCATAAACTGGTTGTGCATAAAACATGCGAAGCATAATGTACGATTCGCCATATTTGTTTTGCGCATAATAATTTCCATAAACTAGCCTAACTAAACCTACACTTTTGGCCGCTATTCGGTTCACGCGAGGTCACAGTTCTAACCTACTAACTAACTTTTTTTGGCCGCGATTCGGTTCATGCGAGGTCACAGTTCTAACCTAACCTAACCTATTTTTTGGCCGTTAATCATCAATGTTATGGCTGAATAAATGTATGACAGCCATAATTATGACTAAAAATAATTATAACCATCCATTTTATGACAACTAAAAATTATGTCATTGGTCATTATGGTAAAACCATTTATGACTAAAAATAATTATGACAGAGAACATTATGACAATAGTACACTTTATGCCAAAAAGAAATTATGAGTTTCAACTTTATGGTTAAAGTGTTATGACAATCGATTTTATGACAATGGTTTGTATGCGACTAGAATGGCACCCACCCCCTCTTACGATATCCATGGAAGACATGGCGAGATGAAATTTTAGATCCAACATGATATGAACATAAAACTAGAATGAGTCTCATAGTGAAATAAATCGGATACACTTACTTTGGCCCAAAACATAGTAAGTAAGAAATAAGATCCTAAGTATTTTAGTAATTGATATTTTGAGATGTTATTCAATAGCAATCTTCAAGTTCATAGCAGTCAATTCTTCCTTCCGTGGGTGTCGTCAGACTCGTCAAGGGCGATTAAGGAGATAGGTTAAGGTATACAGGGTGACACATAAGACGTAATACAAAACAAACTTATCCGACTCAGTTGTTGAAAACTAATGTAATGCAATTAGTGAATCATTAAGATTGGCTTTGCTTAACTTTTGTTAAATTTCTAACAAAAATAATAATTTAAATCTTGAATTATGGACACCCTACAGCAAGTAATTAGCTGTCAAATGAACTTGTTAAATTATTTTATCTCTGCACTCAGTGGCAGGTAATAATAATTGCGATACTAGGTGCTTTCAGCAATTTCTAATAATGCATTCATTTAAATAATAAGCCAAGTTGAGTTGTTTTTAAATTTATTTTAAACTACATAATAAAATTGTGTAAAGTTCTTAAATGTATGTAAACAGGTGCTCGATGTGATCACCACCCTCTCGGCAACACAAGTCTGCACGTCGTCTTAGATTCGACTTCAGTCTACCGAGTACAAACTCGTTGGCTTTGACGGCATCGAAAGATTGTATTATTTTTTCACGGAGTTCTGTGCATAACAGTGTTGTATCCTCGTTGGTAAATTTATACGCCTTTTGATGTCACTCCACAAAAAACTACGCTACGGGCTACGGGGCGGCCACGCGACTGGACCACTGCGTCCAATCCAGCGGTTAGGAAACTGTTGGTCCAGAGATAGGCACGAACCCGCAAAGACAAGTGAACTGGAGCCCCGTTTTGTTGAAAATATGTACATGTTATATGTTATGATGTGAAATTTCTTGCAGTAGAGTTGGTAGTACATTTCTTAGCACGTCTTCGTACTGGTTCAGTTTAGGGTAATAAAATATGGCTCTATGACACAATCGTTGAGGATTCTAATGCTCGTTATGGATATTTATTTTAACAAACCTAGCCTGCTAAAAGTGGCTTTATCTGTCCACAAAGTGTTCTGGTGTAGATTTGATTGCAGCCACTGGCAAAATTGCACCCTTCTGGGGTATCTGCTAAAACGATGTCGAGCACCCTTTAGAAATGAAAGTGATGAAATCCTTCGGTGTTTAGCAGACGCCAAATAGAGTTGTCCCAAATCGTGATGCCGCTTTTCTAGTGCTGGCTTCTGGGTAAAGTTTCAAAAATACCTGAGTACTCTCGTTCTTATTGCGTCTGAATATCGTAGTTTTCTCTACTTTGAGCATGTTCTGGAACTCTAAATTGACCAAAACCCCTCAAATTTTGGACTGTAGAGTTTATAACAGCCGGGTTGGAGTTGGAGACTCGGGGTATCTTAGGTGAAACAGGGTTTGTGTTTGCACCGTGATCGATGACTTAAAATAAAATTCCACCATGTCCGACAGCTTAATATGGGTGTACGGATAGGCAAAAGACATCGTAACATAACACTTAACTTGAACTTATTCAATTCGATACATTTTTGTAAGAGAAACTCGTAAAAACTAGAAATCAATTCAAGATGTGTTTGTTATGACAAGTAACGTCACCGTGTCAGAATGTGTTTTATTCATCAATTACCTGCCAAGATAAAAGAGTATTTACTATGAAACTGATTTCAAACTCTTCACACTTAACAAGTTGTGTTAGGGTAACCATGAGGAGCAGAAAATAACAGGACTACTTAAAAAAAATAAAAACGATACTTCCAATTAGTTTAACAATACGGGACATAGTGGGATCTTTAAGTATTAAGGTAACTTCTATAAATAAATGGTTTTGTATCACGTCTTATGTGTCACCCGTATTATATTATACTCGTGACCACGGTCGCTGTAACGTGGCCGAAGAATCGACAGATGTAATTAAAATCATACATTGTCAGCTTAACAAAAAGGTGGCAACCTTAATTACAATACCATTTGAAAATGACAGACAAATAGCAGAACACACTAGCAGAACATGTCGAGCCAATCCTTACTTCCTTACTAATATTATAAGTTAGAAAGTGAGTTTGTTTGTTTGTTTGTAACTACTGAACCGATTGCTTTGAAATTTTGCAGACGTAAAGGTAGAAGTCCGGATTAAATAGGCTACTTTTTATCCCGGAAAAATTGATGTTCCCGAGGGAAAACAAAAATATAGTTTGCTTGATAGATCGATATCGATCGATGATAGATCGATATCGATCGATGACCGATCGATAGATGATAGATCGATGGAGTTGTGTATCGTTTGAAACGAGAAGTTTTCTTAAAGTTGTGATTTATACCGCAATATAACCGAGTTCCACGCGGGCGAAGCCGCGGGCGGAAAGCTAGTTTTAATATAAAGACGTAAGTGTTTCCGTTTTATTTCACCATACGAACACAAAACAAAACAAAGTTGTCTAAAACCCACCCCCGTGCACCTGACACGCTGTGTTTACCAACCCCCGTTATTCTTTCAATTTCATCATGTATATTTAAATGAGCTCTGTATTGCTGCACCCTTAATATGTACGAACGGTCTTATTATCTCTTGTAAGTGCGTTTCCATTGTGGCACGGGATGACGTGTTAACGTGTCACTGAGCGTCATGTGTTGGGTGTAGACTTGTAGAATAACACCTCTCCACTTCTTTCGGGGGTGTCGTAAGAGGCGACTACGGAAATAACCTGTCACTATAATACCTCTTTCATCAGATCTGTTATTACATACATACATACATATTCTCTCGCCTGTATTCCCAACAGGGGTAGGCAGAGCACATTAATTAAAAATCCAGTGATAGATCTGTTATTAAAGCTAGAATTACGCTGAAAGTGGCCACGGCACATGAAAAAGGAATGAATGGAATGTCTTGTCTATGTAACGTTTTGTGTGCTATGCTTACACTATTTGAGAATTCAGCCGTGATAGTATGCGTGTGTGTATGTATGTATGTATGATACATCACTAATTCACTACGTTGAGAGCCAAATATCACGTGAATACTGGTCAGTTGATTGTAACCAAGTACGTTGGTATTTGTGCTATAATTGTGATTTTGTGCTACAAGAGATGATGCTTATTTGCAAATATGAAAAAACAGACAAGTGAGGCATTGTCATGTGGCACAAAAAACGTACATAATGTACCAACGAAAGCAGTGGTGACTGATTTAATTACATCTAACTAATTGTTACACTGTAGGTAGTAATTGTGGCACTGAATTTTTGAATTCATGTGCTCTGTCTACCCCTCTTGGGAATACAGGCGTGAGAATATCGTCGCTGTTCCTGCAGAAATCGCTATGTGCATTTTTTCGATTTTTGGTTTTTTATGCCATTTTGAACCTTAGGTCCATATACGTATGCTCTAAAAACGGCGTGAAGCTATCTTTATTATTTCTGCATGTGAAAAAATAACCATGTGAAGTTTGTAGGTCAAAATGTTCCCTTAAAAACTCCTTAAAAATAACTATGTAATCACATAGCAGGACCGTTTCATATTCATATCACGCGAAAATTTGGTCCGATATGTGTCTTTCGGAGCACACATAGCGAATTAATTCGATCGTGTCGTTCGCGTTCGACATGTGTTTTTCGGCACATAGCGATATTTTAGTAGGAGAGGGCTTAAATATTTATCGCTATGTAACAAATTTATGTTTTTCTATGCGTATAAAATTCAGTTTTCACTATATCTTTTTAAAACTATTATCATTTCATGTACAAAATCACAAGGCAATAGCACAAAAAAAATTACTAACTTTCCATACATGGTTAATGAGGAAATCAGTTTTTTGTGTCTCCTGAAAAGTTGGTTAAAAACACATAGCGATTTCTGCAGGAACAGCGACGATATGTATGTATGTATGTATGTAGGTAGTGTAGGTATCTACTTATTCGAAATACTCGACAGCCTACTCTATTTGGAAATACAGGCATGATGTATGTATGTATGCTATGAATTAAAATAATATGTCACGTTGTTATTGCCGTCCCGTCTGCGACAGTGAGCCCGCGCCCCCCACCGGTGTCTCGCAGTATTTTTTCCAATTTTCCTTCGAAGACGTGTTGAGAAAATCTTCTTTTGATTTATTTTTTAATTCGCAGTCTTATTTCAATTTATGGCTGTGTCGCCATCTCGCTATGGTAATGTTAACTAATCGAGTTCCTTTGATGGAATTACACTCATGTATTTTATATTCACGAAGTTTTGATTTGCTTTCGTTTGTTGGAAGCTGTCTGCGACGTGTTGGTGATGATTAAACATTTTGTTTTTCACTTACTTTTGTTTCATCATTTTCGATTTGGTGGGCGAATTAAGATTGAATAAGCGCCAGCGCGTCTCAATGTTGAGTTAGCTTGTGTACAGATAGATCAGCATTTTAGAAAAAGGTAACATATATCTACCGACAAAAATATGCGTAGCCGCATATTTTTTAAGAGAACAAAATTGCTATTGACGTAATGTGCAACAAACTTCAGTTTTTTTATCTCGTTTCCACATATTTTGCATAGTTACGAAAATGTAATTCAAAATGGTATTTTTTTAGGTTGACTATCAAATTTGAATGTTTAGATTAAGTAGTTTTAGGTTTTATATCCTTTACTTTCTTTTTTTTTGTTTGTATGTCTAGTCTTTCAAAATTATCCTGTCAATCGCCCGAAGGTTAACTGGCAGAGATCCCCTCGGGGTTAAGTTCGCCTTTGTACATAAGCCTGCATTTTGTTTTCTTGTTTTTTTTTGTACTTAATTGTCTTTGTGCAATAAAGAGTCATACAATACAATACAAAACAAATTAAATGCCATTCAACTAATCAACCACCAGAATGTGTTCAATCATCAATACCTAGTGAAGTAAAAGCCCGTTTGACAGTTAATAAAGGACGTAAAAGTTAAAATTAAAGCTTCAGACTGTCATTTTACGATAAAACTCCGGGCTTTATTTTGTGAAACAATATTGGGACAAGATGGCTGCGCAAAGTAACAGATGATCTTCATTTGAATACGGCCGGCGCGGCCACACGGGGCGCTTTTGGTAATAAGAAGTAGGTAGTTTAAAATTTTACTTAAGCGCCAATTATACGGAGTCGTTCTGTGACGCTTAAAACATTCGGCGACCGAAAAAAATTTTATTAAGTTGTACAGTCACGAACCGGGATTGTTGAGCCACTTGCCACTGTTCGCAATTTAGACGTGTAATCAATGACCGATGTGACCGACTAGATGTTAGCTATTGGATTAGTATTACACGACCAAGTTGCAAACGTAGGTAAGTGGCTCAACAATCCCTGTTCGCGATGGTACACATTCACAGCAAGGTACGTAAGATATACATTGTATCACGCTACCTACAGGGACCCCTTTTAGATTTAGTTCCCCTTGGATTTTAGGTTTTTACATACATACATACATCACGCCTGTATTCTTAGTTAAGTTTATAAATGTGGTAGGCTGAGCACACGAAACGCCACATAGGTTGTCAATGCGTTTCCTTGCCTCTTCTAACATATTTTTTAGGTTTTAAATTGAGCTACAATAGCAGAAGGTTGCTAGCCTTTTGCTTAAAAAAATACTTTTTTAACCTATTTCCTTAGTCGCATCTTACTACATCCATAGAATAAAATTATGAGGTTTTATTCTAAACCCAACACCACACGATTTGGTTTTTGCTACGTAAAATTATGCTTAAAAAAGTTTTCTACCAAAATCCCAGCATGAAAAACCGCCTAATGTGTTTTTTTTAATGAGATGCAGGTCCGGCAATATCGCGGGATCAAAGCGGCACTCATCGGGACTCCGGGACTCCGGGCTCGCAAACTCCGGGATATTTAGCACTTTATAAAGTGACAAATTGGCACTGGTTGCAGTGTTTTTGTAACAACCAATTGATTCCTGCAACGCCAATGAGCTTATTTACAGTTAATGTTATTGCGAAATTGTTTTGCTTGGCAAAAGAAATCTTTATTATCGTAGTTGGCAATAAATTTAGCAAGACATTAAGTGATTTATTTTTTGTTTGCCCATCGCCATTTAAAATCTCGCCTATAGATACACATTGAATTGGATGTGTTGATCTTAAGTCGATTTTTTATTTATTTAGCCTAATAATATATCAGCGCGTCCCTAACCAGGTTATACACTTGCTTACTTAGCATTGGTATATATTATGTATATTGACGTCGGTATAGTTTCTGGTTTAGAATAACACCTCTCCGTTTCTTCGTTGATGTCGTTAGAGGCAACAGAGGAAATAGGTTAAGGTATGTTTAAGACCCCGTATGTCCCGTGTGGTGCCGGGTTAGAATAGCACCTCCCCCTTTCTTCCCGTGGGTGTCGTAAGAGTCGACTCTGGGATAGGGTTAGTGAATTATGGGCGATGGGCTAGCAACCTGTCACTGCAATATCACGTTTAATAATTTGGTTACCCTGAAATTGCTAAACGTGGCACTGGATTTTTGAATTCATGTGCTCTGCCTACCCCTCTTAGGAATACAGACGTGAGAATATGTATGTATGTATGTTTAAGACATCAGGTTGTCTCCGTCACTATTACACCTCTGAAATACTTAAAAACGAAAAAAATATGAACATAAGATAAAGTGACTATAAAACCTTACTTTTGCGATAGAAAATACCAATGGTCAAAGAGAAATTAATTTCATAACATTGATATCTTATCTATCATGTAATCGGATCGGATTATGGTTTCTGGTAAGCATAGTATTAGATCAAAAGCCAGTTTAAATTAACGACTATGCTACTAAGAGCGAAATCTTATACTTTTTGAGCGTATTTTGTTTATTTTAGTATTCTTTCAGCTGAGAGTAGAAGATTTGAGAAGACTTTCTAAGTTCATGAGATAGGAAGATTACGAAAAAACTAGAGGCAAGTAAACATTTTTAATTAGGTAAGCATTCGGTACACTCCTGGATGCTAAACTACATAAGTGAAAAGAACAAAAATCATCTAAAATGGATAATCATTTGTCAATTACAAAATGTCGACTTCATTTTTACACAACTGCCCAAAAAAGTGTGTATTGTTTTGCATCTTAGATACTTACAGGAAAACAGGGTTTTGATCGAAAATTTAGAGTTTCAAGTCAATAAGTATACGAAATCAATTCGTATTTGACTTGGAACCCGAAATTGTTAGAAGGTATAATTAAAAAACATCCTTAAAGTAAGAAAAAACAAGTGTAATAAAAATCAAAGGTCAAAAAAAACTTAAATTTACGCTGACTGAGATGCGAATGAACTTAAAACAAAAAACTTATTACTATCTTAGTGTATATAACAAGAACATAGTCTTGTGCAATATCAGTAACGGAAAAGTATAAAGTGGTGAATTCCTATTCATAATGTGTTTGTTAGACTGGTGAACGAATTACACACATTCTTAATCTTAACTAGGTTAAAGGTTTAATTTCTATAAACGCAGCGTGTTAAAGTTAATACTACAAACTCCTTCGCGACTCCGCCACAAGACCGTGATCTGAAACAAAATATCAAGTCAATACATTTAGCAGCTTTTGTAACTTGTACCTACGTAGATGCATACATACTGTTTTCCACATGGAGTACACAGCATACAAAACGCTACAGTACTTCCTACAATAGCAAACTGTCACTGCAATATCAAGTTTAACCATCTGGTTACCCTGAAATCGCTAAACGCGGCACTGGATTTTTGCATTCATGTGCTCTGCCTATCCCTCTTGGGAATACGGGGGTGACGATATGTATGTACTTCCTAGAAATAAGTATGTCCTAAACCATGTTTCGTAGCTACTTCTAGCATAGCTAAGGTTTCAGTTAGAGGTATAGTAGGGTGACCGCACCGGTAATGGACATAGAACCAGTAATGGACAATGACTTATTTACTACCCACTAAGGAAAAGTCATTTGTTTGACAACAATCAATTCACAACTCTATGGTCTTTAAATTATGAATGAAGTGTCCATCACTGGTGCTTGTCAACTTAAACCGTCCATAACTGATGCCGCCACCCTAGTATAGGCTAGTCTGTTGTCTAAAGCAAACAACTTATTACCTTAGTCACCTATTACGATATCACGGAAGAAACATATTTTATTCTAAACCAGAAACCACACTGAATAATTTATCAACATGTCTTAAACAAAACTACACTCAGTGAAGAATGATACACACATCTTTATATGGAGACTAAGTTAGGAGTAGAAGTTAGATAACTTCCCTAAAATAATTATTTCCTTGGCCTTTTCCCTATGTATCATGATAGTTGAGGAAGTACGGAAGTAGGTGTACTCACACACGCCGATTGTCAGCGCGTTCGCTGCGCGTCGCTCGCCGGGAGCGACGACAGCCGCGCGGCCAGCGGCGCCGCCGGGCGGCGTCGCGCGACGCCGGCGGCGGCCGCACCGGCCGGCCGGGCCTGCTGCCGTTGCCAGGAACCTCCTGCCTGCAATCATTTTGATGTTAAAGGTGGTTCTTTGCTGCGACAGTGGCAAAAGACTGATGGCAAAAGACAGACACAAAAGACCGGGATAAAGTGCCAAACATTCGAGTATTCTGGCATACTTCGCGCTTTCGCTTTTGTTTGCGATTATATTGCTTTTAAAGGTGGTTTTTTTCGCAGCACAGGCAAAAGACCGAGACGATGGACTGTGAGATAACAATGCACCAATCACTTCGAGTATTCTGGTGTCTCTAGCTTCAACCACCTCCTGTATACAATCATTTTGCTTTTTAAGACAGATCTTTTCGCAGCAGAGGCAAAAGACCGATTCGATAGACCCAGATAACAGAGAGCCAATCAGAATATTCCAGCATACTTCTCGCGCTTTGTCCACTTTTTGTCTAATGTTTATGTCTAATATCGTAGAATAATTAAATACTGATTACCTCTACAGTTAAACCAAATACTCAGCTTCCCAAAAGAATTCCGTAAACTAAGAGTATGAGGGCCACTGGACTGGCCTCAATTGGTCAGAAATAACTACGGCCATAATTAAACTAAATTCGATAGCTGGAGCGGTGATAAGGGCAACTTACAACCGAGTAAGTACAAAAAATCACACGTAATGTCACACCAAAAATTGTTAAGCTAAGGAATGATATTCTTTGCCTGTGTCCATGTTTTCTGAACACCATTTTTGGTACATCTTAAACTACAACGAGCAATTGCAGCCGGGCGTGATTATAATCAAACGAGTGTATAAATTATGTAAAAAAGAATCTGCCAAATTCATTAATTGATAAAAATTCCTAATGCATAATTACAGTCTTCTGAGGTAAGAATAACCATTGAACCACCACTCGACCACGTGTCATATAAATGTGGCATGACAAAGAAGTTTTTTACTCCGATTTTTATACGAAATACGCACAAAATATGTTAAATAAGCCTCTTGGAGTTACTTTCTGATCAATTAACTAGATCCATATGTATGAGTATACTTAAGATAAAGGAGTTCACCATTGCCACGTGCTTTATGAGAAGAGGTTAGAATTTACATTTGGATATTTTTAGCTTCATTTTTAGGTTAAGAGGTGTAATAATGACTGGTTGCTAACCTGTCGCCTAAAATAAACCTTTTTTAATCTATTTCCTACGTCGCCTTTTATGGCATCCACGGATGAAATAGATGTTCGTTATTCTGAGCTTGAGACCACACGGGAGGGGTGGTGCATTCGACGTTTACTATTTAAAATTCATAAGAATAAGCACACAACAACAAAACAAGCAAGAATAAGCAGACAACACGATTCGTAAATAATTACGAATCGTCTTGTCTCGCATATGGAAAATCGCCCTCTTAGCACCAGAAGTAAACGCTAAGTTAGCTAATTGCTTAAAGGGCTACATTGCGGCGAAAATTAACTTTTAATTGATAATGACCAACCCAAGCGTATTTAGAACAAATTCGAGTTGAAAGGATTTTAAAGTTGCCTTCTTCCTCTCGTTAGGAGAAAGCAGTCCAAATGAAATTCGACTTTTGGTATTTTAATCATCTTTAGAAAACTCTTGGCTTAAGCCTTGGCTTAAGTACAACAGAAAACACGTGTGCTAAAAATGTGGCAATTATAAGGAAGATTAGACACGTGCTAGAATGCCGCTTAAAAAAAAAGGGAATCATCAACAGTTATCATAAACCTATGGTAATTGAAACGATACGTGTACTAAATAAATTAATGGTACTTACCATACCGCCGCAGGCCACGGAATTAGCAGGTACCCTGGCTCACTGAAACAAACAAAAAACTTAATAAACAAGTGAAAACAATAAAAACATTCCCTAATTTTATAAAAAGGGGCCTCAATTCAGCTGTAAAATTGCTAAAACACCACGTGTTCTAGCACCGCGTGGTTCACCACAAGATGGCGGCCAAAATAAAATGGCGGAGGTGTCAAAGTGATGCTACTTACGTCCCGCTCCGTACCGAGTGCGCAGAGTGCGCGTGCGCCGGAGATTTTATAGCGACGCGGATTCGTGCGCTAGGGGGAAAAGGTTGAAAGTGAAAAATATTTATTTTAACCGTTGGGAAAAAATTTAAAGGATATGTAATGTAAATATTGCTAATCTTCTTTCTATTTAAATATAAAAAAAATATATTTTTACACGGCAATTGATGTGGAAATGAAATTATTATGACTAATTCGCGCTTCGTAGCCACTTCTAGTATAACTTTAGATTTGATAACAGGTGGAAGAGGTATAATAATGACAGGTTGCTAGCCTGTTGCCTAAAGCATGTCTACCTAAACCTATTTTCTTTAGTCTCCTTCTACGACATCCTCGGAAGAAATGGAGAGGTGTTATTCTAAACCCGACACCACACGAAATAGAAATAAATACTCTTAAGAAATCTGAAAAAAAAGTATTGAGAATAATAACGGCGGTTCAAACCTTCAAACACCCGAATATTCATAGGAACTACATAGCAACATTGACTGGGTAATTAATAAAATATAGTTTTTAATCAAAACGCACTTACGACGCTTCTCTTCAGACACGTCCAATGTTCAGCAAAGTACTGCACTCCACACTCAAGGTTGCATTTAAATATTTCTTAGATAAAAAATATTTAAATTTCGTGTTAAAAAGTGAGAATGTAATAAAATCCGTACTCAAATCCTGACAGTATACTATGAATGCGAAAATAATTGTGACTGTCTGACAGATGAATTTTTAAACTACCGTTTTGTGAAACGATTTCAACAAAATTCGATATGAAGATAGTTCAAGTGACGAGAAAGGATGTAGATTATTTACTGTTCATTAACCCATTCTTGGTCACTGTGCCAATTTGGGAACACTTAAAATTTAGGGAAAAATTTAAATTGTTGACGCTAAATGTAATATGATTGGGTACAGTTTTATAATAATAAATAAATCTCCACCTTGTCGACAATAACGTCGCTCCAAACTCTACCGAAAAGATGAGAAAACTCGCAAAAATGCCTAAAAAAAAAAATTTTTTTTTTCTCACTTCCTAATTCCTTTTATCCTCTTTAATTATAAAATCAACAAATTTTTGATGAATCTCTGCTAGTTTCATTTTGACCATTAATGGGTTAAGGGAAAATGCATAGTTCCCATGGGATAGCCATATGCTAGTTCAATAAAGAAATCACAGTCATTAGTATCACATAAATTTATAAGTGTAATCGTATACTTTTGAAACAGGTATCTACGTTATTTCATAACGTACCTTTATAGTCACGAGGTTAAAAAGCCATTTTTACACATACTCGTTAAATCAATATTTGTTTGCAAATAGCTCTTTTCGCTTTTTAACTGCGTCAAAAAAAGAACGAGGTTCTCAATTACGTATTTCTTTAACTGCTTTAGTTATTATAAAATTTCATTTTTTATCAACGTGTCCTTATGCGTCTATCTGTAATCATGTTGTCGATTGTACTTTAATTTTTTGACCTACCCTCATAAATTGTCTATAAATCTAAATCTACCCGCATAAAAACAATACCATCTGTAATGTGGAATGTGTAAAAATTTTCCACAGTTGAGATAGAATTAAACAATTCACTCAAATGAATGTAAAATCTGTAATAATTCATTCTTAATGCCCATTGAAAAGTTATTTATTCATGACTGCTGGGATAGATCTAAAAGCACTTTAATATACATTATATACCTATAGCGGTAGTAGTAAGTAGTATTAGTTAGTAGTTCTATGTGGCGTCAGATATTAAATAACACCTCTTCATTTCTTCCGTGGATGTCGTAAGAGGCGACAAAGGAAATAGGTTTAGGTACGTTTTAGGCGACAGGCTTGCAACCTCTCACTAGGTATTATGCCTCTGGAATCGAAACCTAAAAAATACGCTACAACTAGCCACAAAACGTGAAATGCAGTCAGGGAATCTGAATGTTTAGCAGGTTGACCACCTTCATGATTTGTTCGCATTATAGGACAAACTTCACCATGAAGTTCAATATTGAGTATTTATATCATGTACCTGTGTGGTGTCGGGTATAGAATAACACCTCTCCATTTCTTCCGTGGATGTCGTAAGAGGCGACTAAGGACATAGGTAAAGTAAAGTAAAGTAAAAAACTCTTTATTGTACAAAAGAAAATAAGGTACAGACAGGTAAGGTATACTTTAGGCGACAGGATAGTAACCTGTCAGTATTGTACCTGCCACCTGTATTATGCTAGAAGTGGCCACAAAACGTGAAATAGTCATCGTTTTGTCTATGTAGCGTCTTGTGTGCTCTGCCTACCCCGTTTGGGAATACAGGCGTGATTGTATGTATGGCATGTAAGTATTTGGCTGGAAATAGTACCTAATAAGGCCAATTTTAGAAGTATCTCAACTTGTTAAACTCCAATTTCCCTGATTGTACATTAACTATAGCCCAGCGGTTCGACCTGTGGCCTCTCAAGCAGAGGGTCGTGGGTTCAAACCCCGGGCTCGCACCTCTGAATTTTTCGGAATTTATGTGCGATATCGAATTTGATATTTATCACGAGCTATTCGGTGAAGGAAAACATCGTGAAGAAACCTACACACAGCGACGAAGTAATTTAACGTTGTGTGTGAAGTTCCCAATCCGCACTGGACCCGCGTGGGAACTATAGCCCAAGCCCTCTCGTACTGAGAGGAGGCCTGTGCCCTGCAGTGGGACGTATATGTATAGGCTTTATCAAGGTTTCGTGTGCTCTGTTTGCCCCATAAGGAATACAAGCTTGATGTATGTATCTTTCGTGTAAAACTGGTTAAGAGCCGCTCTCTACTGAGGCGTTGCCATAAATATACATATACAAAAGCCTGAACTTGCTAGATCATAGTCATAGATAATACCAATTGTTACTACCCTGCTACTGGCTGCACGAAGTAAATAGGTACATAGTTTACCAGGGTATTTCTCTCGGCTTTCAGATAAATCTACAGACCCATTTCTCCCAGCCACCCCCCATAAATTGTGGCCATCTTCCCAATTTAATAATACCGTCTTTACCCCCCTCCACCCACCAGGAAAAATTTCATCTGATAATTTCTTGGGAGGAGGGCCGGTGGGCGGGGCTAAGCCACGCCCTGTGGAGGTGGGCGGGGCGTTAGATGTTAGTGTTTTTCTTTTATTTGTTTAATAAAAGTTGAAGAGTAATTGGATTTCGGAGAACTAGTTGTGGAGGACTTTAATGTAAATGATTTTAAATGTTTTTGCTAAAAATAAGGCACAAGATTTTGAATTATTCAGACAGACATACATACATATCATGTAATCCCGTCTATGTTCTTAAATGGCGTAGGCAGAGTGCACGGAACTTTGCATTAGACGAAACCACGACGGTTTCATGCTTCACAGCGCCTTCCAGCATAATTTGAGGTTTAAAAATAAAACAGATGAAAGGAAAATAATAATGACAAGTTGCAATTATCATTCGCCGTTGTCGCCTTAATCATACCCCAACCTATATCTCTAGTCGCCTATTACGACATTTACGGAAGAAATGGACAAGTGTTCTTTTAGCCCGACGCCACACCGATGAATAGGTTATAATTATAATCTACACTAGTTAATCGTAAAACTCAACATTAAATTCGTACATAAACACAATACATCAGATTTATGTATACATACGCGGGACTTAATCTGGCCTGTATTTTCAAATGGGGTAGACAGAGCACACGAAATGCCACGTAGGCAAAACCATTTCTATTTTACATTTCATGACCACTTCTAGCATATATTTTTAGCTTTTAAGTTGGCAGGTACAATAGCGACAGGTTGCCAATCTGTCGCCTAAAATATACCTTAACCTGTATCTTTAGTCACCTCTTACGAATCACTTGTCTGTCTTTGAAAATTGTGCAGAATTCTTTTGAATGTATTTTTCTGCATTTCTGATTTTTTCTTAACATATAGGATGACACTTCGAACGTGACACAAATTGTATACAGAATGACTTCAAATTGATGATACAAAATAAACTCAGCCAGTTTCTCACTCAGCTAATGTAATGCAGAGAGTCATTTGTTTTACAGCCATATTAAATTTGAAGTGTCAATACATTGAGGTCTTAATTTCATTTCACTTATGAATAGGTACCCAAAATTTTATCGGGCTAATTTTAATTGAACTCATTATGTTGTTTTGCATTAACTGAGAAATAATCACTAATTTTGCATCATCAATTCACCCTGTGAGGTTCAAAAGGTGTTTTATTACATTTCATTTTGTGTTATCAACCATCTTATTAGTAGACACACGCGTGAGATAGCCACTAGGTATCAGTTAAATAGTGACAGCCTCGTGAGACTCCAATCGCGCTTTACCGTGCTAACCCGGCAGGTCCTGAAAATGATTTTCCAAAGTAAGTACTTGCCAGTAAAAAAAATACAGTAAAACTAATGAAAAACTGTTAAATGTGGGTAATTAGCGATACCGAATCATGTTCATTACGTTCCATGAGAGACTGTATTACATATTGCATAAAATACTACTGTATAAACGCGTGCAATATAACTGTACAATGTATGTTTATTAAATGTATTAGGATAGACTTGACCATATTTCTTTTTTTGTACAGTCAACCAATTTGATTCCTAGGCCACTATAGAACTATGTCGTAATAAATATATTTTTTTATCTTCTGTGACATTGATTGATTTATTACGCGTGTCGTTATGACATCTTAATTTTTTCAAAAATGTGTCATCGATAATCAATAGAAAAGGAGTTTGTTTAGGTTTCAATAACTTTCATGTCATAGATATCGGGATGAAACCTAAAAATACTTTTCTGACAAAACTTCTCTGAAAGAGTATCGTCTATTTGTTTCTCTGTCACACTTGTGTATGAAAGAAGGTTAGCTGGAATTGTCTCTGTCTGTCTGTCAAACTTTCTTTTCAATTTCATGACTTGGAGCTAAAACGTTTAAACTCTTTACGATTATTTCATATTGTGATTGGAGAGTTGATAAAATTGTTTGACCCACACTGACGTTGTCATTATTTGCTGTCGTTGACGTTGTCAATGCGACAAAGTTCTATAGTGGCCTAGGAATCAAATTGGTTGACTGTATGTCTACTCGTTCCCAGTAGGTATCGTGTCCATCGCCCAAAGGTTAACTGGCAGAGATCCCCTGGGGATAAGTTCACCTAACTTGGTTTATGTGCTTTGTTATATGTTGTTCCGTGTGGTGTCGGATTTAGAATAACACCGCTCCATTTTTTCTGTGGATTCCGTAAGAGGCGACTAAGGAAACAGGTTGGATATTTTAGGCGACAGGCTAGCAACTTGTCACTATTATACATCATCCATCTGGTTTTAAGACAAAAATTTGTTATTGAAAGAAACTCAACTCAACTATTAACTCAACTTGCGAGGCTTATAGTTGTGGCTAAGAATTGGTTTTATCTAGGTACCTATACCTATCACAGTTCATGTGCTAATGTGCTATATGCCTACCCTAATAGGGATCGCAGGCGTGATTGTATGTATGCATGTTAGTACTATACTTAAATGCGTGCAATATTATAATCGATTTGCCGAAACTGAACAATTAAACAAAAACTAACTAACTTAACAATTACTTTACGTTACAAATGAACCAAAATAAAATTATCTCGGCCATTTTATTTTCTACAAAGCCCTAACAAACGTTAAAAAAGTCCGTGGAAGCTTTTTAATAGAATAAGAGTTTAAAAAGTAAAACAAGGCCACCCTCCGCACGGACCTCAAAATGCTAATTCTCCGACAACTAAACATTTTTTCGCTACAATTTGTAACAAAATGGGGTTACACTTGCGTTGCATTTAAAAGAAAAACATTTTCTATGTAAACTAAAGCTATATTTTTTTTAACAGATTTTTCATCTACGGACTCGTGGTCCGTACCTTGATGATTTTAGGATATTTTTATTTTTTATTTTAGCTTAACTGTGCGCTCCGCGTAAAGACACAACAGTTTTAAAATAATGTGCTCTTAAAATTAATTACAACTAGTTTTTTTTCCTTTCTTTTCATTTTTTTCTTTTCCCTTCCCTCTCCCTTTCCTTTCTTTTCCTTTCTCATTCTTTCCTTCTATTCTTTTTTTATATGATTTTTTCCTCTTTCTCTCTTCCTTCTCTTTTTTTCTTAAAATTAAAGCTACATATTACTTTTCTATAGTTTAACAGATTTAGAGAAAAATCGTTACCGCATGTTGTATCGGTTTTAGAATACACCACACACATCAGGACACACGCCACATCGATGAATAAAAAACGAAATGGGATAAACGTCATTTTTTAAATAGTCAGTTATCTGATTTCATTTTATCAGCAAATTTATCCATTAAACGTCGCGCGAAGAGAGCCGAGGCGCGCAGTTCGCGTTTGGCAGCAGCAGCTGCCGCGCTCCTAGATGAAGGGCTACGAATTAGTCCGAAACATGTCGAGCTAAACTCGATTTATTTAACGTGAGTTATCCGATAATTTTTCAACGTTATCAGCAAATTTTGCTAATTTCTACCATATATTTAACTCACTACCCTAAACAAAACAGAGTGGGTCGGGTTTAGACTAATATATCTTCATTTCTTCCGTGGATCTCGTGAGGCTACTAAGCATATTACATTTTAAGGGACGGGCTTCCAACCTCTGACTATGGTCCTTTAACTTAAAACCTAAAAATGGTCCTGGAATATTGCGTTGGTCTATACAGTGTTTCGCGACTCTGCCTACCCCAGTATACATGCTTTATAGAAGTGCATATTGTATACATATCTCACACGTCACATCTTTCTCAATTACAAGGTGACTCATACATCCGTACCAATATATAAATGTGAAAGTGTGTTTGTTTGTTTGTCCGTCTTTCACGGCTAAACGGAGCGATGGATTGACGTGATTTTTAGGTAGAGATAGTTTAGGACATGGAGAGTAACATAGGCTACTTTTTGTCTCTTCAAAACCCCACATTTCCCTAAAGTGACGGGTGGAAGTTTTCAATGTAGAAAGCTATAAATTGGTATGTGTGCTATCTCTTCTGTGATACTCCGAATTTAACGCGAGCGGAGCCGCGGGCAAAAGCTAGTATATTATACTATGTGTATCTATAACTCGTGTTTTCAAAGTCTGCTTCTTCCACTCGATCGAACCCCGATATAAAACAGTGGGCTCCATGTTTTATTCATGCTCTGAATAGAATAGAAAAAATAACGTTCGCGAATTATTCTACCAACGCGGGGTCAAACCTGTATTTTTAAGAGCAAACAAAACAAACTAAAACTGGACAAAACGCTGCATTGTTTCTTTAAAATGTAACGTGGTATGTCTATTATTTTTTCAGATGTGTCTTGTCAACCACCCAATGGTGATAACCTGCCAGCTATGACAGAAATCCTTTTATGGAAAAAGTCCGTCTTTGTCTTATTACTTGTTGTTATTTATGTACCTACAATAAAGACTTATCACTATTATACGTGCCAACTCAAAACCTAAAAAAATTTGCTAGAAGTGGCCACGAAACGTGAAATAGTCATGGTTTTGTCTATGGAGCGTTTTGTGTACTCTGCCTACCCCATTTGAGAATTCAGGCGTATGTATGGATGTATGTATGTAATAAAGCCCTCATCTAAACTGCATCACAAAATGACCATACATACATAAGGCCTGTAGGTAGGGGTAGGCAGAGCACACGAAACGCTACGTAGGTAGTCAAAACCCTATTTCACGTTTCGTAGCCACTCCTAGGATATTTTTTTTGGGTTTTAAGTTAAGCGGTGCAACTGTCACAGGTTGCTAGCCTGTCGATAAAATATACCTTTACCCAATTCCTCAGTCACCGCTTACGACGGCAAAGGAAAAAAATGGAAAGGCGATACCACACTATACTGTGTCGGTTTAGGTACTTAAATTAAAGTAAACAAACTTTATGTCAGATTTGACAGGTTAAGAACATTTTTTACCACCCAACTTTTTTCAGATGCTCAAATAGTTTAGCAAAGGATTCTTCATAATATTTATTGTTCTGATAAACGTTATTGTTCTAATTCCGATCGTTTCTGGTATTAGGTAAATTTAGGCACCAACAAAATATTTTTTATTGTTTCCTTCCTTTGCTAAACTTTTTGAATATCCGAAAAAAGTTGGGTATTAAACAAAAAATGCTCTTAACCTTTCAAATCTGACATAAAGTTTATTTACTTTAATTTAAGTATTAGGTACCGACAGAGTATACATTAATTTGTTTCAATTAGATTGCTGATTACAGCTATCCAAATCGTGTCTGTGATTTTAATAATGTTTATAGTGTATTTTTGTAAGCCGATCTAAACATCGTTAGATTGCATTGACACACATACGTGTCAACTTTTTCTACACTTAACACTGTCCGCGCGCGCACAAAATAAATTCACCCAACAAAAAGGAAGTTCCTTGGAAACGGAAAAGGACAATCTCCACCCAGCTCCTGTTTTTTGTTTCACCAACATATTTTATTTACTAAGTGGGTATTTGAATAAAAATGCGGTTGAGAGCCCGCTAAAAGTACAAAGTGAATAGATTTATGCGTTACGCGTTTTATCTCGTCGCTTTATTGTCCTTTGTGTAGCACTTGTGCTTCTGAATCGTGGGGATGTTGAATTCGTGTGTACAGGGCTCCTTCGGGTGACCAAGCTTGGCTGGGCTGTTATTTTACACACACATATACATAAACACATCACGCATGTTACTATAGAAATAGCATAAGTTTAGGTTTAAGCATATATGGAAGAAGTATAATTGTGACAGGTTGCTAGCCTGTTGCTTAAAGCAAACCTAAACCTATTTCCTTAGTCTAGTCGCCTTTAACGACCTCTGCGGAAGAAATGGAGAGGTGTTATTCTAAACTCGATACTATATAACTTCTCTAATTCATAATTCAACATCTAAAGAGAAATTGTTTTATTTTTCATATATTTCCTTAGTCGCTTCTTGTGACGTACACGGAAGAAATGGAGAAATGTTATTCTATCCCAATACCACACACTACTCACGATACGGTTGTACTAAAAGGCTTATCGTCTAATGATCTTTGAAATGTGATGAGAACGTTCGATCACCGCACCTCGGTCAGCTGAGCGCGGTGGTGGCACACGTTAACCAGTTATCGGGTCGTGATCTACCGATGCCTGGTAATCGCACCACTGTGCAAACAGTCGCGCACGATTGTTAGCCCACTGTGCGGTCTACAGGCTGTTCTAAGACATGACTTGATTAAACATGACAAAAACGTAAAAATCACGTCTGTATTCCCAAATAGGGTAGACAGGGCACACGTTGCGACAACACATAGTCACAACTGTTATTATTTTACACAGCCCATTTTAGCATAATTTAAGGTTTAAACATTGATGGAGGCATAATAGTGAGTGGTGTCTAGCCTGTCGCCTAAAGCATACCTTAACCTATATATTTTTATTTAATTATAATGAATGGCAGTGATGGTTTTTCTGAAACCGCTGCACGCTGGTAAAAAAAAAAACCGATCTGTAAAGGTCTTTTTGAACCAAGAAAATCTAACCGTTTTTCGGAAACGGAAGAGCGGAAGATTAATTCACTTTCAATTTTTAGTGCCTTGACAGACAGCAGAAACTTTATAAAACATAAGAGAACTCTACAATACAGTAACTCTGAGCCGCTTACTTGTACAAATTATATTATATTGTATGACTATTGTATGACTATTGCACGTAAAACAGTTACATAAAACAAACAACAGGGCAACAGCTTTATGTTTAAGGGCGAACTGATCGCCCAGGGAATCTCAACCAGAAAAAAAAACCGGCCAAGTGCGAGTCGAACTCACGCACCGAGGGTTCCGTACAAACCTGCAAGGTTTACAAAGTTCGTTCATTACGACAATCGAGTCATAACTATGGTATTTTTATTATAGATAGCTCTACGCGTTCATGAGGAAAAAAGTAATAAGTTTATATTTATTAAAAAATATATATTTTGTAATGTAACTAAAAATTTAAGGTTTTCGGAATTTTTCCTTTATGTGTGCTATAAAACGTTGCTTCATGCCAAATTTCAAGATTCTAGGTCGACTGAAAGTACCCTTTAGGTTTTGATTCCCTTGCGAGTACTTGCGAGTTTCAAAAAATGCAGCTTAAATTGCTGTTTCTTTTGATTGCGTTGACATAGAAGTTTGATTTTGTTACAACTTAAAGGTATTATAGACTTGAGTATTTGGTATGAATTTCAATTTAATACCTCTACGCGTTTATGAGGAAATGGGTAGTAAGTTTAAAATTATTAAAAAAATATATATTATGTGATGTAACTAAAAATTTATGGTTTTCGTAATTTTTCCTTTATCTATGCTATAAGACGTTGCTTCGTACCAAATTTCAAGATTCTGAGTTCACGAGAAGCACCCTGTAGGTTTTGATTCCCTTGCAAGTGTCGAAAATTTGCGGCATAAACGGCCGTATCTTTTGATTGCGTTGGCTTAGAAGTTTGATTTTTTCACAGCTTCAAGGGACAGTAGACCTGAGTAATTGATATAAATTTCAGCTTCATACCTCCACGCGTTCCTGAGAAAAAGGGTCTTGACAGACGGACGGACGGACGGACGGACGGACGGACGGACGGACGGACAGACGGACAACAAAGTGATCCTATAAGGGTTCCGTTTTTTCCTTTTGAGGTACGGAACCCTAAAAAGGGAAAATTAAAGAAATAGAACCTGAAACTACCCGAGCTTAACAAACATAATAATATATCGGCTTGTAGATCATCCTGTACAGTAATCACCGTGAGAGCGCGCCGGCGTGCGCGGGCGCCGACGCCCCGAGCGCTTGCGCATTGCGCCTCGCCGACACGGGATAGGACTACTTAATCGAATCATCTCCTTACATTCCAAGCCTGTACACTATCCTGGTATGATGTGATTGATTCCTTTGTTTACTTTTCTTTTTTTTTCTAGTTTCGGGTTTAGAATAACACCTCCGTGATTCTTCCGTTGACGTCAACTAAGGATTTTTTTAGGCGATCTATCACTATTATAACTCTTTTATCTAACTAAATACCTAAACAATTTGCTTACGGAAAATGTAGTAATCTAGGTTTTGGCGAAACTAAATACAAGTTCGTTAAATATTAGGTACGGAAATAATCTTTAGATGCGTTAGACCACTGTAAAGTTGCATTAATATCTTACTAGTGGTTAGTAACTTACGAACTTTTCGTGACCAAATCGGAGACGTTTTAGATACAGTTCAGGTCAAGAGGACTCGAAAACTAACGAGCATGTAGATATGAAGAGGTTAATGAATGTGAATAAAGCAAAAGAGAAAAGTCAAGATCGTAGCAAGAAGAACAAAGTTGTCTCTGCCTATCCATGTGGGAAAGAAGCGTGAAGTAAATGTATGTTAAATCTTACGTGTTTGTATTGTTAATAGAAAATAGAATATCAGGATCTGTCTTCGTAGAAATATCAACTGGTAGGTGTTAATTGTGGATTATGCAGACATGTGTAATTGATTCCACGGGCACTGTTCCCATGCCATGAATTCCTGGTAGTGTCTCGTCGGTTATGAGGGAGAATGTTGAGGAATGTAACGAGGAATTTGTAGCTAAACGTTAAAGGATTGATCGGGTTGGTCATTTAAAACAGATGGTTTGAGCGACGGAAAGAAGACAAAAAAATGCTATTGTATGATCGTTTTTTTACTACTATTTAATATGATATTTAACATGAGTGAGTCTCACGGTAGTTTATTGATTACTATTAAATATTTTTAACCACATTTTTGAATTGTATGTGGCAATGGAGAGATTTCGTTTTTAAGTTATATAATTATGTTAATAAAATAGCAAATTTTGAAAGTGTTTGGAAAATTCACGATGACATTTCTAAAATATGTAGTAAAGTATATTATGATAAATTATGATAAATTCTGATTATGATAAATTAGCAAAAAACAGAGCACCCTTTCGTAGGATTCACGGTATATTAATGAAGAAATTGAAACTTAAAAATTATAAAATTACACGTGATCAAAGGCACTTTGCTTCAATAACATATCTATTCGTATCGCAATTCAGAGAGAGAACGCCGACAGCCTTTTGGGAACCTTAACCCGAGGTAGCAGTGTCGGGAATGTTTTTTATTTAATTTTTTAATTAGTTGACTTTCAGATGGTTTTAATAAGTAGTGTCTTTATTTTATCACTTTCGTTTGGTATCCTATAAAGAACTGTTAATTATACATGTACATACATCACACCTGTATTCCCAAATGGGATAGTCATAACACACAAAATGCTTTATAAACAGGCTCTTAATTATTTCACATTTTATAGTCACTTTGAACACATTTTTAAGTTCCAAATTGGATAAACGAGGTATAATAGTGACAAGTTTCTAGCATGTCGCCAAAAGCATACCTAAACCAATTTACCTTAATCTCCTCTTACGAAATCCAAGGAAGAAATGGAGAGGTATTCTGAACCTAACACATGCGTGGAAATTTAAAAAAATGCATGTGTAAAACGACATTCAAAACGCCCATCAAAACCACAAACGATGCATCCAGCGATAAGTTGAAACTAAATTGGTCACGAAAAACTGAAATATTTTCACCTGCCCCTTGGCAAGGCATAAAGTTGTGTTTTTAGGTTTTTAGGGTTCCGTGTGAGAAAGGCACTAATAAAAACCGTATTAACAAGCATTTGGTTTTTGTCTTTGGTTCAAAAACCATGAAATTACAGTGATTGTATTCACTAGATAATTTCACATCCTCTTCATACAAAACGTGTACACCGAAGCTAGCAAGTACAGTCACTGTGAACTCATAGTAATGAAGTTAAACTGTTTTGCTCTCAACCACAGCTACACATACACGCATAGATTTTGATGCATACATACATATTATGCAATAACGCCAATGTTCCCAAATAGGGTAGCTAAAGCATTAACAACGTGACACAGACAAAACTATGACTATTTCCCATTTTGTATCCACTGCTAACATAATTTTAGGTTTAAAAACAGACATAAGAAGTAATATAGTGACAGTTCCCCTTTCCTTTAATCATCTCTTACAAAATCCACGGGGAAAAAATAGAGAGCTCTCATTTTAACTACCACACGTAAAATCATTTGTTTCTAGACTCGATTGTGTGACTTGGATTATCACATAATCGCATTGTTAGTAGACAAAATAGCAATTTTTATGTAACATAAAAAAAAGCCCAGATGACACAAAGGGACTCGCACTTGGCAGTTTTTTAAATGAGCTTTCCCCTCGAGACGTATACAATAAGTCATACATACAGCTCGTTAGGCGACCTGCGACGATGTCGTGCGAAACTCGGCTTTTTGCGGTTTAGAGTGAGTTATTAGTCGTTGCGAGGCGTTTGTTAACAAGCTTTTTTTGGCACATATTTAGCATTGGCGCAAAAAAGGGGTTACGAATTTGACACGTATAAGTGTCAAAATTATACTATTGAATTAATTAACTTGTGATATGTGACTTAGTCTACATGTAATAACCTTTGTCGCGATTACACGGGATGTGCAGTCTTTTGGGATTTAAGTACCATCGCGTACAGGGATTGTTGAGCCACTTACCTATGTTTGTAACTTGGTCGTGTAATAGTAATCCGATAGCTGACATCTAGTCCTTCACATCGGTCATTGATTATGATTACACGTCTAAATTGCGAACAGTGGCAAGTGGCTCAACAATCCCGGTTCGCGACTGTACATGGATGGATAGAAACATATTACTTAGTGTAAATTAACGTAATACATACTTTGTGACATGTTATAAATAGACGGAAGTCACAAATACATATATATTGACTGGATTAAAGATGGATAACATCACGCCCGTGTTCCCAAATGAGGTAAGCAGAACACACGAAAACTTCAGGTTTAGTGTCAATTTTTAGCACTTTTTTTAAGTTTTGAGTTGGCAGGTATAATAGTGACAGGTTGCTAGCCTGTCGCCTAAAATATACTTTAACCTATTTCCTTACCCGCCTCTTACGACATCCATTGAAGATATGGAGAGGTGTTATTCTAAGCCCGACATCACACAGAAAACATCCACGGAAGAAGTGGAGACAACTAACTGGCAATGTCAAAACGGGCAAAATTAATGTAATAAAAAACCGGCTAAGTGCGAGTCGGACTCGCGCACGAAGGGTTCCGTACAAAAACAGCAAAAACCATGTTTTTTGTATGAGAGCCCCTTTATTTTTTTTATTTTATTCTGTTTTTAGTATTTGTTGTTATAGCGGCAACAGAAATACATCATCTGTGAAAATTTCAACTCTCTAGCTGTTACGGTTCGTGAGATACAGCCTGGTCACAGACGGACAGACAGACGGACGGACAGACAGACAGCGAAGTCTCAGTAATAGGGTCCCGTTTTCACCCTTTGGGCACGGAACCCTAAAAAAAAGAAACCTAAGTAATTTAAAGATGACATGGCGGGATTTATCCTATTTAGTTCTAATTTAACCTAACAAGAATCACGTCTTGGAATAAGTCTTAAATGTTACATTTAAAAAGTTGACAAAAGTGAAAAGTTCCGAGACAATTATTTTGGAAAGCGCGAAAAAACTAAGTACCTCCTTATAAAGATTGGTTCTATCATAAAGATTGATATATCAAGTCATCTAACTACTTAAGTCAGATTTAAGAAAAACATCGGCCACTTTGCGCCATTTCTTAATACATAACATAACCATCATTAACAAAGTACCGAAAGAAATACATTCACAAGTCGTCATTAGTTTGTTTCGTGTGCTTAACGAAGTACTATAAATCTACCCTCAAATGAGTAAAATAAAATATTGTTCGTCTAATGCACGGTTACAAATGTTTCCCGCATTGCGTTCACATTATTTAACAAGGGTAAAAAAATTATAATTAATTCACACATACTTTTCATGTGTCGTATTACGATGCGATGGTCTAACAACAATCAAAAAGGGATGAAGTTAAGTTAGGGTAAAGAAAATACAATCTGGAAATTTACAATTGTATTTAGATATTTCCTGTGTATATTAAGTTTTAATAACACCCCTCTATTTTTTCCAAGGATATCGCAAGAGGCCTTAGGCCATGGTTATAGTAGATTTTTTGTAGGTTGTTAAAACAATGTAAACAATCTTGACATGCCTTTTTATTGAAATACACAGTCTAAAAATGAAAATCGTTCCACTATACAATTCAATTATGAAAGTAAATGATTTCTTCATACCTAAATTGTAAAATGTAAAGATTTCGATTTATAAAGTGTACGTTTAAATAAAAAGACACGTTAAGATTGTTTATGTAGTTTTAACTACCTAAACAAATCTACTTTAGGCCTAGTAGGTTTAAGTAGGTATGCTAAAGCAAGGCACTACAAACCTGTCATTTTTAAACCTGTTAACTTAAAACCTAAAAATATGCTAGAAGTGGCCACGAAACGTGAAACAGCCAAGGTTTTTCTACGTAGCATTTCGTGTACTCTGCCTACCTCATTTGATAATCCAGGCGTGATGTATAGCGACAGGTTGCTAGCTTGTCGCTTAAAATGTACGACCTATTTCCACAGCAATATCAACATCAACATCAACAACCATTGAATAATAAACTACATACATACATACATACATATCGTCACGCCTCTTTCCCACAGGGGTAGGCAGAGACTACTTTGTTCCACTCGCTACGATTCTGACATACCTCTTTTGCTTCATCCACATTCATTAATCTCCTCACACAAGCTCGTCGGTTCCGGGTACTCTTGACCTGACCTGTTTCTAAAACGTCCGCGATGTGGTCACGGAACGTCCGTCTTGGTCTTCCTTTCCCACTGCACCCATCCACATTCATTTCATTCACATCCCCGTATAAAATTTGTTTCGTAAATCTTCTTTTATCCATCCTCTCTAATGACTAAACCAACTAAGCATACTTCTTTCTATCCTATTCACTATATCACTTTCACCCCAGCTCTTTCCCTTATCACACTATTTCTTATTCTGTCTTTCAGTAAACAACGCATAGGTATTAATAATCAAATAACACGTAAACACGTTTTTACACAACATGATAAAACAAATCCTTGTTATGTTTGGTAGTTAATGAGGTGACTGACGAGCCTTTTCTTTGACTTGCTGTTATTTTTAATATATTGTTTCGTATTGTTTGAACACGATATTTTAGTCTGACCCTTTGTCATGTCGGTTAAGATTTGTAACAAGATGTCGAAGTCTATGCAAGATTTAACCGATGTTAACATATTTAAACGAGGGTCCTTTCCATTTCTTCTGTGGATGTCGTAAGAGGCGATTAAGGAAGTAGGTTTAAGTATATTTGGTGACAGGCTGGCAACCTGTCACTAGGTCCAGAGGTCGCAGAAAAATGCGTTTATTTCGGTACTGTTTGGCACAGAACGATAGTTATATTTTATTGCGTTTAGTCCCTGAGAAGTTAGGTGACAAGATTAGTGAGAGTGGACTTAACTGTATTTTTGTAGTAGAGTTTACTTGGAAAAACTGATGCGCAAACTTAAAAGATTAAAAAAAAAACTTTCTATATTTACTTGCCCGGAACGGAACTGTAGAATTAAATAGTAGCTTGTAGTAGATACTTAGCGTCAATTTTACACATAAAATCTCGCTATAAACAGCTAATCTCGGTATAAACAACGTGAGTAATTCGTTATTTTTCACTTAGCGTCAAATTACGCTAGTAAATGCCGTTCTTTCTTTCGTAGAAAATGTGCTAAAATTTATGAAATACTGTCTACCACATTTGGCAATACAAATGTAGGTGCCAATTGCCAATACATATATTATAAAGTCATTTAATAATTTTTGGTCCTCCGTTGCATCTCTGAGTATTTCGCATGGAAATCACATCTTACGGTTACTATTGTTGGTTAAGACTTATACTTTAACACTTGGGTGTGAAAAACACCCTTTTCGTACAATGGGTTAAAAACTGCCAATGTTTACCTACAATCCAACCCTTGACATCACCATCCCACAAATCAACACTTCCCATAACCATACGTCACAACGTGAATCCTTCGCCCAAGATCACCTTGCACCTAAAACCAACCACACACCGTCCAAATAAGCCCTATTCGCTCGTAATAAGATTTAACTAGATTTTTCTAGCTGAAAATATAACTCGGTTTTTAACCCCACTTGACATCATCACCGTGCATACAAGAACAGCCGCATCCCACTGAAATATACTTTATCCTCATGAAATAAGAACCGCATTCACATTGTTGTACGAAAACGTAATTTGGTAGCGCAGAGTTGACGTTTCGTTCCAATAGAGGGCGCTAGCGCGGAAAATCAGTTGTCAACGGATTCTGACGTCCAGCTTTCGATGCATGTGGAAAATATGCGTAACGGATTTCCATTTAAATTCGTATTCGGAACGGAATAAGTTTAATGCATAGTTGACACGGTGGGAAAAATTGGGTGTCATGCAGAGGTTGATGGATACTGACTTGGCAATAGGAGCTTGAGTTTGAAGTGCATTTCGGGACTGCAGCGCTATCTGGCCGAGAGTTCTAGTACTTAAACGACTTATGTGACAATGATTTTATTTAAAATCGTTTAAATGACAGGTACTGAGTACCGTCCATACACACGAATCAACAATAGGAAAAAATGCTTAATCGTTAAATTATTACAGTCTTCGTATTGGAACATCTAAACCCATATTTGGACATTATCGAATCAAGGTTACGAACGTTTAGTAAGGAGCTTCACGTACCAAAAATAGTAATTGTACATGTAATTTTTCAAAAACACAGTGGTGTGAAGATACCCTCAAATTTTTCAGGGATGACATTATAGGGCAAATTATCTAACCTACTTATTAATAAAATTGAGCGAGGAAAGAACTATGGTGACTAAGATGTTATTACGACGTATTTATGTCTGTCTGACAGTGCATCAATAACCATTATTAAGTAAAGGCTGAGGGACTTAAACACTATTGTCAAGACAAAAATGATTACACTGGTACATTTGGATAAGTGATTACACAGAAGTGCAATACGAAAATTTTAAATCTTCAAATTTGTACACGAGCAAAGGATAGCTCGTGTTAGAAGTGTCAGAATGTCGAAATAACAGTCATTTAGAACCATAGTCAGAATTACTTCAAGCGAGAAAACAGAAAATAAAAATATTGCTGAGGGTACTGCTACTGGCAGTCCAATACCTCTAGTATTAGCAACCGCCGCGTACCCAACGTCCTTTTTACGATCCATTTAGATATTGCTGTCCACATTTTATTTCCCACATTGTTTACTACTCCAACAAATAACCAAACAAGCAATAATCTAAATGGATTAAAAACGTAATGCAGATTTCATGCAAAAATATTCAAAGAGATTGTTACCGGCGCCATGTTGTGAGACGACATGCACGCCGCCTGGCGGCCGCGCACTCACGCACGCAAGATGGCCGCTGCAGCGGGCGCGCGCAAACCGACACAAAACTGCATTCACTCCGCACCTCTCACTAAATACGCACTCATTTACATTCGTTAACTCAGCACTTGGATCGCAAACGCACACGCACTAAATCACCAACTAATCGAGCCCCAATTAACAGACTAATTGACGGAGCTATGTCTTCAACGACAGCAGACCGTGGAATGAAAACCTCCACCATGTTGTTACGGAATTTTATACTCCATCCGTGCCAGCAGAGCCTCCAAGTTTGCCTCCTTCAAATTCGTTATGCATACAGCACCAAGGGCTGTTGAATACCGTTCACGTTTATTTATGAACACGCAAACTTCTGGTGGCTGGCATAGGCGGCGGCACCGGCCAGCCTCCGCCCGCGCTCCACAATGCATGCGATCGCTGAAAAAGCCCTTTTTATGTATTCAACTTCACTCTAGCTCATCTGCAAGTCGTATTATGGATCTAATTAACAAGTTAATATGGACGATGGAGGGCAGCGCGTCTGCGCAGATCGGCCCGATTTCGCATTTCAATTCTGACCGTTCCGTTTTTGAAGCAACCGACGTCGCTGCACGCTGCGTCTGGACGGCGGGTCAGCGCTAACGTCGCCGTTTGCATTTACCTGGCAGACGTCCGCTGGAGCGTATTCGCGGTGCGTTCAGCTTAAAGCGTCCGCGATTGCGACTTTGCAATGGTAAGGAGCGTTCAGAAATTCCGCCCCGCCCGTCTCCCCCATCACAAAGTATAATGATATCGTCGCCGGCGTTATTATGGAGTCGTCATAAATATTTCATGGCTGGAGAGGGCAGTAATGGGCAGCAGTGACCGCCGGGTGGTCGAAGACACCGTTACGCCACATTGCGTCTCTAAGCCGACGCCGAGAATCGATTCGGAACAAACTAACGACTTGAGACGGCGATTTATACGCTCGCTTCTTCCATCGATCTTCACCTAATTAGACGGGTTACTTGAATTTAGAATAAACAATGAAACGTAAGACAGTAAGGATCTTACAAAAGTTTAAAGATTGCGTGAGGAAACAAAAAATCGGCTTAACAAAGCCCCCTCCGTTGTAGCTTAACGGTGTGAATATTTTGAATTACCATTTCCCTACACTTAATCCCAGGCCTGTATCGTAAAAAGATAGTCACAGAGAAATCCGTAACTATGTCAACTGTTTATACATGGAACTAAGTAATGTCAGCTGGAAGACGTCCATTGGTTGACAAGAACTCAAAAACAATGGCGATCCTAAATCGTTTCGATCCTTATATCTCACTAACTACTATGAACAGTTTTTCAGCGCGATCCACTCGGATTCCAGCCAGGGATTTATTCAAGATCTCAATGCAAAACTTTTTGCGGCCCATTCTACGCTCACGATCAATGAATACGGTTCGAATTCCATTTAACTTTCTAAGAAAATCAACCTGTATTCATTTAGGAGTGTCCTTTACGGATAAAAATGGCGTTTCTGAAAGTCCTAGTAGGTCAGTGTAGGACCTCAAAATGTGTTTCTACTAGCAAATTATTCTAGCAGCCTATTAAACATTCTGATTATCTTAAGACATCTCTATTGGTTATATTTATAAGCAGCATAGTAAGCTCATTAGTTTTTCCTTTCCTCCAAAGAGGCCGCTTACTTCTGTGATAGGATCAGTATCAATGAAGATACTATCTCATTGCGTACTGCGGGCATTAGCTATGTTTAATTCATGCTTGATCGGTACTGTAAGAAATAATATGGTTTAATTTGGATTGGTCAGTAATTGCGTGTCTAGTGAGGTAGAACTCGCGTCTATCGCAATTATCTGTCAAGACAAGGCGAATGTGATTTTGAGAAGACTTGTTTTTTTTATAATAATGGCCAGTACTACTTGCAAACTGTGGCCCTGACTGAGATTCATTTGTGCCGCTTTAGTCAAGTGACCGCAGATTATGTAGGTAAAGTGAAAAAATTAACCATAGGGGGCATGCATACAATTCCTACAAACAATTAGGGTGACTGCACCAGTAATGGACATAGGACCAGTAATGGACAATGACTCTTATTTACTACCCACTAAGGAAAAGTCATTTGTTTTAGAACAATCAATTCACAACTCTATGGTCTTTAAATTATGAATGAAGTGTCCATCACTGGTGCTTGTCAACTTAAACCGTCCATAACTGGTGCCGTCACCCTACGCCTGTGTTCCCAAATGGCAAAGCACGCGCACCGTGATATAGGCAAATCAATTTTAGCATAATTTTAGGTTCAAAAACAGATGAAGGAGATGTAATAGTGACAGGTTGCTAGTCTGTCGCCTAAAATATACCTTGAAACATTTCATCACCCGCCGCTTAATTTATTTAATTTTTTTTTTTTTTGTAATTCTTTTTCTTTGTTTTGAAAAAATGACTTTCTGCCAAGTTTCTTGCGGCGCATTCTTCTTGGCAATGATGGTCTTTCCGAAGCGCTGGTAAACTAAAAAAAAAAAGACTTGTAAAAGTGCTCTTAGGAGCCTATTTGCATAAATAAAGTTTTGAATTTTGAATTTTGAATTTTGAAATATTGCTGACGACGTCCACGGAAGAAGCAGAAAGTCTTTATTCTAACCCGACACAACACGAGGAACTTAAGTCCGTTACTTGTGGTACGACATTGCCTCATGCCAAATTTCATGTTTGTTGTTATTAAAAAAAAAAATTGCAATTATTTTAAAAGCGGATTGAAACTTTTTGTTTGTTCTGTTTTTTTCACTGCCCCTTTCAGTCCCAAATGTTTGGGTTCAAACGTGAACTAATTATGTGCATTAATTTACCAAAACCTGTGAAGGGTAGCCTTGACCTTTTTGTTTATTTGTTTTGTTATTGATACGACATTTTGATATTTTCAAAAGTATTTAAATAATACAGATATTATTGCACGGAGGATGAAAGTTGTTTTACGGACGTTTTACTATTTTACTACTAATTTAATCTCTTTACTCACTCCCGAGGCCGCAGATACAAGGCTCAGCTCAGTACACTGGAAACTTTAGATGTTCTGTTCTTTTTTTTTAAGCATCTGCATTTTGATTATCGAAGCACAACAAAGCTTCAACTGTTTTAAGCCTATCACAGACTAAACAGGTATGATAATATTTTATCTGCGTATAAAATGCCATCTTTCCGTATGTCGGTGCCAACTGATACTTGACGGTATACGTTATCTGCGCAGTGTGTGTTAGCTCATTGAATTGTATAGGGAGCGATATTGACAGATATCTGTACAGATACCCTACCGCAATATTATGCTGAGTGCGGCCCTTTTGGCACTGTTTGGCACGGAAGTGGCATGCACATTTTTAAGTTATTATTATTTACTTATTTAGGCTAATTTATGTATTTTAGATAAGTTAATTGTTATGTCTGTGTCAAATTGTTGTCAATAAATGTCTTTCTTTCTTTCTTTCTACCGTATCTGCGTAGTGTGTGACACGCTTTACGCTGGAACTGGCTCGATGAAACTCATGTCCGTGACTACCAGGAACTCATAACAACATAGGTACTATATACGCCAGAGGACTCCAAAGGTCCCTCAAATCTCCGCACCTCGTCTCCAGCTAATTACATCGCTGGTCGCCCTTTGATCAGCTCGTTTCGATCGGACGCTGGCGCGCCGCCACCACACACGAGCTCAAGGGACAGATTGTGAACTTCTTGGATTTTACTTTTTCGTAAGTCAGTATAATCTATCATAGCCATCTACACTTTTATGGGAAGGCAGGGCGTGCGAAAAGTGGCATAGACATAATTTTAAACAAAAAAAAACCGACTTCAAATTAGCTATATCCTGAAAGGAAACTTCTGTTTATGTACATATTTACTAAAGATCAAGTAGGTATACGTAGCTCTCAGCAGATTCAAGGCTTCAGAAGGAATAGCTCTATCTGATTTAGAACCCTCTAAACTGTTAAGTAAACCCCACGATGAACGATCATTAGCCGAAATGCAACACTTGAGAAGCAGCAGGCTTGGCTAATTACTGAAACTATAATTTCCAGTCTGGAGGTGCATTCAGTATTGAAAAAAATATCCTTTAACTCCTAAAAATTAAGGAGTTGACCTTTCATCATCAGCTCAATCATTTTTTTTACTGCCAAGCGAAAATACTGGTGTAGCTTTGAAAAATGTACTAAAAACACTACCTGTGCCTATAAAATTTGAGGGTTGCCTTCGATTTCCCTCATATTCCATCATCAGGTCAAGATATGCTGACAATCTGACTACCTGGAAACTATACCCTTTCAGACAAAAAAAGAATTTTCCAAATCAGTCCAGGCGTCTTCGAGTAATCAGCGAATACACATAAAAATACTCTCCATTTCTTCCATGGATGTCGCAAGAGGCGTCTAAGGACATAGGTTTAAGTAAATTTTAGGCGACAGGCTATGAGGCTAGCAACCAGCCTGCTAACTCAAAACCTACAAAAAATGAGCTAGAAGTGGCCACGAAGCGTGACATAGACATAGTTTTGTCTATGTAGCGTTTTGTGCGCTCTGCCTACCCCATTTAAGAATACAGGCGTGATTTGTATGTAGGTATGTAAGTATGTACAAATGTAAGTTCGGACTAAAATTCCCGAATGCCCATACATTTTTATTTTATTTTAAGGATAATTCAAAAACTACTAGTTAGATTTTGATGAAATTAAAATGGAACCAATGGGAAGCCATTTGCTATCGAAGACAAAAAGAACCATCGAAATCGGTCCACCCGTTTAGAAGTTCTGAGGTAACATACATAAAAAAAAAATAAAAAAAAAATACAGCCGAATTGAATACCTCCTTTTTTGAAGTCGGTTAAAAAGCACGACCTTTTCACGTTTCGTAGCCACTTCCAGAAGGATTTTAGGTTTAACAGATGAAACAGAGAAAATAGTGAATGGTTGCTAGTCTATCAAAATATATTTACTTGCTTACCTTTTACGACATCCACGGATGAAATGGCGAGGTGTTATTCTAATTCGACGCCACACAGAATACAAGTCAATACAAACCGCTGAAACCTAATAATTTGAGTGTTTCAATCTTCATCTTTCACTCAAAATGACGTTTGAACACAAAGTGAACCAAAAAACGAACATAAAGTTAATGAAAATTGAGCAATTCCTTACAATGAACATTCATTCGAGTGCACCGTCCGTCCAGCTTTAGAGAACACTCGTTACTTTTCAATTAGATGTAGGTTAGAATTTTGTAAGAAGCACAAAATGGAAGCTAGACTTTCCATAGACATTGTTTCAAAGACACAACTATAAATTGTGCATTGAGGATAGAACCAATAGAGTACTAATGTCATCTTGGTTGTTCGGAAATTATTCCGCAAAACAATTGAAGTGATCGCTGTGCTCTTATTGGCCGGTCCAAGATCGCGCGTAACGCTAGTGTCTTTTTCTCTACGGTTATTGGCTCTGTACAGATTCTGTGACAGTGACGGTGACGTTTAGTATGTTGAAATCAACAAACTATTTGCGGACCGGGGTTGCGAACATTGTTTCTCTATAGGTTCTATCCTCTATGAAATTGTGTAATGGAGGCCAAGAAGCGAGGTATAAATTGCAAACGTCCTCTCTGCTCGTAAGCCTGCTGTCCCGAGTTCTACACGATTCCTTTGACGCTCCTGAAACTTGTTAGAGTCCGTATTAAAATTCAAAAACGTCGCGCAACTCCTGAAAACATTATGCAGGGATTTGAATAATGATTTTGTTTCAGTCACACCCTAGGTAATGTATGCGAAGATTTTGGCTGAAGTTTGTAATGTGATTTTTGGCTTAAATGGTTTGGGAACTTCATTTTGGCTGGTTTGTGACGCTTTGTGGTTTCCTGGAGGTAAAAGGTTTTTGGAAACCCTTGGAGGAGTTTTGCATTACATTTAAGGGGATATTACAGCGTAAAACAGTTTCTTCTTGGAAAAATACTTGTGTTTTCCGACGATCAAAGAATAGTGGTTCATTTAAATACATACATAAACATCACGCCTGTATTTTCAAGTGGGGTAGGCAGAGCTTAAGAGCTGTCGCATAAACTTAAGTTTGGCAGCACAATTTGGGGTCTAAAATACATGAAAGATAGAATAGTGACAGCTTACTGGTCTATCGCCTGAAGCACAAAAACCTATTTTCTTAGTCGCTTCTTACTATATCCACGAAAGAAATGGAGAGGTTTTATTCTAAACCAGACAGCAGACACCATCATGGATACCATCTTTTAAACACGTAGGTAATCAGATATGTTGCTATGGTTATGTTCTTCATATTAAATTCACGCTCCAACTCGGTAAATTTTTACCAATATTGTTTTAAGGGCACCCAGAAAACGCGCATTAGCATTTTTATGTAATCTTTTCTTCAAAAATAAACTGTCGTGTCGCATAACGCAGCCATTTCTCTCAAAATGAGGACATTATAACAATGTTGGCAACAATTTAGGCATTATTTATAATTTTCCAAGCATTCGTATTTAATATATCGCTCGGTGCCATGGTTTACCGCCATCTTACCTTTGCAGCCGCATTTCGTCCTATCATTTGAATCTCGTCTTTATTTTCGACGACTAGGATACGTTTTGAATTCAAGAACTGCAAAGTAACGGTGGTACTGCTTTAGTAAGTGATTCCTCTTGGTTTAGTCATAAAAATGTTAATGTACGAAAAACAAACAGCTTTAATGTATGCGAGGGGACAAGAATTAAGCGAGACAGTCAGAGACAAACTCCGAATTGAATTGGAGATAAGAATTGATTTTGTTAGATAAGCATTTGGGTGTTTGGAGACGCGAGATGTTTCGAGATAAATTTGAATGTGCTTGAAACGTTTTGACTTAAGAGCCCTTACAAATGAACTGCAAGTTGTAAACGGCAGAGGCTACTTCAGCCGTTGCCCTATGTCGACGGCAGCCGTCGACGTATTCACTGTTGCCGCCGACGATGGCTCAAGTAGCTTTTGTCGTTCACAACTTGCAGTTCGTCTGGAAGAAGCCTTAGTCAATCAATCAGATAAAGCAGCGATCACACAAAGTATTTCATCGAAAAGTGTGAAGAATGCGGTAGTCGGCCGCATTTGTCTAGCGGCAGCTGTTACAGCCGGACCAGGTAAAGGCTGTCTTGTGTACCTAAATACGACGTTTTTTGACTAAAACAAAGAAAACATTTCTTATATTGATTGGGATAACGATCTGCGGAGGGTCACGAATCTATTGGTTCGACTTTAGATAGATGCACTATAAAATACGAAATTATTCGAAACGAAAATGTCGACTTTCAACATTTTTCGCAACACTGATGAACAGCTGCGACGAAATGGGACGGAGGTGCTGCTATGTGTAATTTTTGTGCCCTGTATTCGGTGGTTCCCGTGCGATGTTGTTAAAAAATCGTTATGATACTCGTATTCAAATATTCGAGCTGTGGCATGAACACATGATTCTCTTGCTAAGATAATGTAAGCAATGTCCATTTAGTAGCAAAATTATCCGCCCAATCTCTTTTTTTAATAAAGCAGAAAGAGAGATTATGTTAAAGCGTTTGTTAGTACATAAAAAACGTGGGCGGACAATTTTCAAAGTTCACATTACTGCCAAACTAGAAGATTTCTTATCACTTCTTTGAAAATTGTAATGTTACATGTTGAAATTGTGCTTGTTACAAAATTTCCGACTCTTGTTATGTTGAAAGAGTTATTAAAACCTTTTGTTTGCTGCATCGTACCTTTCAAAAGTATGCAGCTTTTTATGTGATTACAAGAAATCACTTTAAAAAGCATCACGCATAAAATGCATGACTGTTTCACGTAGCCGCTTTAGCGAATAACTGCTTGCTGAGGCGCTAACATCGTAATAAAGCTTTAAACAACGAAAAGTTTACTATATGCAATTAAGCTCCTAAGATCACTTTTACCAGTCTTTTTTTTATCTACCAGTGCTTCAAAAAGTATCAATCAATTAATACTGCCAACGAATAGTGCAAAGCAAAAAACTAAGCAAATTTTTTTTCGATCAAATATAAGTCGGTTGGCTAGTATTATATTTGTCTTCGGCATACATCACCAATATCGCTTCAGTGTTGCTATTTCAACGTTTACCTCACACCGAATACAGCATCTGGTTGATTGAATCCGCTTTCGTTGAATTTTTACGCGTACTTCGGATGGAAATATTTTCAATAGCGTCTGGAGTACTAGAACGAGTTTACCTGAATTCAGAACGTTCAGAAATCTATGTTAGGAAATTTTGCATGTCAGGAATGTCAGGATGAGTCTTTATTGTGCATAGTATACAAGTCGTAGGTTAGAGAACCATTTCATCAGTTCATCGGGTTGACAGTTTTAATAACTTGTTCGCATTATAAGTTACTAGCTGTGCCCGCGACTCCGTCCGCGTGGAATAGTGACAAATTTCCCCCGTTTTTCCCACATTTTCCACTGTTTCTTCGGTCCTATTGGTTGGAGCGTGATGTTATATAGCCTAAAGCCTTCCTCGATAACTGGTCTATCCAACACAAAAATAATTTTTCAATTCGCACTAGTAGTTCCTGAGATTAGCGCGTTCAAACAAACAAACAACAAACAAACTCTTCAGCTTTGTTATATTAGTTAAGTTATAAAGACAAACCATGAACTTTAATAATTTGTCATGAAAAATACAAACTATTACAAACTAAAAAAATACAATTAACTATCTATTAATAAAAAAGTTGTTCCAAATCGCTGCTAGGCGGCAGTGTGCCCAGAAGACTGGCAGCATTGCCACGCTGAATGGCCATGCCAATCCTCTGGGCAAAGAACGAGCCTGCCCTCTGGTCCCCTGACGTGCTCACGAGCTTAGAGGCTATAGCCCGGAACAATTCGTGGGCCCCTGGTCCCCACCCCAAGTCCCTAGAGTTTCAACCCCAAACGGCTCAAATATGACGCCATTACCTACGGCTGCGTACTTGCGCCGCTTGAGGTTTTCAGCAGCTTCCGCTGCAGAACCCGCTTTGGAGGCCGCCGATAAAATATGGGATGGGGCCATGGTATCCACGCAGGTCGCATCCCATACCAGTGGCCGCCCCGGCCTCCACGGCATAAGCGTCATGCCGTCGGGCCTCTTGCCATCGTCACGCGCCAGACCAGTTGGTTCAAGGACAGCTGGCACGCCAACGCTCACAATCTTAGATACATACATCACGCCTGCATTTCCACTTGGGGTAAATCTGCACACGAAACGCTACTACATAGACAAAATAACGATTTCTAGCCACTTTAAGCGTAATAAAAAATACTTATGAATGGACTGGTTGCCAGCCTGTCGTCAGAAACATGCATTTACTTTCCTTAGACGCTTCTTAAGTCATCTATGGAAGAAATTGAGATAATGATATTCTGAACCTGTCACTTCACGGGTAAAAATCATAGGACAGGTTACATACATACATACATGACGCCTGTATTCCCAAATGGGGTAGGCAGAGTATACGAAACGTTATACAATCAAAACCGTTCACGTTTCGCAGTGACTTTTAATATACATATTTTTAGGTTTCAAGTTAATAGGTACAGTAGTGACAGGATGCTAGTCTGTCGCCTAACGCTTGCCAAAACACATACATACATACATACATATTCTCACGCCTGTATTCCCAAGAGGGGTAGGCAGAGCACATAAATTCAAACATCCAGTGCCACGTTTAGCAATTTCAGGGTAACCAGAAGCTTAAGCTAAGGTAAGCTTGCCAAAACCTATTATATTTATCCTTAGTCGCCTCTTACGACATCCATGGAAGAAATTGAGAGATTTTATCCTAAACCCGTCATCACACGGGTAAATGTCATAGGACGAGTTTCGATTAAAAAAACATCTGATATACCAGATTGCCAAAGCTCTCAATACCTTCGTATCCCCAATTTTTGGGCACAGCACGGGTGTGACGTCAAATTATTCAAATGAATGCGAGGGTTTGTTTGATAACATTGGAGACACGAGTGTTAAATACTTTGCTGTTTGATACGGCGCTGTGCCTCTACCTACTCCATACATAAGCCGAATTAAGCTGCTATGTATCTTGTGGAGACAAAAGTTGCATGGTAGGTAAGGCCTTAGAAATAAAGAGAAAACGTATACGGTTTTGTAGGCTTTTATTGAGTTTAAATTAATACATACACTCATCATGCATGTATTCTTGAATTGGGTAGGAAGAGATAAACCGCTACGTTGACAAAATAATGATCCATTCAAGCTTCGTGGCCACTTCTAATATGTTTTTTAGGCTTAATTCGAAATGTGTCACTTCTCAAAAAATTGCTTCTATTATTTTATGATGCTTTGGTAGTTTACTTTGACTTGTGATACATATTGAGTTGGCTCCGTTTTGTTCCAGTACAGTAGGGATGGTAACAGGTTTAAAAATATATCATTCTAATTAGTCCGTGAGTTAGATAAAAAAAAATAAGACACATTTTTTGGATTGTCAAATAATTAAACATCGACAAAGGTACAGATCAACAAACTTCCTGAGTGGGGGCTTGTGACGTCGTTCGTCACTCGAAACTTCATCATTTCAGGCTTGTGAAATAAAATGAAAAATAAGTGTGTAATCAATCTGACGGACTAAATAGTTTTTTTTAGTCACCTACCCAATTCATCCTAGCTGTAGTAGCTTTAATAAAACGTCAAGTAGCACGGTTCAGAACCGTCACACTCCGCAATGACCATAAGTCATCGCCGCTTCGTCAAGTGATTACAGACGTCATTACGCCACCCTTGCATTATCATACGACACGGCTTAGCGAATAAAAAATAAAGGTCTCGGTTATGGTTTTTGCAGAGGGGTTCCGTAGGATACAGGGGTCAATAAGGGACTTGGTGACATCCTGTAGCGCTACTAATATTATCTGGACTATCTAGAGTCTAGAGTACTTGTTAGTGACTGTATTTGCATAGAGGTTTTTAACAGCGACATTAGCGTTACTGTAAACTCATTGTAACGACAGTTGCAATCGTAAATCGCATTTTACGTTACTACTTTTAGCAAGTGTATAAATTTGTATTACCAATTATTTGATTGTTTTTAATACAGATTTATATGAGAGTGTTGATAGGGGAAGACACAGACAGACGTTCCGTGATCATGTGATCAAATAGGGGATGTTTTAGAAAAAGGTCATAAGTACCGAGTCGAAACTGATGAGCATTTATAATGAAGATTATTAATTAATGTGGATGAAGCAAAAGAGGTACGTCAGGACCACACCAAGAAGAACAAAGTAGTTGCTGGCTAAACATGAAGGTATGTACGTGTATGTATGTATGTTTCAATACAAAATATTTCGTAGTTTCAGATGGCTGCCTCAGCATCTCTAAAAAAAGCTGAAAAATAAGTAAGTTCAGCATCTGCGAGACGCAGTTTCGCTTCATTTGCCGACAAATGTATATAAAAAGTTAACGCACCTCCCCCAAGTGTTCTTAAGGCTGCTTTGAATACAAGCTGGCTATTCACGCGTTTGTCAAAAACAACGTTTTTTTAAAGTTTGGAATTTATGTAAGAAAAACATTGAAGTAAATGAAACAGGTAAACACAATGGTAAAAATTACTTGGTAGTAACCGGACTAAGCATAAAACACTGATATTGTACAAACAATAGTGATAGTGACTATGTTTCTTCAATAACAGATAATTTCGTAGATGTATTGTTCATAACAGGAACCTATTAGTAATGTCAGAAAATCCTTGAACATAATTGATGCCAATGATCACTTCCAAGTTCTTATTTTCCCGTGTGTGACAAATTTGCAAATAAGTATTAATTGAAACGAATTCTTATTTATGGACTCTTAATTTTACCATTTCACAATCATCAGAATACCTCATCCTCCACCTTTTAATTGTTGATATAGTATTAATTCGTATCTTTACAGATAACAGGTACAGTTAGACTTATGTATTTGAGAATTTCATAAGACCTAGATTATGTTCTCGACCCTTATTTTTACTGACGATGGATCTAAATTCAGTAGCAGAACAGCATTAATAACGCATCTTTCTTCGTAAAAATCGCAGTTGAATAGCCAGCCTTTCCGACTTTTTTGAATAATGCGAGTGTTATGGCCGAAATATGCTTCATTTGGCGCGAAACTTCTACAGCGAATCGTATTCATATTTCTTGCTCCGACTGTTCTGTCGCCATTTGAATATTTACACGTTTTTCAACTTGCTAAATTGTTTGGTAAAAGTTGAATGTTTATTAAACGGCTGTTTATGGTGACTTCAAAAATAGACTTTGTAAAATGTTAGGTGTGGAAATACTTGAATGATGCCAACCTAAATGTACCTAGGGAAATTTGAAACCACTGAAAACCTGCGTCAGCGCGTTGCCTTGGCCCTTGGATCAGTGATACAGGCTTGTGCTTAAATATCCTGCCTCCACATTTAGTAGGTATACTATAATTATTGTTTTTCTTGTAAAAAAAAAAACCTTTTTTTTTTGCTATAATTTATTTTGATTATTGGTAACTTTTGTTTATAATTAATTAATTTATTTTGTAATTATTTTTCTTTGATTTGAAAAAATGACTTTCTGCCAAGTTTCTTGCGGCGCATTCTTCTTGGCAATGATGGTCTTTCCGAAGCGCTGGTAGACTCAAAAAAAAGACGTGTAAAAGTGCTCCTAGGAGCCTATTTGCATAAATAAAGTTTTGAATTTTGAATTTTGATAACTATATAGTTCATGTATGAGGCTGCCTTTCCAACACAGATGTGCTATGCTACGATGCTACGGATGAGTTTGATATCCACCAATCATATTCATTGGTGCACATAGCATAGCACCGGTGGAAACGGATTTCGTAGCGCAGCTTAATACATCTTCGCAGCATAGCTTGCTGCATAGCATATCTCTGGTGGAAAGGCAGCTTAAAAGTGTTTAAAAGATTGAACTTACCTTTATGTATCCTATAAAAAAAACACAATTTTGACTTTTTGGTAGTTATGTTTATGTTATTATCTCATTACATTATACATAACATTTCAGAATATTTTTTAGAGCCCTCAACAATTTGAAGTCATACTTTTAAGGGGTTGAATCGTTTAAAATTTATCTTCCGTTGAAAATGATCCATTTCGAGTTAACACAATTTTTATTGGGTCGTAATGTTAAACGAGAGTTTTCTTTTTAGAGAGTCGAGTAAAACTTTAAAGGATTTCTTCGTTAGTTATTATTTACAGTAGTAAGTTCAAAGATAATTTTAAGATTCTGGATGTCAAATAATTTACCTAAAATTCCAACGGCAAGACAACTTTATATTGGACTTACCTTTCTCTAAAATATTTTTGATAATGAATCTTGAATTGAATCTTGAATTCAAGATCTAAGAGCATGACAAGAGGGATTAATGTGGATGAAGTGAGAGAATGGTGAATAAATTCGTGCAAATAAAAGTAATGTTTTGGTTTTTCTGCACTAGTAAAGTTCATAATTATGTTGCTGTTATGTTAAAAAATACTTGGCGAGATTTCTTTAAGTGTTTGCATGTTGTGATTACTAATATCTACTTAACGTTTTTTTTTATTATCATTATTTTAGTGCCAAGTTTCTTGCAATAATTCATCTTAGCAATAATAAGTCTTTATATGAAGCGCTGGTAGACTCAGAAACAAGGCGTTTTAAAAATCCTCTTGCAGCCTGTTTGCTTAAAATGAAATCTAGATTTTAGGAAAAAAAAATCACGATGTTTATGATTTCTTCAATTACCTACGGCCTTTTTCCAGACAATAATCTGCACGACGATTCATATTTCCACCATAATGCTAGCACGATTCTCAAATATTCATCACAATGAAATCATCCACGTAGGTCGCCAAAACCCTCCCAGGTTCTGCATAAGCGAACTTCAAAATTCGCCGCCACATTTCCCGCAAATCCCTGGAACTGGAAACTCGAGTGCCAAACTTAATTCCGCTGCCAAAGAAAACTTACCTTAAAATTAATATTTCTTTCATTAAAATCTTGTAATATTTTCGCTGCTGCATGCATAATAAATGCTATGAATAACTTACTTGCAAAAATCCTGGCGCACCCTGATTGGGCGAGATTATTGTTTTCTTTGGGAAGATGTTTGCTCAAGTCTGTTTGGTTCTTTAATTGCGATTGTTTGAGCCAATATTTGCGTGGACAGTTTGATTGATTCGTTTATTGGAAAAAGGTGGGGCACTGAAAAATAACGAACTTTTTTGATGTAGGTAAGTATGAAAACTTTTTAATTTAATCATAGTATGAGTATCACTTTGTGTTCCGTCCGTTTTAAAACATGAAATCAATTAAGAAACAAATAAGAACTTTGTTACGTAAAACACCGTTAGCGAGATAATTCATAATGCCAAAAAGAATTATGGTTTGAAAAATGTACTGTTTACAATTATAAGTTTTATTTTAAATAAATACACAGCTATAAGAACGCACTTAGAGGTTATTCAAAATGAAAACTAAATAGTCCTAAAGGTCATAACCACGCAATCTTCCACAAAGAAATAAATTAGGCCATAAGTTATCCCAGTTTAATTACATTACCAAGTTCATAACAGAAAAGAAAAAGGGTTGGCGGGAAACGAGGCAGTGCGGTAAAGATGGTAATACATCACTCCACACCTGCGGCCTGCCTTACCACTTTCTTGTTACCTTTTTCGTATATTTTTTCAAAAAGGGTGGTATGTACCTACATAAAGCTTTAACCGAACGTAAAGTTGTATTGTATCAATTTCGTTCTTATGTATAGTTTGTGTTGAATTAGTTGCGGTACATTGTTTTTTCATTTTGGGATTTACAGTACCTACCTAAATGACAAAGCTCCACATTGACATTGACACTTTGGTAACCTACTGTCGCTTCTCATTTATTATTCGTTTTTTATGAATCTATTTGAACAACATTTAGGTACATGCTTTATTAGTTATTTGTGTGAAATTAAATATTTTCTTCCTTCAGTCACCATATGTTTTACGATGATCGAAATTGAATTGTGATTATAGTTTCAATATCGATTTTCTAATATAAAAATTGTGATGCTACCACAAACAGTAACTTCATGTATAAAATTATTTGAAATATTGAACTTACATATTGGTTTGTTTTATCTGACCATGTATCAATTAATCTTTTAAAGAATGCACAATTCTGACTTTTTGTCATTTATGTCATTATACATACATTTCAGAACAATTTTTAAAGCTCTTAACAATTTTAAGTCACACTTTAAAGGACCCCTGCACAATTTCTCCCGTAAGCAAAACTCAAAGAAATAAAAGTATCTACTAACATCCTAATCCCTCCTAACGTCAATACCTTAAACACACTGGAGATATTCCCTTTATTCCCTCCAAATAAATTCACTATTTTCTTTCAAACTCGAAGCCTCCCCGTCCCTTTCTTTGCATAACCCCCCGGTGCATAATTTTCGCAAAGGTTAATCCTTTTCTACTTTCGCAACTTATTTTAGATTTTAGCTATTTGCTTAAGCACGGAAGGGTTGCGGTCCGCATTTGCATTTTACGGTAAAGTTTATTTAATAGTGGTTGTGATTTTTCATTTCGTTTAATTTGAATGTAAATAAACTACTAGCAATTGAGAGGTTTTGCTCGAGGTCTACGTGATTGTATCAGAGAGGAGACCGACAACCGTAGACGAACTGAAGTCACCGAGCCCATCGTATTAAGCATGTTGAAGTGGCAATGGGCAGGCCACAGCACGCAGAGCAAATGGCCGAAATGTCCATCTACAAGATGGATAGATGGCTTTATAAAAATCTCCGGAAGGCACTGGATTCAGGTCTCTTCCAACCGGTATATATGGAAGTTCAAAGAGGAGACCTATGTTCAGCAGTGGATGATGAAGACGGAGCTACTACGCGTTGAAAAGACAACTTTGTGTCTTGCAAAAAATCCCGTAGGTATACCTTTTTTCCGAAACAATCTGTGAACTGAGCAACAAAATACGAATCCAAAAATAACGTGTCCGAATAAAGTCTTATTCCAAAAAAACATGATGTATGCCGTCTCGTAACAAAATCACATTCATCGCGAGTGTCACATAAAAACCAGGCGTCGTCAACGTCTGCTCGCTTGACAGCGTTTGTTTTTTCATACAATTACCATTTCATAACCGCAGGAGTGGAGCTGTCTACCTATCAAACATTACATTATTTCATCTTGGCAACTTTTAGACTGGTTGGGTAGTATCTGGCCACAGAGTTTGCACGTCGGCACACGTCGGTCTTTAGAAAGAGACAGTTGGCGTAATGTAAGTTAGAGTGAGACAGCACTCTACAGCATCTAAAATAGTCGAGAAGGCCGATGTGCAATCTTTGTGGCCGAGTGCTGTACAAACATTTCAGTATGCTAAGAAAGACTGTCAATTTCCCGTGTTCGTGGGTATTACCAATCGTGGTGTCGGACTTAAACAAACACCTCTCCATTACTTTCATTGTCGTGAAATATTCTTGGTTTTGACAGTGAAACGTATCATGTGCTTTGTCTTTTTTTTAAGAACCTGACTAGCGATAACGATTGACGCATATGCCGTTCGGAAAATATGCAGAAGTCCATGTAGGTACTTATAAACGTAACGCATTGGATCCACTCCTTAAGACACCCAGATCTGCCTTATACAACTTTTATACGCCTTATATTTGCGCCCTTAACCTCGATACGTTCTGTACACACACTGCCAACTTGCACGTGCCGTTGCGTAAAAAAGAAGCTACAAAACCACCGTTATGCAGCTTAAGGGACCTTTGGTGGAGTAGACGCCCCGACGGTAAATGTAAGTTGGTGGCTGTAGTGTTGTCATATTTTTCACGCCCGCCGCGCGTGCATTGAAGCGCTCTCCGTGTAAGCTATGTGCATAAATTTCCTGAAGAGTTGTGACACCGCGTCAGGCACCTTTGTGAGGGATGATGAGGTCTAGCCTTTGAAGTGTGGCTGGCATTAATTGCAATTATGCGTCCACTACTTTGTTTTGTGAGGGGGTGGAGGAATATGGGGAAATAATTACGATTGCTTTTTGAGTGCACTGATGATTATTATAAAGAAGTGGTATGGAAATATAAGTCGTTTGATTCGAATGACTGGTTCATGTTTTGTAGCTACATGTACAGTTATTCATGTTTAGCATAAAAGTTTAAACAGACGTAAGAATTAGGTATTAAAGAGGCAGATTTCTAGCCTGACGCCTAAAGCATGCATTAAGCATTCGAGTTTGCCGTGTGGTGTCAGGTTTAGGCCGGTCACATACATTCGGAATTTTTCCGTTCGGAATCTCGAATCGGAAAAACGAACGCAGTCAATCCATACAAAATCTATGGACCGCCACACACATTCGCAAGCTTTCCGTTCCTAATTCCGAACGGAATTTTTCCGAATGTGTGTGGCGGTCCATTGATTTTGTATGGATTGACTGCGTTCGGAAAGTCCGATTCGAGATTCCGAACGGAAAAATTCCGAATGTATGTTGCCGGCCTTAGAATAACACTTCTTCATTTCTTCTGTGGATGATGTAAGAGGCAACTAAGGTAAATTTCAGCAGACGGGCTAGAAACTTGTCACTATTGCGCCTTTTAACTTAAAATTAGAAAAAAAAACTGGAAGTGGCTACGCAACGTGAAGTATAGTCATGGCATTAGCACGGCAAGGTGCGAGTCGAGTTACACGCGAGTGCTGCGTTCAGTAATGTCAAAGTTAAGAAAAAGCAGTCTAGCCGATTATGTTTTGTACAACATTACGTGAAAATATATGAGAGATTCCGAAAGATGGCCGAAAATCGGAGTACCTAAACATGAGAACATGACACAATATTCCCTTATTACCTTGACACACAGCGAGAATAACCATCACAGGAAGTTAAAAAAAGAAGAACCACTTAAAACCGATATTAAACTAAGCGTCCATGAATACAAAATCCACTGACGGTCTGAAATATAGCCTGCGAAACTGCTGAAATTTACATGAAACATTTTAATATAGCTTCAAAAGCCCACCTGCCCTTTTTTCTCACGCCATAAAAGTACCAAAAAGTTAAATTTGATGCGGCCCTTAAACCCGTTATACGACTTTTATGCAGCCTTTATATAACCAGTGAGGCATAACGGTGACAAAAACGCTCGGCTCGCATTTGAGGTTCGCTGTATCCATGCTACAGTGTGCTACATGTCCTGCTGTCGTGCCGCATGCCACAAAACTTAGAAAAATACCAAGTGCACTTTCATTCATTCACTACACAGAACCTATTTCTAGTAAACTTTATAGCGATTTGCATTGCTTGACAAAGGAAATAATGTTCATTGCGATAACGTTCTCTTGTGAGTTAGATATCAATTTGTTTACTACGTACGTTTGTTCCTTTCTCGCAGTCATTTATTTCACCTATGTTTACAATTAGAAGTTACTTTTGCATAATCTGTGCTGTAACCTGAATTACCTTAAAAGGTACTCTGCGCTTAACTTCCATTCATGACATTTTGTGACCGACACCGTGTGTGATAAAATATCTCTTAACTAAAGTGTCACAAAAGCTTCGCTGTAGGCCGCTTGTGGAGGTGAAATTCTACTTACACTGTCGCTAGTGAGTACTGTCACTGCAAATCGTAAACATACTGATGCGGCATGCCACAATCTTTGTGGCACAGTGTCCACGTAACAGAGACAATCTTGAAAAATGCCGGCAATGCCGCGCGAATCCGCAGGAAAAAGTTGAGTCTTTCAATCAAGTTTAGTAAGGAATCGCGGGGAATGCGAGTTTGTTTGTAAAGTTTGGAATAAGTGATCAGTTGGAGATGCTGCCGAGTCGTATCTGAAGTTTTTAAAGTGTTTTTTACTTTGACTGTAGGGGAGTGTACCTACTAGAATTTGTGATCACCGCTATTATACTTCTAAAAAAAGTTAGTGCTATGTTTTTGAGTGGCTGCAAATGTGTCCCGTGTGGTATCGTATCGGGCTTAGAATAACACCTCTAATTTTTCCGTGTCGTGTGTCAAATGTCTCAAGAGGTGACTAAGGAAACAGGTTAGGCTGGAGGCTAGCAACAAGAAGAAAAAGAGCAAGAAGTGGCTATGTATCGTTTCTTGTGCACTGCCTACCCCATTTGGGAGTACAGGCGTGATGATGTCGTATGTATGTATGTATGCATGTGTATGCGTGAACAGCCGGATACAATTACTGGGCTGGACTATTTTGTCAGCAATAATTATCATAATGCCTGAAATTGTAACATTAATTAAGTAGGTATTACATAAGTTTGAATTTATTTTTATTTTATTAGGTCGCATCTCTAAATTGGCAATTTTGACGCAAAATCTCATTTGACATTAACCAAAAGCTATAAAGTGTCGAATACGCATTGTTCCGCATCGGAACAACAGCCCAAAACCTTTTATTCTGAGAGAAGGCTTGCGCCCAGCAGGGAGACTTAGGTATTAAGTCCTATTAATGTCTTAGAAGTACTTTTTGGCTACTATAAGGCAAGTCAAAAAATCAAAAGTTTCATTATTTCTAATTATAGTTAGCCTGTAATTTATTTGGGTACGTGACGATTTATCATTTCACTAAAAAAACATATGAAAACACTGGTTGTCAAATTGATACTCAAAATTAAATCTACCATGAAACATTTCTAATAAATTCCTTGAAAAAATTGCCTAAATTTAAAACTGCAAATGTAAATGAGCAGGCGTAGACGAAGCCCAAAACGAGTTTTCAGTGAAGATTAATAGGTGAGGTTTTTCATGAAACTTGAATAAATGAGTCCATGGAAACTTTGGGGTCGAGGGTTTTTGTATGACAGGGGTGTATGTAACGGCCATCAAGGTCTCACTCTCTTCTTCAAATATTATTTAGAAACCTAAAAACTTTTGTCGTGTCCATTAAAGTGTCGCACGAACTGTTTTTTGAGAAACATAGATCAAATATTTGGGAACAACTTCAAGTGATGAAATAGTTTCGCTGAAGTTTTATTTATTATTGGTATGTGGTGTCGCTGTGTTGGCTGCATTGATGCATAAAGTTAATAGTGAGCCACTATTAAAATTAAAGTTTTTATTTGTACTTATCTGTATTTCCTTATTTACAAGTGTTTTTTCTTACTTAGTTTTTACTTGAACCTGGCAAGAGATCAGCTGGTCACCGGGGAAATCGTAGTTGCATAAGATCCAGGAATGGACAGGAATCACGAGTGCCATGGAGCTCTTCAAGCTCGCAAAAGACAAATACCGATATAAGAAGCTGACTAGCTTTCCTACCTTCACTAGCCGGAGAGGCACTATAAGAAGAAGATCTAGGAGTTGGGAACGAAATCTAGCTAAGTTATTTTCCCGTGTGGTGCCGGGTTAGAATAGCACCTCCCCCTTTCTTCCCGTGGGTGTCGTAAGAGTCGACTCTGGGAAAGGGTTAGTGTATTGTGGGCGATGGGCTAGCAACCTGTCACCGCAATATCACGTTTAACCATCTGGTTACCCTGAATTTGCTAGACGTGGCACTGGATTTTTGAATCCATGTGTTCTGCCTACCCCTCATGGGAATACAGGCGTGAGAATATGTATGTATGTATGTATTTTTATTACTTAGTTTTTACTTAAACCTGGCAAGAGATCAGCTGGTCACCGGGGAAAATCGTAGTTGCATAAGATCCAGGAATGGACAGGAATCACGAGTGATACGCAGCTCTTCAAGCTTGCAAATGACGAATACCGATGTAAGAAGCTGACTACCGACCTTCATTAGCCGGAGAGGCACTATAAGAAGAAGATCTAGGACTTGGGAACGAAATCTAGCTTAGTTATTTTAAGTACTAGAAATAATCCATAGGAACAAATGTAAAACTGACAAAATGTCATACTCAGTTGTGTAGATACTCGTAAACAACCTTCTGTACGGCACCTGGGTGTATATTTAAATATCTCCAAATAATATCAGTCTCCCCTCCCAATAAGCCTTCCGCTGTTTGTTTTGATTGTATTAATTAAAAGTTCCCAGTTTATTAAGAATTAGGATTAACACCTATTTCTTTCGGCGTGCATATTCATGCTTTCATACCCGTGACTTGCTTCTTGGTTTAATTAACGAATTTAACTACATCCATATCATAATTTATCTATACATACATACATTACATACATCACGTCTGTACCATCACGAACAGGGATTGTTGAGCCACTTGCCTATGTTTGTAACTTGGTCGTATAATACTAATCCAATAGCTGACATCTAGTCGGTCACATCGGTCATTGATTACACGTCTAAAT
>BHDV01006767.1:381498-407711 GCA_005406045.1 Adoxophyes honmai
TAGGTACGTTATAAATTCAGAGTGGTGTCGGATCTAACATAACACCTCTTCATTTCTTTCGTGGATGTCGTAAGGGGCTACAAAGGAAATAGTTTAAGGTAGGTATGTTTGTTGTTCGCGTATTGCTTTTTCATGGTAAAATCGATGGGCGGATTTACCCACTACACAAAATACTTAAAATGTTGCCAAGTTAGATATGTCTCTGGTACTGTACAGGCGTTATGTTTATGTGTCTTTCGGTCTGACATAAAAATAAGTCCTCAAATGGAGAAGTAACAATAACAATGTCGTCTAAATAACTTCTACCCATAATTTGCTCTAAGTAGACTAAGTATGGAAAAAAACTGTAACCCAGAAAATAGAAAAAAGCAATATGAGCAAAACGCAGCAATAACTTACGCGAGTGGGTAAATTTACCCCGGAGATGGGGAAAATATCCCAAATTAGCATAAGACTGGCTCACACGCGCGCTGAATGAAAATAAGGTGTGTATTCAATTTAATTGGACACAAAAACGGTGTAATACGGTTTTATTGGGGGGTAAATGTCTTTATCTCACCATGGGAATATTGTATGGTAATTCTGTATGGCCTGGGTGGGTAAATGTTTTTAGATGTTAATAAAAGTGAAGCTTGGCATGGTAATCGGGTTGTATGGGGAGGTAGTCTTTGTCTTTGGTCAGATAAAAGAAGTCCGTGTGATAATGTAAATTAATGGTGTTAGCGCATATTTATAGGTTTATTTTCCTGTGGATGTCGTAAGAGGCGAATATTAAATACAAGCGTGCTGTACAGGCGAGGGGTAGTCTGGACACCCACGTTATGTTGTGGACGTGGTTCGTAGGTATCTCAGACTGACCGCGTCCTCACAGCCTGCATATGCAGGGTGGAGGGTGTGAACCCGGGAAGCCTAGACCCTAAGTCCCTAACCCTAACCTACCCTTAACATACGACTTGACAGGGATGTCTGTCACCGGGCGACCTAAGGTGACAGACGGAACCCTACGGGGGGGGATTGGGGGTGGTGGATTAGTGGTTTTCCTGTTGCCGATTACCCAGACTCAGGCAACCGATTAAGGCTAAGGTGTCTTTGCCACAACAGGAGGAGCTTATACTAGGGGTTGGGAAGGACCCTTCACCCCAGGGAGTAGCCCTGGGCAGAGTAAAGGGGTTCGGGTGGATGGAGTGAAACACCAACGAATAGTTGTTGTCTGATTTAATAATTATCTTACAAAGCTATATATACTACTCTTACTCTATGCACACTATTACAATTATATTTATGTATTCTATAGGTGTAAGTTGCCAGTCGGCTGATTTGGGTGCTACTTTTATTTGCTAATTTAGTGAGTTTAAAGTGCAGCTCGGCGTGCTGACATGAACATTATACTTAACTAGGTTGCCGAGCTGCATGTAATGTTCTGTTCTATGAACACGTGCTATATAATATGTTATTTCTACACCTAATTAGGTTTCCTTCTCAACCTGTCTAGGTGTTTAGGTTATAATAATATAAAATGTAACTAATTCTAGGTTATGGTTGAGTGACCATTACAAAATTGAAAAACAGTAAGATTAGGTGCCACACTGCTAAAAAAACTTCAAAGACCACGCAAAGATCTTTAAATGATACTAATAATTATTTAATTCATCGAAATGAACTAACAGCACAGTTAAAATAATAGTTTGCAAAAGTTTTTACGTACAACCGTTTGAATATAGCAAGAATTTCGTACGAAAAATTATTAGCCATTTTTTTCGTTTTCTAGACTCTTCGTTCTATAAACAAAGAGTCTGCAACAATGAAGCAGAAGTAAAAAAAACGGAATATCACTCAATGGTGGGGATATCTCAAAGCCTCGTTTTTATCCTACTTGACTCGTAATGTGGTGAATTCATACATGAACAATCGCGGGGGCGTCTTGGGGGGAGGCTTTGTTGTCTTTAGGTAGGGCTGCCACCGACATTTTACATTACGACATAATTTATAATTATATTTTAACTGAAAAAAGAAACAAATAGGCATGTAAGATTGAAGTATTTAAAGTTATGATAAACATTCCTGCTTCTATTCTGACACACTTCTTTCCCATCGTTTACATTCATTCCTTCCGTCAACATGCTCGACGATTTCGAGTAGGTACGGCCAAACCAACTCAACATTCGCTTTTCTATATAAATTAACAAAAAGAGTAAATAACGTAATCAACATAATCCTAAATTCGTCATATATTTTTTAATTGGCCTTTAAAAATAGTGTCCTAGTCCTACTGCTTGCTGGGCAAAGGCCTCCCCTTTCTTTTCACCACTCCTGATCTGAGCATGCTCCATTCGTTCAAGCTGAAAAGCGTTCAGGTCGCTCTGCCAACTCTTCGGTCTGCCTCTGATATTTTTCCCATCACATTCCATCCCAACTCTTTCAAAAATTACAAAAATGTGCCTCATCATCGAAGTTTATTGAATGAAAATTAAAAATTATCAACATAGTAACCATTTATTTATAAAATTTACACAAACAACTTCGACAATTTTGGAAACAACGTTATGTTGGTTTTAGAAAGTGTCCGATTTAATTACATTTTCAAATTCAGTCCCTTAAAACAACTGCTATCTATACCTACATTTTTAAATTCCCTTTCTTATAAAAGTAAAAATAAACCTACAGTGTTGCCAGCCCTATTGCTCGTAAAACCTCCGTCCAAGAGCGGGCGCTACCTATTTCCCGCCTCGCGGCGAGTACATAAGCCTTATGTATACATACCCCTGTGTACCGCTATGTATCACAGTGTTTTCTGATTTGCTTCCACCAAGGGAATTTCTTATGTACTTGGTCAGTTATTTAGGAGCTTATGTATATAAATTGACTAAGTTTTTGATTAAATTTTGGCTGGAGGTTTTAATGAATGGGGGTTTTTCTTAAGTTGGGGGAAATACGTACTGTAGAAAGTTGGAATGGGGGGAATTTAGGTTTTATCTTTTAGTTGATCGCAGATTTAAACCCATGTTTACTTAGAAGTTTCTGAGAATACATATAGTATACTAGCTGTGCGCGCGACTCCGTTCGCGTGGAATAGTGACAAATTTCCCCCGTGTTTTCCACATTTTCCCATATTTCTTCACCCCTGTTAGTCGTAGCGTGATGTTATATAGCCTAAAGCCTTCCTCGATAAATGGTCTATCCAACACAAAAAGATTTTTTCAAATCGAACCAGTAGTTCCTAAGATTAGCGCGTTCAAACAAACAAACAAACAAACTCTTCAGCTTTATTATATTAAGTATAGATATGTACACGCAATCACGCTTATGTTCCCAAATGGGGTAGGCAGAGCGTTTCCCTTCTGGCGTGGGATACCAATTCAGGAAAGATGTAACAATATGAGGTCGGTATTCATTTAATAGCCTTTATTAATTCATTACTTTTAGTGCAAAGCTAACTTACAATGTTTTAAACTGTCGCGATTCTCACTCATATTTATATGTACGCGGGACTTAGTCACGAGTTAACTCTTGAACGCGGCCGAAACGTCGAGAAGGTAAATCGATTAAATCGTGATTAAGTCCCGCGTACATATAAATGAAAGCTAACTTAGTGCTTTCTGTACGAAAATCATTTTCACAGTTGATCTTTTTATACAAATTCGACGAAGTTTGGTATAAAGACCTTTTTAATCGTATATTAGGACACGGGAAATTTCGTATTTTGGAACAGGTACTCATCTTATAAAACACGGATAACTCACGTTATAAATCGAGTTTAGCTCGACATGTTTCGGACTAATTCGTAGCCCTTCATCTAGGAGCCACGGCAGCTGCTCTCCATTTCTTCCATGGATGTCGTAAGAGGCGACTAAGGACATAGGTTAAGGTATACTTTAGGCGACAGGCTAGCAACCTGTCACTATTGTACCGGCCACCTCAAAACCTAAAAAAAATATTATGCTAGAAGTGGCCACAAAACGTGAAATAGTCATCGTTTTGTCTATGTAGCGTTTTGTGTGCTCTGCCTACCCCGTTTGGGAATACAAGCGTGATTGTATGTTATACAGGTAATTATGTTGATTTGTAATGTTACATCCGTTGAACAGGCCAGCCGGCTTTGCGCTATAGGGCGCGAGTAGAGTAGCGTAAGTAAGCGAGTAGAGTAGACATGTAATGCTACGTTTACACGCTTCGCAAGTCTACACACAAGCATCCACAAACGCAAGCGTGTAAATAGGCTGTTTGGCGTGGCTTGCAAGGACTTTTGTATGGTAAGAGCGCTTGCAAAGGCTTGGAGCTTGTGGAGGTTTGGTATGTCTCGGCAAGCGTGTAAACGTACCATAAGAAAGTGACAGGGAGTCCATCCCGCGCGCGATATGACTCACGCGCCTTGCTGTGCTAGCAGCGCTATTGTGTAACGCACCAAAAATCTACACGGTTTTTAATTCAAACAAATTTTCTTGGACAAATAGGGCCTAGGTAAATTACTATAAAATTGCCCCTAGACACTTATCGCAAAAATCTTTTCATCCCCACAACACAATAAAAGCAAACGTCTTCCGCTTCCACTCCAGCGCACATCAAATTAATTAATGCACTACGGTGACCACGCAATCCCGCTAATGGCGGACGGTCCCGGGCCGCATCTCATTGCCCCGTGCCAGGTACGGGATTTATTGCGGGGCTTTTATTTGCCGCAGATATCTTTTGGTGTCACTCTGTGGATTGATTTAGGGGTAGTTAGTTTTGTTTCTAAGTAATTATCTGTAGGTGTTTATTTTGGGAGGATTGGCTAATAGGAATGGCTATACAGGAATGGAACGCAATTTTAAATGGTTATGTAGGCTGCATCCTACACCATGCGTTTAAGGGTTAAAAAGGTTTTTTAGTTGATTAGGTTATTATCCCGTGTGGTGCCGGGTTAGAATAACACCTCCCCCTTTCTTCCCGTGGGTGGCGTAAGAGTCGACTCTGGGAAAGGGTTAGTGTATTGTGGGCGATGGGCTAGCAACCTGTCACTGCAATATCACGTTTAAACATCTAGTTACCCTGAAATTGCGAAAAGTGGCACTGGCTTTTTGAATTCATGTGCTCTGCCTACCCCTCTTGGGAATACAGGCGTGACAATATGTATGTATGTATGTACGTAATTTTCGATTTTTCAACATACATCACGCATGGGATCACCCCAAAAATCCGAAACACATTACTCTGAGTGTTCGTAATTCTGACTGCGCTTTTTTGCTGACACACAAACATTTTTAAATAATTCAATACCTATACTTACCGTATGTAAGTACATATATTAACGCTACGTTAGGTTAAGCTTGAAAACTAATAAGATTTGTCAGAGTTTGGAATTTTGATGTTTTTGATTTTCCGTCACGCAATTCATTCATGGTGAGATATTTATAATTATTATAAATAATTGAATATTGTTTTGAATGCATTGTTCAATATTGTTTTAATAAAACATAGTTAGGTACATAAGAATTCAATTTTTAGCGAACACGATTTTTTTAAAAGTAAAGTCCAACAAGAAACCATGCAGAATTTTAGCTTTATTTGGCCTCATTTAATCAAGTCTACATAAAACACCCGTTCCATTTTTAAATAACCTGTTGACGTCTCTCGTAATTCGAAACTAAACTTTCGAATTCAGAACAAAGAGTACGCTCGGAGCAGAGTCCCGAATCATGAATAACCATGGGTAAACCGTCTCATTAAGGCAACCGCGTGGTCACCCTATTCTGATGTCCGGATAAAAGTGACCCAGGATGTGGTCACCGTTACGGAGAATTTTATGGGAAACCTCCATCTCATCAAGTGCGTTTGTTTTTGTGGATTTCGCCAACCACACAGAAAATAGTAATTACAAAATCAAGTAGGTTCAGTATATATGTAGCAGGTCCCAAATAGGTTAGAGAGAGCACACGTAACGCTAAATATACAAAATCATGACCATTTCACGATTTGTGGCCACTTCTAGCTTTTTTTTAGTTGTTATTTTTAATCGGATACCACAAGGACTTACGTTTAACTTAATTTTAAGTTAGAACAAGTGAAAGAAGTAGGTGTAAAAGTAACGAATTCCTATTGTGTCGTCTAAAGTATGCCTTAACTTTATCCTCCCGTTTTTATATCTGGTTTAGAAAAACACTTCTCCTTTTCTTCGGTGGATATCGTAAGAGGCGAATAAGGACAACAGGGTAAGGCATGGTTTAGGCGTTAGCCTAGCAACTTGTCAATGTCTTTAATTTGACTTCAAATCTAAAAATACACCAAAAGTGGCTACGAAGCGTGGAATAGTCATTGTTTTGACAATGGAGCATTTCGTGTATTGCCTACCCCATTTGAGAATACAAGCGTGATTGTTTGTAAGTATGTATGTTTTGGGCTAGCCCTTAGCCCTTCGTCTAAAAGCCGCGGGAACAGAGCGGTGGCGCGCAGTGCGCGTTTGGATGCAGCTGTCACAGTTCTTAGATGAAGGGCTACTAACGAGCCCAAAACATGTCGAGCTAAACTGAATTTCAGACGCGAGTTATCTTTATAGTTTTATTATAATCTTCTGTCTCATTCTATAATTTAAAAACGTTCTTCTTTGATCAGATTAGGCGAAAAAAACCATCCATCATGGACTGTATCCTTAGCAGTGGACGGGTTGAAATGGGGCGGGTAAAGACGGAAAGAAACGCCCGGGATTAGCATGAGAAGGGTTAGAAGAGGATAATGGGGTCCTGATACAGTGGCAACACTGCTGGGCGTAGGCCTCCTCTTAGTATTCTGAGAGGTTTGGGTTCGAGAAAAGTAAAGTTCTGGGATACGAACCCAGAGTAGTCGTAGTGGGGTAGGCAGAGCACACGAAATGCTACAGAGTCAAATCCATGACTATTTCAGGTTTCGTATTCCCGCATATTCTCTAGGTTTTAAGTTAAGAGGTAGTATAGTCACAGATTGCTAGCCTGTCGCCTAAAAAATACCTAGACCTAGTTCTTAGTCGCCTCTTACAACATCCACGGAATAAATTGAGGGCTGTTATTCTAAATCCAACATCATACCTTACCTACAGCACAAAATATTTACCTACACTGAGGAGGAAAGCCATGGGTCATTATTAATTTAAAACTGAACGGAAAGTAACCCGTTACTTTTGCTCTTCAGTATTTGACATTTTGTATTTTATTTTATTTGTAAACTAGCTGTGCCCGCGACTCCGTCCGCGTGGAATAGTGACAAATTTTCCCCGTTTTTCCCGCATTTTTCAATGTTTCTTCGCTCCTATTGGTTGTAGCGTGATGTTATATAGCCTAAAGCCTTCCTCGATAAATGGTCTATCCAACACAAAAAGAATTTTTCAATTCGGACCAGTAGTTCCTGAGATTAGCGCGTTCAAACAAACAAACAAACAAACAAACAAACAAACAAACAAACAAACAAACTCTTCTGCTTTATTATATTAGTATAGATTTTAACCAGACTTAGGTAATGATGGGAGCCGGCGTGCTGCCAATCGCAAGCGTGCTGAGATACGGTCGATTGCCGCTCGAAAAGATAATATTCTCCGTTAGATACCTACTAAATTGCCAAAAAAACTATAAGAAAAATCCATAACTTTCCCGCGTTAAGACACCCACGTAACGACTCGCACACTCCGCCTGCAAGGGACAACCACTTGTCATCCCCAGTAAGTGATAAATCGAGAGTAGCGACATCTAACAAGTGAACCTGTTACTACGCCTTCCATAGTTCCAAACGCCACCACCAAACAATTCACTATACATTGAGTGCTTTTGAAACTATCTGCTTTGCAAGGATCGAGTTAGCAGCGCAATGGAGAGGGAAGTTAGGGAATAATTCGTTTTGCTGTGGGTTCTAGGGGTCGTTTGGTTATGTACTTCGCTATTTACAGATCGCCATTTTGAAAGATCTTTGGTGGTTTTGCGTTGGAGGGTAGTTTTATGACGCCCTGTGAAGGTAATAAAGGTTTTGCTTGTGTCAAGGTGCGGTTAACTATCTGATGATTTAGGTACATTTATTTGTGTATTTGGCTGGAGTGTATAACTAAAGCCTAGTTCGGACTAGGCAAGTATTTTAGTTAAGTAGCGAGCAATTTAGTAACCAGACGTGTAGAAACGTTTAACGATCGGTAATTATTAATATTTCATGTGTTCATAAAAAAACGTACAAAAACACAATCAACTAGGTAGCTAATTAGTACTAGAATATTCAAATTGTTGTTGGACTAAACTGGAAAGTCAAAATTAATCACGCAACAGCCAAAACGACACGTTAACATATTTGCAGCAAAATTTCAACAGTTAAAAGCAATATCTAAACTCTTAAAATCTTCTCAAACAAATAAAACGTAGCACCATAATTATACAAGCCGGCACCGCAGCGCCCCCATCAATCAAACCTTTCCAGCCGCCGCTCTAGTTCCGCCGCTCCCCGCGAGATGGCGCAGAACTCATTAATTATGCATACTGATGACCCGCTGTAATGAGCGCGTACATTTTCTTATAAGAATTTGGCAAGAACTCGCCGAGATTACGAAGAATGGCTTGATTAAGGTAATGTTTTGGAAGGACTGTTTATATTTAAGACAATGACGAAGGAAAAGCTAAGGGGGATCTCGAGAAATAGCCGAGTTATGTGTATTTGTGCTGTAGTCTTTTCTAAAAGTTATGTTTAATAAGTAAGTTATGTTTAGCCGTGTGGTGTCGGGATAGGATAACACCAATCCATTTCTTCCGTGGATGTTGTAAAAGGCGACTAAGGAGGTGTAAGTATGTTTTAGGCGACAGGCTAGCAACCTGTCACTATTCTACCTCTTCCATCTTTGCAAACCTAAAACTATGCTAGAAGTAGCTGCGAAGCGTGATATAGCCATAATCATGGTTTTCTCTATGTCACGTTTCGTGTGCTCTGCCTACCCCATTTTGGAACACAGGTGTGATTGCATGTATGTACCTATGTATGTTTAATAAAATTGTTAATGTTCACATCTTCAATCTGAATAAGCGATAAAAATGACAAGCAAATGATATGTTTAAACAACTTATAACTAACTAAAACGCTTTTGTTATAATATGATCGTTCGGGTAATTTTGAAGTTTCAGACGTGCAAAAGTACATAATGCCTCTATATTCCCAAATGGAGTAAGAATACTAAATGGGTGAGTTGCAAAAAAAGTGTACATTTCATAAAAATGAAGTGTCCTCCAACTTCAAAAATCCGTGAAAAATAGGAATTTAAAGTAATTTAGGTTTTAAAAATATTTTCCAACAGTGTAGTTTATAATCTGATTGAAGCCTTACAGTTTAATCACATAACATTGACAAATGAACAAAAATAAATAACAAAACGAAAAAACGTAATTCTTCTCCCATACAAATCGCAAGTGTCCTTTTTACGCCCGATGATCAACAAAAAAATATAACTTGGTTTCTGAATAGACCAGCTTCATAAATTTTTCGGAGTTAGTAAACACATAATGGACGCATTAATTAATATGTGTTTTAGTTGAATAGGACATAAAATTAATAACTAAATCTCGTGTTAAAGTCGGGGTCCCGATTTCGCGTTTTTGTGTAACATCGCCTGTGTAACGCGATTTCTTGCTTATTAACGTGGTTATGAAAGCATCCGTGTTACGAATAGGTTTGGCAACATTAAGTTTATGTTGACAGTAATCTACGTATCTCTAGCTCTTTTAGCTTTGCGACAGTGAGGGAAAAAAGTGCGCTTCGGTTTTTGTCCAAAAAAAACTTAAGGTTTTGAACGTGTTTAAAGCAGGTGAATTTCTCTTTATCTGCTTTACTTGTAATTAAGTTTGATAGTAAATTTAACTGACTAATGCTTGTATATCTGTAAATTGTAGATTCTTTTACATTCTGTTAATAAAACGGGATGAAAGACTTTGAAACGTCAATTTTTTGCTCTTTTGTGTAACTTTGTGTAACGTTACACAGAAAATTTAGGGCTAAGGTTAGTTTATATTGGCATTATTAACCGACTTCAAAATAAAAGGAAGTAAATATTTTTTGGTGAATATGTCTGTGGAAGGCCAAATAATTAATCTTTGACTCGCATTTTAATCTATTCATTTCAATAATTTCGAAGCAATAGATAGCGGCACCATAGTGCCTGAAATAAGAGAACAAAAAAAAACAGTTTTACTTTGTTACACTACGTAATAGTATCTTCTAAATTGCTATCAAATAGTATTCATTATTACTAAGCCAGAACGATAAAAAACAATGAGAAATCATGTTTTTTTATGCATCTAAACATTACAACTTTTTTCTACTAATATGAATACAGCTTTATTTATTTTTTTGTGTAACAGCCATCGTTTTTGTGTAACGAATGTGTAAGATTCATTTGTGTAACGGTACACTTTTTTTGCAACTCACCCAAATGCTATTACATAAACATAACCAGGAAAATTTCACGATCCGTAGCCACTTCTAAAATATTTTTAAGTTTTTTTAAGACGTATAATAGTAACAGGTTGCTAGCCTGTCACCTAAAATATACTTATCTTTACCTGAAAAATAAATAAATAATAAGTGGGGTTGTTCTAAACCCAATGCAAAGCCCGTCTGGCTCAAACTAAAAACACAAGAACCCAAGCTTCATACGAAAACAGGAGCAATTTGTGCGTTTATTTTGTGATAAAAATGTAAATAAAACATCAGCCCAGTCGAAGCGGAAGGTAATCCCTTTGACAAACGGTGGAAAATAGCGTCCAGAGAAAACATATCAAACGGCCGGCGGGTATAAATAAAAAAAACACTATTTACACGTCAAAAAGAAGGGACCGATCGCTTTTCAATGTTTTCCTACGTTATTAAAGTGGAAGTGGGGAGACGGCGGGATTAGAAACTAACATAAAACTGTTTTTAGATAAAGTTCACATGTTGTTTTCGGTTTTATAGGATGTTTCCTTGATCCGAGTTTTTTATATACTCTGTGGTGAGACTGCTAGAGTTTTTGTTAGATTAGATTTATTTCTTATTCAACATAAAATACAACATTAACAATACACATAAAATGTCAAGTTAAGTTATTTTAAATTGAATGTGTCAAGTGTTTAAAGCAATAAAAAATTAAAAATAAATAAAAAATTAAATTAAATGTCACAATAATAAATATGTCGAAATCAAGCAAAAACAACCAATAACAATAATAAAATTTCACCATTTTGGGATCATCCACGTTAAGTATCAGCGTTCATTAAAAGCCCTAAACATTCAACAAATTCAAACGTGTGTTCAGCGGTTGGCCGAACATTTGTTCGGTTGTTTGGTTTGGAGCCAACCAAGTTCGTGGTTCGGACCAAACCAAATTTGGTCATCTGTTAGGGCTTTAAGATATCCAAAGCTGCCATAAAAAATGTTATTTCTCCATAATGTTATTATGTACAATTGTACAGACGCCTGACATAATTTTTAGCAAAATATTCAAAGTTACCATTTATACTATACTTACAAAGAATGGCTAATATGACGGCAAAATGATTTTTGAATTGAGCACCGACGTCACAGGCTCGTATTGCCATCCACACCGTGCATGTATTATAAATTTGAAATATTTTATTTTCTTTTGTCAATCATCATCTGTTTTTAAGATGTTCGAAATTTAAATGTAAATATTTTTTTATACTCAACATTCCTTTGCCATTGCAACCCTGCGAAAAAATCTGTGTTGCCATAAAAAAAAACTAGCAAAGCACTTCTCAAGGAGTCGGAGGACCGCGTCGTTCCACATAACGTCTGTTCCTCTTGTAATCCACTCAGCCGCAAACAAGGAAGTCAATACTTGATAAATTACGCGATCAGTCATGTTGCCAAATTAAGGAGGTTGCTTGATATGCACCCCGCTGGCCCGCGTCCAGCAGGGGATATATATTATATGGATTCGAAGACCGTTATGTTTTATTGTTATTGCCAGCCTTTATTTTATCAGGGTATTGATAAAAATGCCCGGGGGACGAGGTTTTCAATTCGAGTGGTGCTCGTTTTGAGGTGGCGGTCAGTTTTGTGGAAATTGTTGCAGTGCTATTTTTTTATAGATGAACAAATAATGAACTGGGTGGAATTAGTTTTAAAATGTTCTAGATCTAGAGCATCGATGTCTTATGTGGTCCAGGTGGATCTCAAGGGGTCCACGGCAGATTCAGAATTCAGATCAAAGTATTGATTTCTTATGTGGTCTAGGTGGACCCCAAGGGGGTCTATGGCAGATTTAGAGGTCTATGTTCTTGTGGAAAAAAAATAATTGGAACTTGGTAGTGATGTATCATGAGGAGTCCACTGAAATCAGTAAAAAATGTAAAACTTATGAGAAATCTTATTGATTTATAGTGTTCCCAATCCGCATTGGACCTGTGTAGAATTTACAGTCTAAATTCTCTCATGTTTAGAGGAGGCTTGTGCAATATTTGCGTTATTACTACAAATAAGTGTGTATTATTTTACCAAAAGGGGTTGGGGTCTGGTTTAAAAATATCAAATTAGGCAAGGGGGGACAATTACCGGGCACGGCAGAACAAAGTTAGAAAAAAACTAATCTATTCATTGCAACAAACCTGAAAAGCGCATAGAACTTCTCAGAATAAAAAAAACTATACAAAAATGTACGTCACGATCGTATTCCCAATTGCCCACTTCTAGCCTATTTTTAAAGATTTTGATTTGGCCAGTATAATAGTGTCAGGTTGCTAGCCTGTCGGCTAAAATATACCATAACCTTTTCCTTAGTCGCCTCTTACGACAACCAGAGAAAAAACAGAGACCTAAACCTAAACCTAAACTCGACACAGATAAAAAAGTAACTATGCTTTACACAAATTAGCACTCCCAACAACAGAAACTTAATAATCAAAGATAACAGGATCCCCAATTAAGAAGAGGCGGGGCTACGAGTGGCGACTAATTTACTATCACTAGAACAGAAGTTGCGAAGTATCTGCAACTAATTACTCTCCAATTAACATACGCGCTCGATCGCCACCCTATTGTGCGATGGCGCAGGGTAATAGATGAAGCGGGTTGAGCGTAAGGACAGACTAAGCAGATACTATAAAATATCTGAATCTGAACGGATATCTATCAATATGGGTTCAATATGGGAAATATAGGATGCTCAAGATAGAAACGAGTGGCAGAAGAAAGCGGAGATCTTTGCCCAGCAGCAGGATATACTAGACTAGAAAAAAAGAACCGTTTATGGAATTTACTGTGACACTGTCGCTTGTACTCAAGTACTCGTATGTTAATTAAAATATACTTTCTTGAAATACTTTAATCTAGATGAAAAATGTAAAGAACTATATATTTGGGACATGATTTTAGCCTGAACACAGAAGCATTTCTATTAATCCTTAATTTGCTGGTTCTAAAAACAGTTTTCATTCTGTCGATACCGAATTAAAGATCAATTAGGATTCACATGTCAAATCATAACTAAGTAAAATAATATTTTAGCACTATCAACAGGATGAGTTAGACAAATGGTCTATTAAGAATAATGATGGTAGTTATGCAAGTGTCGTATATTTTAAATTCGAAAATCTTGTTCGCGACTGTCCCTGTAAACGCTCTGCGGTGGCGAGGCGAGGTAAGTATGTACAGACGTCAACGAGGATTGCAGAGGCGGAGGGGAAAACTTCCACCACTGTTTCTTATTTTCAGGGGCGATCATGAACGATATTGGAGTAAAATCCGCTCCCGCTCACTGCTAACGGCCTGGCCACGACCACGCGCGGCGAGCGGCAGCGGCAGCGGCGGGCGGTGAGCGGCAAAAACAATCGCATAGTAGTATACAGGCCATGCCACGAGGTTGCCGCTCGCGCGACTAGCGACGCGAATTGCGCCGGGCGGCGCGCGGCGGCGACGAGCGGCCAGCGGCGCGACCGAAACAAAGACACGGGCTGAATGGAGGATGCCACGAATTCAGAGCGACGCGACGAGCGTTACGAGCGGCACGTTTCGGGCGACGCGGCAGAGAATAAAATTTTTTAGACGATTCGCGCGCGAATAATGTACACCGAATTATAATGTTATGTAAATACTTCTTCAGAGTTAACTTTTGACTTGTACTAATTTATAATAATCTTACGTAAAGTTATTATCAAGTTAGATCTTACATTTTGTTGGTATTTAAGTAATTAAATAGACAGATGTGTGCTTTCAGGATATTGCTAAATTGAAGTCTGTTTTTTTGTTTCAAATCATTGCAATTATTGTTTTAACAAATTCAAATGTTGGAGTATACCTACTATACCATACTCCTGCCTATACATATATACGTCCCACTGCAGGGCACAGGCCTCCTCTCAATATGAGAGGGCTTGGGCTATAGTTCCCACGCGGGCCCAGCGCGGACTGGGTTGGAGTAGGTATACTTACCTACATACAATACTCAACCCGGTATGCTCGTAAAACTATTCGGGGTGTTTTCTGTACACCTATTATTGATACAAGGTAAAGAATTCCCAATATGTTCGATGACGTTTATTTAAGTCCTGCACTCTATTTCTTAAAAATAAAATGTCCTGTCTGAAATATGCGCTACTTCCAAGACATTTCATTCATAGCAATATTTGATAACGCTATTTTAAATACGTCCCCTGCGCGCGAAATCGCTGTCGCGCCTGCGAAGTCCGTGGCATGCGCGCCGCTCCGCTCTGCCTCGTCGCGTCGCCCGTCGCACCGCTCGTCGCATCGCTCAAAGTCGTGGCCAGGCCGTAAGCCTTACAAACCGCTTACCTCTCCCCACTTCCCACACACAGTCTTACACAGCCTCTACAATAAGTCGTATAATCCCAATTCTTATCTGTACCGCTAATGTCTGCATTTGCATTCCGTTACTCACAAAAAGCCGCCAAATTTAAATACTTCGAAAGTGTTGCCACCCTGGGGGAATGTTGCCAGGCTTTAAAATCAGGAATGCTCTTGAGTGGCGCTTCGCTTGTTTTGGCTGAGACCTTTGTACATACATTTGCTGTATATAGTGCCATTGTGATGCAAATAGACTGCTTATATTATATTAGCTAGAATTTTCTTCTGGACTTGTAAGACGATTAGGTTTTTCTAAGGTACACACATCACGTGTTTATTTCTAAATTAGGTAGATAGATCACAAAAAATGTTAAATAAACAAAACCATGGTTTCTTTACGTTTGATATGTTATTACTATTAGCATAATTTTTAAATGTCGTAATTTTTTAAAGCTATTTAATTACTGAAAAATAGACTTTACTAGCATTTGAACGCGACTCCATTTGCGAATTTGCTTACTCCCATCCTGCAGAAACTAATAATTTTTCCGTGATAAAAAGAAGCCTACATGTTACTTAAGGGTTATAGTTTCTTGCATACCAAAATTTGTCAAAATTGATACAGCCATTTGTGCGTGAAGAAGTGACAAACAAATACATACTCAAAAGCATTTGATCGTTATTATTATACTAGTATGATGTGATTAGGTACACAATCCGTAAAATTTCAGAATAAATCCAACGAGCGCTATAAGTGTGTTATATTTGAATACGTCAGTTTAAAAGTTTTTTCTAATCTGTAATTAAAAAAAACTTCGCTTGGCCAAAGCCATTAACATTAACAATAATCAAATTATTCCCTCCCGCAAATACCCCAATACCTCAACTGGCAACACCGAAGACTTGCAAAATTAAGAAGATTTGCAAAAAGCTCCGAATCAAAGGCGACGTTAATTGGCGGGCTTTGGTATGCTAATGACAGCGCCCTCTCTTGGCGAGTAGACGCACTAAGTCGTGTTATCAAGAGGTTTCAAAGGGGCGAAATTCGAGAAAGAGAATTTTGTGATACAGGCGTGAAGTGTGTGAAAACAAAACATACTCACTGAACGATATTCTTCACTAGTACATTTCAACTTTGCATAGTAAGCTTTTAAAATCTGACATAGGTACAGTCAAGGACTTTAATTCATGAGCCACCATGGAACCAATTCACAGTAAACGTCATAGTGACATCCCATCAACAATCAAGGGAAATCGTGATGTTTTTTTCTTTGAAAAGGTTCCATGGTGGCTCATGAATTAAAGTCCTTGACCGTACTATTTTGCTAAGTTAGTGTTATCCTTATTGGTGACTTGAGTAATACATTTTGTTAGCCTTTTGGTTTGGCAATGTAAACAATTTGTCTAGCTTCGCAAATTTCAATTGATCACATACCAACAGCTAGCCCATTTAACTTGTGTGTCTTGCATATAGTGAAAAACAAACTTTTACTTACTTACGTACAGAGATACCATCACGCCTTTTTCCCACAGGGGTAGGCTGGGACTACTGTATTCCACTTGCTACGATCCTGAAATACTTCTATAGCATTATCCACATTCATCAATTTCTTCATACATGTCCGTCGGTTCTATGTCTTTCCCTCTCAAAATACCCATGCACAGTGCACACCATATGTAACATCTGTTAAGTATAATTTTCTATCAATCCTCTTTACATGACCAAACCAACTAACATACTTTTCTTTATTCTAGCCATTGCTTCCTAAAAATGGTTGTACTAAAAAAAAACATGCCTCCACTCCTCAGTAGGGCAGGCAGAACACACATGTAACATTAAGTTAACAAAACCCTGACTATTTCTAAAATCATCAACGAGTCCGTAGATGAATAATTTGTTTAAAAAAGAAAACGTGACTATTTCACGTTCCTTAGCCACTTTTGGCATAATTTAAGGTTTATGTACAAGAAAGAAGTAAGGAGTACAATATTGATAAGTTGCTAGCCCGTCGCCTAAAGCATACCTACCCTACACCTATCTTCTCAGTCGCCTTATATGACAATTTCTAAATCCAACACCTGACAGCGATAAAAAAAAAAGTTATTATTTACGTCAGCCATGTACTTGACACAGGCTCTATTTATATCATTTCACAATTTAAAACTCCAGCTCCCCAAAGTGACAGACTGACGGCTCGCTTACGTATTTTTAATTTTGAATATATTACCGCGTAATTTTTTAAAAAGTTGCCGGCTTCCCTGCTTGTTTAATTCCATTTATTAATTTTCTTGACGCTCCGATAGAATAAGCTGGAATTGAAAAGTTTCCGGATACGGATAGGTTCATTTGAATAACGAAAAAAATGAAAATAATGTTTTTAATTAAGTTCTGGACTTGGCGCGCTTGTTTTGTTTTGAAAAGCGTGTTTGAACTGATTATAAGTAAGAAGACCAAACAAAAATAACCTGGTAAAAATATTGCCTATGTCGGATCGGAGTAGCAATTAAACCTTTTCATTTCTTTCGTAGACGTCGTAAGAGGCGACTAAGAATCATTTTAAGGTAGGTGTACGGTCAAGGACTTTAATTCATGAGCCACCATAGAACCTTTTCAAAGAAAAAATCATTACGATTTCCTTTGATAATTTATGGGATGTCACTATGACGTTTACTGTGAATTGGTTCTATGGTGGCTCATGAATTAAAGTCCTCGACTGTACCTATCTTAGGCGACAGGCTAGCAACCTGTCACTATTATACCTTTTAACATACATACACATACATACATACATATCCTCACGCCTGTATTCCCAAGAGGGGTAGGCAGAGCACATGAATTCAAAAATCCAGTGCCACGTTTAGCGATTTCAGGGTAACCCAGATGGTTAAACGTGCTATTGCAGTGACAGGTTGCTAGCCCATCGCCTACAATACACTAACCCTTTCCCAGAGTCGATTCTTACGACACCCACGGGAAGAAAGGGGGAGGTGCTATTCTAACCCGGCACCACACGGGAAATACCTTTAACTTAAACTTAAAATATGCTAAAAGAGAAATTATCCATTTTCTGATTCTATAAATTACGGTTCCCTTCTACTACTGAAATGTTAGCTGGCAGAGATTGGTATGGGGATGAATACGCTTTTGTGCTTAACAATAAAGAGTTTTTACTTCCTTACATACATATTTGCTCACGAGTAGTTGAAACCTGTAGGTATAAGAAGTACTTACCTTTTTGAAAGTTCCACTTTGCGGAGTCATTCACCGAAACGCCATCTCTTGAACCAGATAGCAATCAAGCCAATCGTAACCAGCGCCACCTACCGCCAAAGAAACCTCAACATCTATCGCAGATCGCGAAGTAAATTATATGGGACGACAGAAGCCGTAGATATTTATCGAAGCGTGTCCGAAATAACGGTCCGGCGCACCGAAAACAATCACATTTTCTACTTATACCGTTTTTTATACGCGATACCACATTTTATTATGATGTATGATCGTAATTAACGCACATAAAATTATTTCAATGGTCTCGCGGTAATTACGTTTTGGATTTTCGTGTTTTATGTTGACGTGGCTTTGAGATATATGCTTAGAAAATTCGTACGCAGCAATTGGACTGGTTAGAAGTTAATTAGATTAGTTTAGATTAATGATATTTCCTTAATGTCCTAAGAACTTTGGTGAAGGCTTGCGCCGGATAGAGATAAACAAAACAGCAGGACAATTATAAAATGTTACTGAAAACCGTAGCCTGGTCAATCAACAATAGCTCTAGTACTTATACCAACTGAACCATTATAGGTATACCGTTCCAGGCGGAATATTTGAATTGGTTTAATTACGTAATAAATAAGTATAATTGATCATCTCTCTGGAAAACATTTGAAGAAATTTCTTTACTTTTACTATGGTGCAACAAAATTGCTATATTTGTCATCTACTTATTAAAAAAAAAACTTTTTCTGTCAACAGTAAGCTCATTAATCCAGCAAGCTAGAATTTTGCGTAAGTAGAATTTTTTTTCTTCGAATAAGTAAGATTTTGTAAAACACCATCATTGTTGTACCTATAAATTAAATTAATAACGTAGATACTGATCTAAAAAGCTTTTGTTGAATAGTAGCACATGTTTCTGAAGACATTAAAAGTAGTTTGTACCTGTAAGGACCGAGTTGTGCGCGACATAAATTGTACCTGTCACTGTCTAATTTAATTACATTACAAGTGACAGAAAACGACAGATCTGCGACAGATAGCTCATCTTTATTAGATTAGCACGCGTTGCCAAGCCGGCTGCACGGCGTAGTAACTCGATTCATAACCCTAAGTAAAAGTACTAAATAAACAAGAAAAAGTCTACATCTAGCCTTTCCTTTTGAGGCGATCAGCTGTTCACGCTCCTGTGCGCAGGCGCCGGTTTTTGTCACTGTCAGTGTAGGGTATTGATATTTTTTATCTGTACCGATAGGCTGAAAGGTGATGCCTAGGCTTTTAAGAGGGTGCACACAAAATTCGGTGATTTTGATGATTTTCAAATGCTTTAGAAAGCTATAAATCCTTAAGTTTTTAAAGAAAAACTACTGTAACATATAAATCAACTCTTTTTCTAGGGATTAACGGAAAGAAATATTTTATTAGCAACACAGATTTCTTTTACTTAGCCAATTTGTTGAAGGGTTTTCACAAAAATACGCGTCAGAGCTGTCTTTCACTTGAAAATTTTCCATTAAAATTTACCATAAACGATATAAACTAGTTATTATCTGATAGACAATATAGTCTACTGGGGATTAACGGAGAGACATGCATCAAATTATTGGTTTTTATTATTCAAATATCATTGTACATAATTTCAAAGTTGAACTATTACTTTATTTTTTTTCTCATTGATTTTATTATAATTACAAATGAAACAATTTTATTGTGAATTTACAGAATATGTTTAGTCTAACCATATTTTTTTCATGGCTAAATATGAGTTAATTTATTTTTCACGATTTTTTAAACATTGGTCCAAAACCACTAAGGTCAGGTGGGGGAAGAGAAACGCAGGGATAAGAGGGCTCTACAGACCATAATCACTCATAACTCGACGAGTTATGGTCTGTGGTGCCTCTTACCCCTGCCCTGCCCCTGAATTTCTCTTCCCCGCCTGATCTGATAATTACGTTCGTAAAAAATGTGTGCGCCCTCTTAAATAGTACTTAGATACCAACAACACTTCGTTAGCGGGTTCCGTTAGATTTTTTTTCCTTATGCGCTTGTCGCTTCGAAATGATATTTACTTGCTAAACATTTTTTTTTTCAATTTAACATTGAAAAGTTACACTGAGAAACAAAAGTTGGTGTAAGTTTTTCTCGTTAGATGTCACTATCCGTGGTTCGAGTTTACCCGCTCAAGCATCAAGCAGCGATAGACTTGCCATAGGTTCTAGGCGTAAAACTGTCTATGTAGGCCTTCTTTTCATCTAGTGCGAAGAACAGATTAAGCCAAAGACGTGTACCTATCAGAGGTTAAGCGACTACCTATTGGTTCTTTGATAGGTACTTTGGTGTTAGTTGTCAACGTTCTCGTCATGATTTTTCATGGCACAGCAGATGTCGCTGTAAAAATTTCAAGCTAATCTACTGAACCACCAGGTGGCACTACGATCGTCACATTATTTCTTAGTGTGGATTTGTTATTTGTTATGTTATGCGTATTTATAAATATTTAATGACATGGTGGTCCTTGCCGTCGTAGTTTAGGCTGTAGTCTTCTTTCTTTGCTACCCGTGGTCCCAACATATGTATATCACATCGTTGGCTTTTAGCTTCGTTGGCTTCTAGCTGATTTACTGAACCACTAGGTGCCTTTGAGGTAGAATTATCAAACAAATTATCAGCAGATGACTAAATACGTTGATTTATCTACACTAGGTGGCGTTAATGTCTCACCAATTTCTTCTGTGAATCGTTGTTGGCACGGCGGTGATATCTGCTCAGCTAATAATAAATTACGCGTCTTCATAGAAGAGTTTTTCAAACTTACGCACTTTGATTTATTGTGGAGAAAGAAAGTTGCATCCGATCCGTAGCAGGTTTTATTGCAAAGAGACAAAGACAAGTCGCCGTTTTGTATTCTCGCTGTCAAAAATGACACCATCTAGCGCACAATGTCCGAACTAATCACCCATACTCGAAGTTCGTGTTTAGTTATGAGATCGGATGTTGTCCTAGTTCCGACTATTGTCACCAGGTGTCATTTCTGACATTGTCATCTGTATTGACAGTTGACAGTAACTGTCCTTGACAGTAAATTCCTAGTGAGGTGTTCCCACACTGCCCGAGGACCCGCGTGCTCCCACACGGCGGCGCCGGCGCATAAATTTGCATTCATTTCATATCCAGTGAACGCGGGCATAACATTAGGCGGGTCGCGTTTAAAAACGGTGCGTTTTACTTTTTTTTTGCGTTTCGCTTTCCAACGGACATTTGTGGCCAGATGGCTTGGATTTTAAGTTCCGGGTGGTAGATAATAAAAATACGGCGTGACTTTTTCAACACTCAGAGGAACGCGTAAACCTTACAATGGTTTTTGGTCAAACCAAAAATTATGCTAAAAGTAGCCGCGAAACGTGAAATACTCATGGTTTTGTCTATGTAAGGTTTTGACGTGATGTATGTAGCCGGGAGAGGTTTTAGCATAATCTGTAACACCTAAAATGAAATGAAATATATTTATTTGCTGCCTTAGCTACCTGTAGGGCAAGATTCAATAAAGTCTTAATATTGTATCTGTCACCGGAAAATAACACATTCCGTAAGTTTATAAATTTCCTAGGAAGTTTATAAACTTTCGTAAGATTCCAAACGGGAGACAAAAAATGTTTTTACGCCCACATTTTTGCAAAATTTAATATAATCTAACCTAACCTAACCTAATCTAACATAACTAAACCTGATCTGATCTAAACTAACATAATCTAACCTAACCTAACCTAACGTAAATTTATTATTTTACGAAAATGCGGCCGTAAAATAATACAATTTGTCTGTCGTTTGGAATCTTACGGAAGTTTATAAATTTCCTGAATTTTTTTAGGAAATTTATAAACTTACGGAATGTGTTATTTTCCGGTGACATATCTAAGATAAGGTGTAGTCTATTAGTTTTAAGGGCCAATAGATGGCGCTAGTACGCTCATACAACAGCTCTGAATCGCATTGTTAAGATTTTACTAGGCATGTGGTGTCGGATTTACGATAACACCACTCAATTTCTTCAGCGGATGTCATAAGAGGTGGCTTTGAAAAGGTTTAGATATGCTTTAGGCGACAGTAACCTTTAGGCTAAGTGTATACCGGTAATTTTTATTAGTTGTGAGAAAACACTTGAGAATTGGTAAATAACAAAACAAACTAAAAATAATACAACAAACGCCACACCTGTATTCCCCGTTAGGGTATGCATAGCACACAAAACTTTCCACAGGCAAAACCAAGCCTACTTCAGGTTTCATACCCTTTACAGTTCAGCTTTAGTTTTAAATTTAAATATAGTACGCGATGCAAACATGTTGCCTAAATACCTTTACTCATTTCCTTAGCTGCCTCTCAGACATCCTCAGAAGAAATGAGGAGGTGTAATTCTGAACAATTGCAATTTTTTTTAATGAAAAACGGCAATCTATCGCAGTTGTATTCCGGGATGAAAAACTTACTGTTTAACGGAAAATCATCCCTCCATTTCTTCCACGGATGTCGGAAAAGGCGACTAAGGAAATAGGTTAAGGTACGATTTAGGCGACAGGCCACCTGTCACTATTGTACCTCTTTTATTAAAGTTTTAACCTAAAATTACGCTAAAGTGGCTGCGAACGGCAAAACAGATTTCGATTGTGTACCGTTCCGGTCTCTGCCTACACAGGAACACAGACATGATGTATCAGTTAATCCATAGCAAACCCGCAAACTCAAACATTTACTAACCCGTCACCGATTCCCACAAGAAAAACGCCGGCCATGGCATATGGGTACTCCGTTGACTCATGCATATTCACTAGCTACGACCCCTCCGGGTAACGGACGGACAAATGAACAAACGTTCGTTGCTGATAGCACCAATGATAGGTATCTTTCGACCGTGATTCTGATGTATTGGAGGACGTAGATAAGGCACATTTGAGACACCGGGCAATTTTGACAGTTGTTTTGGGCAATCATTTCGTGCCCGGATTTGAAGAACCAATAAGGCCTCTTTTCCACGGACGGTTTTTAGCCGTAAAAAACTACGATTAATTAACCGTGTGTAGACACGGTCGTCAGTGTTGTATGGATCACTATGGACGCTTGTTGACGGCGCCGGGCCGTAGTTCTGCCGTGTCCGTCAACAAGCGTCCATAGTGAACCATACAACACTGACGGCCGTGTCTACACACGGTCAATTAACCGTAGTTTTTTACGGCTAAAAACCGTCCGTGGAAAAGAGGCCTAGAACACATCTGCATTTCATTTTGTACGAGGCGACTAAGGAAAGAGGTTTAAGGTATGAATTAGGCGACATGCTACGCTGTCACTATTATACCTTTTTGTCTATGATTAAATTTAAGAGAATGCTAAATTAGGCTGCGAAACGTGAAATAGTCGCAGGTTTGGCTATGCAGTGTTTCGTGTGTTCTGCTTTCTCTGCTTGGGAATACAGGCGTGATGTATGTACCTATGTGAATATAAGCGAGAGAGTACAAGCATTGACCAAATAATACACTTACTTTACTCACTAACTTATTTTGTAAGTACTTATGAATAACAAGGAACTTAGTTCGCTATTTACTAAATAGTTAGTTAATGAGTCTTCTCTGGGTATAATAATGCATGTTTCGGTTGTTATAGATAAATGTATAGAAATTAGATAGGTATAACATTAAAAATACTTTGTGCCTGGTTTCTTAGGACGCAGTCTTCTTGACAATCATGGTCTTTAGGAAGCGCTGCGCTGGTTTACTCAAAAACTCGTTTTTGTTTCGAGAGGTAAAAATAAAAACTGAGAAATCTAGATGCAATAAGACACTACCGTTTCTTATTATGTAATTAAAACATGTCCTCAATACAAGAGTCATTATAATTTGCGGCAATGCCTAAGTTTTCATAAAATCTTCACCATTGGGAGGATTGTTCCTAAATTGTAAAGGCTTTTATCCCCGTACTATGAGCGAACCAATTGCTATGAGTATGTGAACTACGTCAAGAGGCCCTTCATCATCATCATAATTTCAGCCACAAAAAGTCCACTGCTGAACATAGACCTCCCCTTTTGACTTCCATAAATACCTGTTGGAAGCGACCTGCAACGAGCGCTTTCCGGCGACCTTTATCAAGTCGTCTGTCCAACGTTTGTTAAGAGGCCCTTAACATTAAAGTATGTATCTGTAAAACACGACAAAATAATGAAAATATTGTGACTTTAATTAACGCATCTATTCCTTGTGTTATTCTTACCCGCAAAATGTTATTTCGAAGAATCATTTTCGGGTTGCAAGCGGGAGAGGCGCCCGAATGTATTTTCCGATTCGTAAGTAATTGTCTTTCTATATCTGTCGTTAATGAAACAAATCCTTGTGTTATTTTTACTTAATTAATCTGGGTAAGGTTGCGAACCGTTTCAGTTGCCTTTCTTTATCTTACAAAATATTCCGTTAATTTTGGCAACTAAAACAATTTCAACATCTTTCCTGTTACTATCCCAAAAAAATGTGATAAAAAGCACTAAAACAGGACTGAATTACAACCAATATTAGTAGGCAGAGTACATGAAACGCTACATAGACAAATCCAAGACTCCACGTTTCGTAGCCACTTCTGGCATATTTTTTATGTTTTAAGTTCAGAGGTACTATAGTGCAAGGTTGTTAACCTTTCACCTACAGTATGTTTTAAACTACATACTTAGTCGCCTCGTACGACATTAACTGAAGACATGGAGTAAATCTTCATATGAAATAATTTTAAACAAAAATCTAAAATAAAAAAAATTAATGTAAAATCTTGACATCATCAACAAATTACCGAAAACGCCGTACATCTCCATATAAAATTTGAAGAGTTCCCTCGATTTCTCCAAGATTCCATCATCAGATCCTGGTTTCGTGCCAATGGGACCAATTTCGAGTTGTACCCTTTCGATTAAAAAAAAATATTTGAAAATCGGTCCACGGGTTTTCGAGATATCGAGTAACATACACACACACAAAAAAAAAAAAATTAGGTCGAATTGAGAACCTCCTCCTTTTTGAAGTCGGTTAAAAATATTTTACTTATTCCGAGACTAGATTGTATTGTACAGAGATAAAACAAACACATAAGAACCATTTCACGCAGACGACTAAATTAAAAAGTTCTAATCGTTTGTCACAATAATCTAACGACCATCAGCATCACTTATTTACAAGCTAGCAAAAACAATCGACTATAATCTTAAGTCGATGACAACTAAACGACTATTAATCAAAGCAACAGTTACACACACAACAATAAGTGTGCACGATTCACAAGATTAATTATACATACAATGAGGCGTATGACGAATAAATTTGCCTCCATTAGCACACTGAACATTATGTTTTTAACGCTGTTTGCTAAGTATTTAATTATTTTTTAAAGCAAGGCCGAAGAGCTGATTGTTCTAATTATTGTTACTATTATAAGCGAATGTTTGTGTGAGTATACGGGGCAGCGCAGACGGCAGACTTTTTGTGCGATCGAGTCTGCGGCGCACAAAAAGTCTGCGTGGATTGTATGCATTGTGCGCCGGACTTTTAGAGCGTCGTGTGCGTTACTGCATATAATTCCATAGGTTCTATTTTCACAGACTAAAAAGTCCGTCGCGGATAGTCTGTCATTTGCGCAGGGCCTACAGGTTTGTATTTGGTATCCATCAACCATACTAGTCTATGCATTTTTTTTGGTAAGAATTTTTTGTTTGTTTCTTGTGTCGGGTTCAGAATAACGTCTCCATATCTTTCGTGTCTTAAGAGACTAGTAGCATAACTATTATGAGGCTAGCTATCTTTCATCTCTATTTTTGTAAACCTAAAATTGTGTTAAACTAAGCTACGAATCTCGCATAGTCTCATGGATTTGTCTACATGAAATTTCGCGCTATCAAATGGGAAAACAGATGGTGTTCATCTATGAAGGTATAATATACAGTATGTAAACTTACTAAAACCATTTATTGAAATCCGAGCATATTTAGGTGATAAATAACGTAATGGCATAACTTACTGGCGTCCTAACACTTTTACGACGAAATGTACCAAAAATGAAATTAAAATTGTATGTGTTTTATCCTCCTGGATCCTGGAGATACTAATTTTACCAAAACTATATTTTTTTCCATAAACTGTATTAAGTACATACCCCTTAATGTTGGAAAATTAATAAAAAAAATCCTGGAGTTTTC
>BHDV01006767.1:412402-447736 GCA_005406045.1 Adoxophyes honmai
AAAATAAAGTTGAAATTCTCATGACACTGAAACTGCGCTCCGCTACGCCGCGCTGCGCTGCTCTTCTGGTGTGAATTGAGCCTAGGGGTCTCACCATATTAGTCGACGCCTTTACGACAAAACGCGGACGGAAAAAGGTTCATGTCAACGCAATAAGAGCGAACAAGGTGGTCAATAGGCTCGTTTCGTGTGGGTTGAGGGTAGCCGAGCCGTTAGACATCTTGTTCGCTCTTATTGCGTTGACATAAACCTTTTTCCGTCCGCGTTATGCCGACAAGGCGTCGACTAATGTGGGGAGACCCTAAGAAAATAGGTGTAGGTATGCTTTAGGCGACAGGCTAGCAACCTGTCAATCAAAACAACCTCTTCCATCTGTTTTCAAACCTAAAATTATGCTAGTGGGTGAAATAATTATAATCACGGTTTTGTCTATGTCACGTTTCGTGTGCTCTGCCTACTCCATTTCGGAACATAGACGTGATTGTATGTACATACATACATACATATTCTCACGTCTGTATTCCCAAGAGGGGTAGGCAGAGCACATGAATTCAAAAATCCAGTGCCACGTTTAGCGATTTCAGGGTAACCCAGATGGTATGTATTGTATGTACCTATATATTAATGCCTCCTCCGTGTGGTGTCGGGTTAGACTAACACCTCTCCATTTCTTCCGTATCGTAGGTAGGAAATGGTTGAGGTATGTTTTAGGCGACAGGCTAGCAACCTGTCACTATTATACCTGCCATCTTTAAACCTAAAAAATATGACAGACTCGGCCACGAAACCTGAAACAGATTTGGTTTTGTCAATAAAGCGTTTCGCGTGCTCTGCCACCCTCGTCTGGGAATACAGGCGTGATGTGTGTATGTACGTATGTAAACGTGTTTGGTAGTAATGGTAGTGAACTAGTACTATTTACTACCTATTCTGTGTACATGATAACTAAATTGACGTCTCCTATAACAAGCAACCAAGCGAGTATAACCAGTACCCGCAATTACTGCAACTAACAAGCAAAAGAACCAGTGGTTAGTGAGTCAATTATTGCGAAATAGTTCTATCTAGGCTTCATAAAATATTATTTTATCAACGCTAAGTAGTGAAATAAAAGATACGCTCATTTCTTTGTCAAAATTCAAAATTCATAACTTACATACATACAGTCGAGTTCATTAATATATGAGCAAAACTGAGGGTTCAAAAATATCTGTACACCTTTATGACATTGACAATAAGGTGCAAAAGTTTACATATTTGGCATTTGTCTGCTCATATATTTATGAACTCGACTGTACATGACGCCTGTATTCCCAAGTGGCCACAAAACGTTAAATAGACTCGGTTTTGTCTTTGAAGCGTTTTGTGCGTTCTGCCTACCCTATTTGGAAATATAAACGTAGGATTACGAGGATATTGGCTGCGCAGAACGACCCACAAACACTCCTGCGCATTTACAATGCTAATGACCCGTTCGATTTCGTCTTTTATACTGTAACGAAATATCGCTCAAGTTAGAAACAACAGCTGAGCTGTGTTTTGCTTGGAACTTGAACAAGAAAATAATAGTTTTTCGTGAAAGTTTTTTGCTATCTTCATTTTTTGTCAAGTGTAATTAATTGAGGTGTCGGGTTTAGAATAACGCCTCTCCATTTCTTCCATGGATGTCGTAAGAGGCGACTAAGGACATAGGTTGGCTAGCAACCTGTCACTATTGTACCTGCCACCTCAAAACCTAAATAATAATGCTAATGCTAGAAGTGGCCACAAAACGTGAAATAGTCATTGATTTGTCTATGTCGCGTTTTGTGTGCTCTGCCTACCCCGTTTGGGAAAACAGGCGTGATTGTATGTTGTATGTTGTAGATAAGATTTAAGAAATAAGCCCGAGGGGCGAACTATTTAGGCGCCGTCGCTTCGTACGACATCCGCGGGAGAAATGGCGAGGTGATTTTCTAAAGCCTATATTATTTTTCTATTATTTTTGTATAATAACACTCACAATGCAGGTATGGCTGGCATAATTGGTCCGGAAGGAAGGGACCTCGGCGGATGTGCATTTCCATGCATTTGCATGAGACCCCGTGGCTTTGTTCTGGTATAAACTGGATTTTGCCATAACGTCACGAACGCGCAAGTATGAATGGGCTTACAATAACAGCTCTCCATTTCTTCCGTAGATTTAAAAGAGGCGGCGAAAAGTAACGAAAGTTTTTAGCGTCATGCTTGCGACTTACTATGACCTAAAGGCCTATGTCATAGTGACCTAGAAAACGTGCTAGAAGTGGCCACGAAAGGTGAGATAGTCATGGTTTCGACTATGTCACGTTTCGTATGCTCTGCCTACCTCATTCGGGAACGCAGGCGTGACGTATAGATGCTAAACCATATTATGTTTGCTGTTGCAATCTAGTCATGTAAATAATAGGCTAGTGTTAATGTCAAGACTTACACTACGCTGTTGTCTTACAAATTGCCAAGATGCGACCATACCAATGCTTAAAAAACGGTGACGGTACGGAATCGCAGTGACGCGCGGACGCGTCGTATCCGCATTGTTTTTGACGCATGCTCCACACACTGCTCCTCAAAATACCCAGCCGCATCGTGATTTTTGACGTGAACCTCCGAACCGATGACAGTTATTTAAACAGCGGTGTGTAGTGCTTGCGTTAAAAACGGTGCAAATATGACGCGTCGCTGCGATTCCGTATTGTGACCGTTTTATAAGCAGCGGTGCGGGGAGTGTGCGTCAAAAACGGTGCGCATACGATGCGATTCCGTACCGTCACTGTTTTTTAAAGGGCGAAAACGGTACCCTATTACTGAGATTTTGCTGTCTGTCTGTTTGTCTGTCTGTCCGTCTGTCACCAGGCTGTATCTCAATAACCGTAGGATCTAGGCAGTTGAAATTTTCAGAGATGTATTTCTGTTGCCGCTATGACAACAAATACTAAAAACAAAATAATACATACATACATATTCTCACGCCTGTATTCCCAAGAGGGTTAGGCAGAGCACATGAATTCAAAAATCCAGTGCCACGTTTAGCAATTTCAGGGTAACCAGATGGTTAAACGTGCAGTGACAGGTTGCTAGCCCATCGCCCACAATACACTGACCCTTTCCCAGAGTCGACCTATGACGCCACCAACGGGATTCAGGAAGAAAGGGGGTGGTGCTATTAATTCTAACCCAGGACCACACGGGTGCCGCCACCCAAAATATAATAATAATTGAGGGGTGCTCGCACAGAAAAAACGTGTTTTTTTTGCTGATTTTGGTACGAAACCCTTCGTGCGCGAGACCGTCTCGCACTTGGCTGGTTTTAGGCATTGGTGTGGTCGCAACTTTGTACAGCAGTGCGTTGTAAATCAACGCGATGCGTGAAGAAATCTGCGCTTTTTGCTGCGCCGGCGCAGGAAGGGCCGCAAAAACTGGTGCAAGTAGAGCGAATAACTAGTATGTAGAATGCTAGTATTTCGTTTGTGCGTTGGTGAAAAAATGGTGGTGAGCTGACTGGTTTGACCTAAGAATTATTTTTTAAAGTAGCTTTAAAGTTAAGTCTACTTAGCTACGACCTAGGATATATTATTTTTATGGTGTCGGGTATTACAATAACGCCGTAATGGATGTCATAAGAGGCGACTATGGATATAGGTTTAGGTATATCTAAGGTGACATGCCAGTAGCCTGTCACTATAGTATCTCTTAACATAAAATAAAAAAACTATGCTAGAAACCGGAAATAGACATGGTTTCGATTATGTAGCGTTTTGTGTGCTCTGTTTACCGCATTTGGGAACACAGGTGAGACTGTATTTTAATGTTGGTTTTTCAGTAGCCTTTTATGAATATTTTGTGTTTGTTCAATATTTCATCATGTTTATTTTAGCCTCTATTTTTGTCAATCTCAATAATTAAATTTCATCTCACTGGTTGTAGAGATCCCTTGAGGTATAAGTACGCTTTTGTAGTTTATCATTTATGCGTGTCTATTCTGGAATGGCGTCTTACGCATTTTTCAAGCAAGAGGAAACAACTGACAGCTGCTAATGAGCGATTTCACACGATTTCTGTAATTAGTCTATTCCATCAGTCATTAGTTACGCGTGATCAGTCACATATCGACGATTGGTTCGCTCTCTTGCATAAACCGCTTTGCATACAACATAGAGTAGCTTTGGGTTATTCTACGTAGATATATGAATTTCCTGTGGTTTTGGACTAAGAATAACACATATCCGTTTCTTCCATGCCGTAAGAGGTGACTAGCAACCTTATTATTATACGTACATCTTTCGTCAAGGTTTCGACTTTAAATTACCTATGCGAAAAGTGGCCACGAATCGTGAAATAATCATGGTTTTGTCTATGTAGTTTTTTGTGTGCTCCGCCTACCCCATTTGGGAATACAGGCTTGATGTATCTGTGAATTTACTAGCTTTGACCTGCGCCTCGTCCTTGTTATAGTTTAATTCGCTCGCTCGACGATGCCGTTTGATTGCGGATGAAGTTGAGCTTAGAAACTTAGAATATTTATAATAGGCTTAGTAATAGCAGGAATTTGGTTCCGTGAAGGCCGAAATTTTACCCAACCTGAACTAAGTAACTTGCTTTTCTGGCAGAATTTCAGTACTTTAAGGGTGGCAGTGCGCACCAGACCCAAAATTTATTTGCAATGGAATTTTACCAAGACTATATTATGCTACTATAACTTTCGAACAAACAATCATTAGGAAAATTGTGGATTGTACCACGTACATTTATTGCATTAAATATTTTTTGCGAAGTCTGTTATGGTACATACGTTTCGAAAAAAAACGAAATAGATAGCACCTTTTGTGAGTATCTATGGATGACACTATTCTTTCCATCACACGTTTGCCTTCGTTATGTCTTATGTATTTTCATCCATGAATATTACGCTCTTGCATAGGTAGGAAATCCTTCTTTTCCCGTATTTCAGTAAAGCACCCGTCACATCCACCTGCAATTAATTTGATCCTTTAAATCCTTGCTTAATAAATATAAAGCCGATGTGTCCGTGAATACAATTAAGGCGATCCGGCAATCCGGCGCATCGGGAATGCGCCGGGAACTGCGACAGGTGCGGCGTAATCGCATGAAGCCTGCCGAATCATACCCGACGAAGCTGACAGAGAGTATGGCCAGGTTAATGAAACAGACTGCCACAATCACACTAATTTTGTTCTTTAAAGTGCCTCATTACTGCATGAAGGCTGGCAGTAGAAGGAGATGTCTTAAATCGCACCCTGTCTGTAGCGAGTTTGAACATCTCCACGGTTTTGGTGCCTGTCCACTCTCTGATGGTAAGGAGATCTGAGAGATGTACGTACACGCCACTATACACAAATACATAATACACACAGAATCATAACAGTTTCACATTTCCTGGACAGTTTTAGCACAGTTTTAAGTCCAAAATAAGATAAATAATAAATTAATAAATGATGAATGTGGAGTCGAGTCGGGTTCGAATAAAAACACCTCTCCATTTCTGCTGTGGAGGTTAAGGTATGCCTTAGGCGACAGGCTAACAACTTGTCACTATTATACCTGCCAACTCAAAACTTAAAAAATATACAGAAAGTGGTTCCAAAATGTGAAATGCTTAGTCATGGTATTGTCTATGAGCGTTTCTTGTGCTCTGATTTGAGCGATACAGGCGTGATGCACGTTTGTATCTATGTATAAAATTGTTCCAAGTTGAACATAAGCTTATGATGCTTGATGCAGCTGCACCTCTCAGAGGTTCTCTCATCTTAGGTACAAACTGTCGCCTCTCCAGCCACCCTCTTTGCCCAGGTGGATGGCTACAGCCGAATATTTGCGCAGGCAGCGCGTCGGAATAACACGGTACGGTGCCGTATTATGCCAATGTTTTTACTACTGCTGGTCGCAAAATGTTTTCCAACTGATTCATAGTTGAAATTACGGCACTGTTTTTGGAAGTTATGGACGAGCTTGTTATTTCTGTAAATAAGGGGATGTCATGCTGTTAAGTGGGGGGAAATTACCCAGAGTTGGGGAAGTGTCCCCCCAATTCGCAGGTTTCAGTTTTAGAGGGGTTTGTTTTTTTTAGCAAAGTGAACGAATAAGAAAATTTTAGTGTATGAGTAGAGCTCGATATGTTCTGGACTTGTTTATGGATTTTTAGTTCATCATTAGAATTTTGTGTGGTTTGGATTAGAATAACTCTTCCATTTTTTCCATGGTAGTCGTAAGAAGCGATGAAGAAGGTTAAGGTACATTTTAGGCTACATGCTAGCAATATGTCACTATTATGCAATGTATTAAAAACTTTGCCCGTCTGGTGTCGGATTTAGAATGACACCTCTCTATATCTTCCGTGGATGTCGTAAGAGGCGACTAAGGATATGAGTTTAGGTATGCTTTAGGCGACATACTGGCATCCTATCACTTTTGTACGTACTAACTTGGAACCTGAAATGTGCTGGAGGTGGCTGCAAAATGTGAAGTGGTCATGGTTTTGATTATGTAGCGTTTCGTGTGCTCTGCCTACCCCGTTTGAGAATACAGGCGTGATGTATGTATGAATTTACTAGCTTAAACATAGTTTCATTCACCCGCTCGACGATGCCATTTGATTGAGGATGAAGTTAAACATCGAAAATTAGAATATTTACCCAAGTGTTTGTATTACCAGGATATAAAGTATCTTGTGACTTTTTTGTATGTATGTGTTAAAAACTAAGAGTTACGCAAGAAATGACTATTCGAAATAGTCAGAGATTTTGTCTGTGCTAGAGTTTCGTTTACCCCTTTTGGGCATACAGTCGTGTATGTATGTTATGTATCTGACCTAATAATGACGCGTGACTATCCCCTCACCCTCCGTCCACTAATTACTGTCGCTAGATGGCGCCACCCTCCCATTGGCTGTCACTGACCGCACTTCCGGTACAACCCCCGTCTTGTGACTTCCGGAAACGGCACAATACATGTCACGTCGAGCGAAGAAAGAGTTTTGTGTGTGAGGACATCGTGTGTCGGGGTTATCGCCTCTCCATTTCTTCCGTGGAGGTGAAGTGAGGGAAACAGGTTAAAGCGTGTTTTAGGCCGTGTGGTGTCGGGTTTAGAATAAAACCTTTCCATTTCTTCCGTGGATGGCGTAAGAGGTGATGTGGACATTAAATTACACTTATATAGTACTTCTTCCCATCTGTTGTGTTCTGCCTATCCCATTAGGCAACATACGCGTGATTTTTTTATGTAATGTTGGATCTCCCTGTCTTCTAACTCGGCACCACTCCGATTTACTGAGGAGCTGGACCGTGAAATGAAGAGATAACGTCGGTCACGGACCACGGGCCCAAATGGTCAGGGGACAAAAGGACCATGAACAACGAGCCATGTTTTTGATCGAGTTAATATTGGGAAAGAACTTGACGGTTGATATTTGTACGTACATAAATAAGCCTTATGAGGTCTTACTCTAACCTATTTCCTTAGTCGCCTCTTACGACAACTGCGGGGGAAATGGAGGTGGTATTCTAACACGACACCACACGGTTAAGGTGTATTTTAGGCGACAGGCTAGCAACCCGTCACTATTATACATGACTCAAAACAAAAAAAATGCTGTTGGCCACGAATTGTTAAATGGTCATTGTTTTGTCTATGTCGCTTCGTTTGCTCTGCCTCACCTTATTGAGAATATAGGCGTGACGTATTTTGATAAAAAAAGATATAACGAAGACAAGTGCTAATCCGTCAAATAAAGCATACCCAAAACTATTTAGTTTAGTCGTAATTTCCTTAAAGGAAGATTCATTTACTTAGCTACAATCAACGTTCAAGCCCGGCGCATCACCGGTACACAAGCGTACATCATTATGTATATCATAACAGCGATATGTTTGTTCATTTCATGCATGGGGCCACACAAATTGACATACGGAGCTGGGACATAATTGTACTGTGGGACATAACCACTAATTTGCTGTATGTATACGTGTACCGCCGACGGGACGGGTAAATTAGTATTAATGCAACATGTACAAAACGTTTGTTCCCCAAAGGGAACGCGGAAGGTTTATTTCGATTTAAACAAACGAAGTGAAATGAAATGAGGTGAAATGAAATTATTTATCAGCTTTAAACATGGTATAAAAAGTTGTGCAGGAGTGTGTTTGTACCGCGACATGTCTAGCCAGATATTGGACTGCAATTTTTTAAATCTAAAATCAAAATATTGAAAGTATTTAATTTACTTAACTTCTTGGTTACAAGTGTTAAATTAATTGCAATAAATTCGATTTTTAATGTCGGTACAGAATTCAGTTTTTTTTTGTATTTTACCTATTTGGATTCCTATTAAGAGGGCGCAAACATTTTTTACGAACGTAATATAAGATCAGGTGGGGGAAGAGAAACTCAGGGGCAGGGCAGGGGTAAGAGGCACCACAGACCATAACTCGTCGAGTTATGAGTGAGTATGGTCTGTAGTGCCCTCCTACCCCTGCGTTTCTCTTCCCCCACCTGACCTTAGTGGTTTTGGACCAAAGTTTAAAAAATCGTGAAAAATAAATTAACTCATATTTAGCCATGAAAAAAATATGGTTAGACTAAACATATTCTGTAAATCTATACTAATATAATAAAGCTGAAGAGTTTGTTTGTTTGTTTGTTTGTTTGTTTGTTTGTTTGTTTGTTTGTTTGTTTGTTTGAACGCGCTAATCTCAGGAACTACTGGTTCGATTTGAAAAAATCTTTTTGTGTTGGATAGACCATTTATCGAGGAAGGCTTTAGGCTATATAACATCACGCTACGACTAACAGGGGTGAAGAAATATGGGAAAATGTGGAAAAAACGGGGGAAATTTGACACTATTCCACGCGAACGGAGTCGCGCGCACAGCTAGTTTACAATAAAATTGTTTCATTTGTAATTACATTAAAATCAATGAGAAAAAAAATAAAGTAATGGTTCAATTTTGAAATTATGTAAAATGATATTTTGAATAATAAAAACCAATAATTTGATTCATAAAACACCGTTAATCCTCAGTAGACTATATTGTCTATCAGATAATAACAAATTTATATCGTTTACGGTAAATTTTAATGGAAAATTTTCAAGTGAAAGACAGCTCTGACGCGTATTTTTGTGAAAACCCTTCAACAAATTGGGTAAGTAAAAGAAATCTGTGTTGCTAATAAAATAATATTTACCGTTAATCCCAAGAAAAAGAGTTTATTTATATGTTACAGTAGTTTTTCTTTAAAAACTTAAGGATTTATAGCTTTGTAAAGCATTTGAAAAACATCAAAATCGCCGAATTGTGTTTGCACGCTCTTAAGTACAAATTGTAAAAATCATAGTACATACCTATTAGCTTAATGTATTGTAAGTTTGTTCTATTTTTGCTGTGAACAAAACTACGCATTTTGTATTAGCATTAGATTCGTTGCTACTATTACGGTATTTATTTCTCGCGTAAGACATAAAAAATAACACTTAAAAATAGGTAGTCATTTTAGTTTTTGTGAAAAATACGCGGAATTATGACTGATAAAAGTCTAACAAGTCTGTGAGGCAATTTTATAAGACATTCACTTTCTTTATGAATAAAAACCGGCCAAGTGCGAGTCGGACTCACGCACTGAGGGTTCCGTACAAACTGATTACAACGCCATCTAGTGACAGATTTTCGAATAAATGATAATTTTTAATTTTATTTATTAAAAAGATCTACTTTGTAGATTTTGTTCAAACCAATTTTCATTGATAGTTTTTATGGTAATGTACATCATATATTTTTTTTAGATTTATCACTCTTTTATTTTAGAAGTTAGAGGGAGGGGGACACAACTTTTTCAACTTTGGAAGCGTCTGTCGCGCAAACTATTCACTTTAGAAAAGTATGATGTTAGAATATCATTTTTGAAGAGCTATCCATAGACACCCCACACGTATGCGTTTGATGAATTTTTTTTTTTTGAGTTTCAGTTCCATGTATGGGGAACCCTAAAAAATTATTGCTTTTTTTAAATTTTGTGTCACAATCTTAATGCGGTTCACAGAACACATCTATTCACCAAGTTTTATTAGTATAGTTCTCATAGTTTCGGAAAAAAGTGGCTGTGACATACGGACGGACGGACAGACGGACAGACAGACAGACAGACATGACGAATCTATAAGGGTTCCGTTTTTTTGCCATTTGGCTACGGAACCCTAAAAAGAAATCGAAATGAACAATTGTAAAATATTGAGTCTATATAATTATGTTATACTTTTATTCCGGATAAAAACTTAGGTATGATACTTTGAAAAATTTTTTTTTACAAAGGAAGTGTGTAACATACATACATACATACATATTCTCACGCCCATGTTCCCATGAGGGGTAGGCAGAGCACATGAATTAACATTAACAGTGTGTAACACTGTTCAGAATCTAAGAAAACGTACATGAGTACTTGTAAAAAGTCAATATGTAGATATTATTTCTTAGTTAAGTAGGTACCTACTTCAAAATCTAGTAAGTTAAGTATACAAGCTTTTGATTTAAATAAAACAAAAGAAAATAGGACTTGGATTAAAAATTAAATTAAACCAATTTTACTATTGTATGACCAAATTTTTTCTAACTTGAAAAATGTAATATTCTAAAAGTCTCTATGAAACGTAAAATAAGTAGTTATGATTTTGTCTGTATAACGTTTTCTATACTTTGACTATCTGATTTGGGAATACAGCTACTAACATAGGAACTAGCTAACCTAATAAAATAACCATAATTAAAGTAACGCTTGAATGTAAGTTTTAAAATAATCATGGTATCTATCTTTGTACATTTTGTAAACAAGGCATCTTTTCAGGGATTTGTTCGCCTTTGTACCTTTAAATTGTTCTTCACCTGTACATTTTAAAGGTGTACATAATAATATATTAATATAAATTCTAGAATTGTTAGAATTCAGAAAAGAAAACATGCAGTAAAAAAAAACTCCATAATGTAAACAAAAATATCAGTATGACATAACAAAGCTATAAGAATACTCATACACCCATAGCTGTATTTTCTAACATCAACAAATTAACTTATTCACCTAACTGTTTCCTTCAACGGTAATTGCCATGTATGAATGTCTAAAAAGACCAAACTCGCCTCTGTTCTCATAAATAATTAATACCGCACTGTATAATATCAATGAACCAAGGTCGCCGAGCCCATTCACATTTAAAACGGAAGTATTAAACATAAATATTAAAATTATTCCTACCACTTTCGATTGCATTACATTAAAAATTCAAATGTAAACCTAAGCTTCACTCATAAACGAACCAAACGTTTTAGTTCCGCTACTCGACGGCAGATGGCGTTGGGAGTCACGTTCAACGAAATCAGTTTGCGAAGCGCGCTGTTTGTTTGGTGTTTATTTTAGAGTCTGTGGAGTTCAACGAATGCTTTTCATTTGAATAAGTATTCCGTTGATGTTGATGAATGAAAATTCATGCCGTAGACGTGGTTAAAACGACAAGGGATTCACAGAACATTCTCTACCACCTAATAATTACCTTCCTGGTTTGTGACAACTTCGTAAAACATACATACTTACATACATACATCCCAAGTGTATTCTCTGTATGGGGTAGGAGCAAACGAAACGTAGCAGAACTAAGACTACTTCACGTTTCGATCACATTTAGCATAATGTTAGATTCAAACATAGATGAAAAAAATACTATACTCGTAGTGACATGTTTCTAGCCTGTCGCCTAAAATACAACTACAACTATTTCCTTAGTCGCTTTTTACGACATCCACGGAAGACAGAGAGAGGTGTTATTCTGAACCCGACACTACACACGTGAAATTCATGAAAATGTAATCAATATTAGTTGAAAAGCAAGCAATGACAGTAAAATGTTAAACTAAAAACGTTCCAACTCGTATCGTTACCTGTCACAGAGTAAACACCAATCAAAATTGTAAAACAATGAAACGTCTCAAAAAAGGCACTAACACAGGTAAACGTACGTTGTGTGGGTGCATCTATCTCGCTCTAGCCCACTCCCCGCAGTTTGAAGTCCATTATACTTGTAAGTGTGCTTGTAAATATACGTTTCAGTTTTTAGCATTGTAAACATCGCTGGTTTTTGGGCAGACGTCTTTCGTTTTTTATTGTTGTTTATGTATCGTTTTGTTACGTTCGTTGTCTGTGATAATCAGGTACAATAGATTTATGTACTAAACGTGTTGTAAAAGTTTGTTGTGATTCGCGTGGAAAATGTTTTGCGTTACAGGGGTAGACAGCTCACAGAACGTTAAAAAGTCAAAAGTAAACACAATTTTAGCTTTACACGTGAAAGGAGTTCCGTGGTTTTTTGTAGATGTCGTAAGAGAGGACTAGCTTTAAGTATAGGATATGCTAGCAACCTGTAACTATTACATACATACTTACTTACATAAACACCACGCCTTCAAAATACGGTATATTCATTTGTTTACATTTTAAACATTCTTACGTAGTAAACGCATAATTTTCACATCATTTCCGTCATCAGCCGCCTCAGTCTCGGCGATGCATATCTACACTAATAAGCTAACAATCGAATAGCAAAAACAAGAAACAAACGCCAACTTTTAATGCAGTATAAAATATAACGATAGACCTACATTTGCGCTGTTGCCGCATCGATTTTCTTACAAACAGGGCCCTTGAAACTGCTTTCATGAATAATTCACGCCTCCCGTCGGTTTTGAACCGAGGACTGTTTTTCTTGCAGTATGTCGCTTGGTCACTCGACAGACTGGAGTTGGAGGTGTATACAAATTGTACGATTTGTATACAAGTGGTATTTGGTTTTTGGGTGTATACATAGGTGAGTTTGGAAAATTTTGTTAGAGGTACGGGTTGCCGGTGTGTTCCTTCTTGTTTTTATTAATATACGAATTACGTGTATACTTAGATGATCGTTTTTCGATGTTCTGAAAGAATTTTTAATGAATCACAGTTTATTCCTTCTTTGCAGCTTTCTAGAACTAGGAACGAGGGCATACAATTATTATCTTATACAACATACAATTTTTATCTTGTTACACATTTTGTGGTTTTCAAATTCTCGTTATCATTACAAGAGTAAAGCATTAAAATCATGACGGACATATAATAAAATCAATGTTATATTAACAAAAAATAAAACATTTTGTTGCAATTCAGACATCATAACCATAATTATTTTTTGGTCTTCTATATAGCAAGCATAAATGAGTTACAACACAACTTTTTTTCTGTGAATTATTGCACAGAACCGAAATTAAAACAAATTAAAATCGTCATTGAGTAACTTACACAATTTCATGCACAAATTACAACTAGGTAATATAATAAGGAACCACTAAGCAAGTATCATTTCGTACATTGGCGCATCTCATAATCTACAAAAACATATCATATCATATCGGCTCTGCAAAAACGATACGTTTCCATGTAGATGTTCGATGACCAATCATATGGAATAGATTTACTTCCATACACCGCGGAGTGGGGGGAGGGTGGGCGGCGCCGCGCATGCGCTCGGTTGCCTAGACGACGGCACGTACCTGCGTCTGTGTGAGTGCGTAGTACGAGCACTGTAGATAGCGTTCTGTTTTCCGTTGATAATTATTACGGTTCGAAGTTTGAAAATAAAGAATAGTTTCTTTATTTAATTTTGGAACAGCGTTGCCAGATATTTGGCGACGATGCAATCGGGTTCAATTTTGGAATTATTTTGTCTTTTGTTTTTCATTAGCTTCTGTATTACATAACTTAGCAAGCAATCTAAAGAAATTACTTATTATAGTAATAGTAACTTTGAAGTATTAAATAATACACAGAAAAGGAAACAAGCAACAAGTAGCCTTCATTATTCATTTGGAATAAGTTTGGAAACAAAAGAATCAACTTTCATTTGATTCCGAGCGAACTAAATCGCGGAGTTTAAATGCCACTAACATTTCAGCTTTAATCGCCAACTAAAAATTAACTAAACACTAATCACGTGTCAAACGCTAATGTAACATTAAAAACACCGTTCGCGGTACATTTCGTCAATAAATTTGCGTGACGTCATTTTACATTACTATGTTGGACGCGATCGGTGCCGCATTCCACGCACACAGAAGCAGGCACCCACACATGCGCGCCTCCCCGCCCCGTGTGTTGTACATCTTCATATTGTGCGCGTCCTTAGGGATGTAAAAAAAGTATTTTTACAGGCGCCTTTGAACCTTTGGTTGTAAAATTCGGTCTTTGTCCTGTCTCTAGAGATGCCTATTGTAGCTTCATGAAACTTGAAGGGGTGAGCTGATTTGAGTTCGGAGTTTTGATCACCCGCTATGGTAACGCCTTGTTGCATACATACATAACATGACGGCTGTATTTCCAAACGAAATGCTGCATAGACAAAAACATGAACTATTTCACGCTTCATAACCATGCAGCGTAAGATTTAGGTCCTAAGTTAGATAAGAAAAAAAAAAATAGTGACGGGTTGCTAGTCTATCGTTTACCGTCTACCTTTACCGTATCTTCGGGTAAGATTGCCTCAACAAAGTTACTTTCCTCACTGATACTAGAGCATTTTACAAAGCTAATAATTTCCAAAAAATCCTGCAAACGTTGTAAAAGAATACTATAATGTCATGACGGTGAACTGCACAGTTCATTAAACAAAAAAAAATGGATGAACAAATTAACTTTCTTGTGGCAAAGTAATCTGAATTTACGGTATCTATTTTCCTTAGTCACCTAAACGACTTCATGGCAAAAATAGAGATGTTCAGTTGTTTTAAACTCGACATTACACAGAGAAACGGCCTTGTTTGGTTAAGATACCCACTATCACGATTTCTTGAGTCGACTTCTGTCGGACAGAGGCGTCCAATGCCTTCCCATAACATCAACCAGTAGACTACGCAAGGTAACACGTACGAGACTCGTGCGCGAAAAAGAATACATACATACATAGGTACATACCTACATATTCTCACGCCTGTATTCCCAACAGGGGTAGGCAGAGCACGTAATTTAAAAATCCAGTGCCACGTTTAGCAATTTCAGGGTAACCAGATGGTTAAACGTGATATTGCAGTGACAGGTTGCTAGCCCATCGCCCACAATACACTAACCCTTTCCCAGAGTCGACTCTTACGACACCCACGGGAAGAAAGGGGGAGGTGCTATTCTAACCCGGCACCACACGAGAATATATACCTGTCATTTTCTAAAGTCTCTGGTAAGACAGTGACGGGTATAGTATATCTCGCACGCTACGGAAAGATCACTTCCAATAATTAGAAATTTATATCACTGTATGTGTTATCTACTTAATTAGTAATTGAATCAATTTTAGTTCTATCATTATCAAAACTTTTCATCTTCATCAACCATCGCCCCGTGAGTGCTTCTCCCATTTCCACTTCAGTTTTCCGGATCCTCATTTACCGAGTCTTTGTGGTCCATTATCAGGAGCAAAGTGTACAGGTTCAGGCGGCTGCGGTTCTTTGCTCCCGATGAGGGTTTACAAATTGACCCGAAACATGTCGAGCTAATCTCTATAGAAAGACGTGAGTGTATGTCTTGTTTCACTATGTTAATATGTAATTTATGTTTTGTTTCCTTTATGGTTTTTGAGATCTTGTCGTCCAATTTTACAGCAGGGCTATTCCCTAAAAATATCTGAGCATAAATACATTTTATTTCATTCCAAGAAATTTTAATCACACAATTCAAGTAATGATTTTATTTTTGTGAAAAATCTGTACCTATTGATTGTACGTTTCGTAGCCACTTGCAGGACAAATTTAAGCTAAAGCATGGGTAAAACAGGTATGACAGAGAAAAGATGGTAGCCGTCGCCTAAATCATTCCTAAACCTATTAATAAATAGCCTCTTAAGACATCCACGGAAGAAATGGAGAGATGTTATTCTAAACAACACGCGGAAAATGATTATGACATTTCTCCTTAAGCAAACAGTTATCCATTCAATTTTGAACCTCAATACAATGTAAGAAACATAATGAATTCTATTCAACAAATTCCACACACCTTTAGGATTTTTATTCGAGTTTAACAGCGCCATGCATTACTATGTTAATAATGACAGACCAATATGCATTCCTAGACAGCCCTTGCTAGGCGTAAACTTGTTTATATCGGTGTAAATTCTCAGACGAATATGGTAAACGTACTAGTGTTCGACGCTGTATTATTATTCGTCGTCATAGTCATAGGTACTTACATTGACTTGATGCTATGAAGATAATTAAAAACGGCACTACCTACTTTAATTTAAGAGGGCGCACACATTTTTTACGAACGTAATATAAGATCAGGTGGGGGAAGAGAAATTCAGGGGCAGGGCAGGGGTAAGAGGCACCACAGACCATAACTCGTCGAGTTATGAGTGATTATGGTCTGTAGAGCCCTCTTATCCCTGCGTTTCTCTTCCCCCACCTGACCTTAGTGGTTTTGGACCAATGTTTAAAAAATCGTGAAATGTAAATTAACTCATATTTAGCCATGAAAAAAATATGGTTAGACTAAACATATTCTGTAAATTTACAATAAAATTGTTTCATTTGTAATTACATTAAAATCAATGAGAAAAAAAATAAAGTAATGGTTCAACTTTCAAATTATGTAAAATGATATTTGAATAATAAAAACCAATAATTTGATTCATGTTAATCCGTTAATCCCCAGTAGACTATATTGTCTATCAGATAATAACAAGTTTATATCGTTTATGGTAAATTTTAATGGCAAATTTTCAAGTGAAAGACAGCTCTGACGCGTATTTTTGTGAAAACCCTTCAACAAATTGGCTAAGTAAAAGAAATCTGTGTTGCTAATAAAATATTTTTTTCCGTTAATCCCTAGAAAAAGAGTTTATTTATATGTTACAGTAGTTTTTCTTTAAAAACTTAAGGATTTATAGCTTTCTAAAGCATTGGAAAAACATCAAAATCACCGAATTTTGTGTGCACGCTCTTAATAGAAATTAGTAGCAAAAAGTAATCTGACATCATATGAATGCAGTTTTCCTTTTTATTAAAATCGATGTCATGGTTCCTAAGAAGAGACCTTCGTATCTCGTATAGTTTCAGACTTCCCCATACTGACCGTTTTAGATGGGCCACCCTGTATACATAAACATCACGCCTGTATTCCCAAATGGGGTAGGCAGAGCACACAAAATATTCCGTAGTCAGCCATGACTATTCCACTGGTACACTACATAAATCAAAAATTCGAAAGCTACAGATATTCCGAAAATCAAGATTCCAAACTTTTACAAATCCTATTAGTTTTAATAGTCTTAATCCTAACCTAACCTAACCTAGCGGTAAGTAGCTTATGTGATAGGTATTTAAATATTCTAAAATGGTAATTAAATTTAGCATTCAGAATGATGATGTTTCGCAATTTCGATGTTTTCTTAATCCACGCTCCACAGCCACTTCTAGCATAGTTGTAAATTTAAAATAGAATGAGATATGACAGTGACAGGTTGCTAGCCTATTGCCTAAAGCGGATGTTTTTTTAAAGTTTCAGTGGTTTCAGTGGAGCCTTTTTGTGTTTCGTGTTTTTTCCTTTTATACAATACCTAAAGTGTTTAATTACTTACTTAAGTACTTGCCTTTTCTGCTACATTTCTTCCAAGTTACTAAATACATCTATTTTTCTCTCACCAGCGTAGACCCCTGACTAATCTGCCGTGGACCCCCAGAGGTCCACCTGCATCAGTTAAGGAATCACAGACCTAAATCATACCTAAACCTATTCCTTTAGCCTCTTACGGCGTACACTGAAGGAGAAATTACTCTGAACTCCACACAGCCAAAAAACCCAAAACAACTTACATACAAGCACGCCCACGCGAAACGTGACATAGACGAGCCATGTCTATTTCATTTTCAGCATAATTTTTGGTTCAATAAACAGATGAAAGAGATATAATAGTGTCAGACTGCCAGCTTGTCGCCTAAAGCATATAAGGTAAAAGTACCAATGCACGCCTCAACGCCCAGTTCATGACACCCATCTGTCACTTGTCTCACTATGACATAAGGTTGCAAGTGCCAAGTATTGGGTCAGTGTCGAGCACAGGGACGTGTACAGCCGCGAACCGGGATTGTTGAGCCACTTACCAATGTTCGTAACTTGGTCGTGTAATACTAATCCAATAGCCAACATATAGTCGGTCACATCGGTCATTTATTACACGTCTAAATTGCGAACAGTGGCAAGTGGCTCAACAATCCCGGTTCGCGACTGTACCTTACCCAAACTTATTTCTTTAGTCGCCTCTTCCGCAATCCACAGACAAAAGATACTCTGAACGCGACCGCCAAACCCAAAAAAACTTTTAAAAAAATATCGACCCAGGATCCAAATGCAAGTAAAGGTCACGGTCCATCGATCCGCTAGAAAGTGAGCGCTGCTACTACTAACACCGTCCTGGCTATGCAGCCTGAATTAATCGCGCATATATTTGAATACATTTCGAGGCAGTTCGGTCGGTGTCGTCGCCCCCTTAAGTTTTAGCATTCGTTCGCTGTGACGCGTGGCCGGGCTGCCCTGAAGGCTGGGCCTGCCAAGAAGCGAGCGGTGTCCTGGACTTGTACTTGTAGGTACCTAGATTTCATACATACATACCTAAAAGGCTGTATTCCCAAATGGGGTAGACAGCACACGAACCGCTAAGACAAAAAACTATGACTATTTCATGTCTCGTGGCCACTTATAGCATTTTTTTAGGTTTTGAGTTGGCAGGTAAAATAGCGACAGGTTGTTATCCTGTCCCTTAAAATATATCTTAACCTATGTCCTTAGTCGCCTCTTACGACATTCACGGAAGACGGAGAGCTGATATTCTAAACCCGACTCCACACAGATCTCAAAACTCAATTTGAATTTAAGGTAGTAAAATTTTGACATGAAAATACCGCAAGATATACTCTAAATACTCTTCATGAAAATACGGATAACACATACCTTTAATTGATAAGATAAGATAAGATTTATTTAAGTTATGGAACACGAACAGTCGCACAAATAGAGCGATGGTCCGCAGTGTGCGTTTGGCAGCAACTCCCGTGGCGATCAGAACTCGATTTAAGAGGGTGCACACAAAATTCGGTGATTTTGATGATTTTCTAATGCTTTAGAAAGCTATAAATCCTTAAGTTTTTAAAGAAAAACTACTGTAACATATAAATCAACTCTTTTTCTAGGGATTAACGGAAAGAAATATTTTATTAGCAACACAGATTTCTTTTACTTAGCCAATTTGTTGAAGGGTTTTCACAAAAATACGCGTCAGAGCTGTCTTTCACTTGAAAATTTTCTATTAAAATTTACCATAAACGATAAAAACTAGTTATTATCTGATAGACAATATAGTCTACTGGGGATTAACGGAGAGACATGCATCAAATTATTGGTTTTTATTATTCAAATATCATTGTACATAGTTTCAAAGTTGAACTATTACTTTATTTTTTTTCTCATTGATTTTAATGTAATTACAAATGAAAAAATTTTATTGTGAATTTACAGAATATGTTTAGTCTAACCATATTTTTTTCATGGCTAAATATGAGTTAATTTATTTTTCACGATTTTTTAAACATTGGTCCAAAACCACTTAGGTCAGGTGGGGGAAGAGAAACGGAGGGATAAGAGGGCTCTACAGACCATAATCACTCATAACTCGACGAGTTATGGTCTGTGGTGCCTCTTACCCCTGCCCTGCCCCTGAATTTCTCTTCCCCGCCTGATCTTATAATTACGTTCGTAAAAAATGTGTGCGCCCTCTTAAGACGTAAGTAATCGTTAAAAGTCGTTAATTTTTACTGTAAATTACACAATAAACGGGGTTTATTCAAACGTGTAAAATTTGACAAAACCATGAGGGATGGATGACTAAGAATGGTCTTGATTTTTTGGAGCAAGTCTCGCTCGTCTGTGGTAGAATGCGATTATGTTGTGGTAGAATGCGACCATGTTACGGTAGAACGCGGCTATGTTGCGGGTATGCTAGTGCCTTTTTTGTCTACGGTTATTGGCTCTGTACAGTTTCTGTGGCAGTGTTGGTGACGTTATTAAGTGACAAACCACTAACTTTTTGCGGGCCTAGGTGGCCAACATGTTTCTCTAGTGGGTGTGTCCTCTATGCCTAAAGCAAACCTATTTTCTTAGTCGCCTCTTACGATATCCACTGAAGAAAAGGAGAGGTGTTGTTCTATCCCGACACACAGGAACTCTTAGTTCCTAATGTTCCTGAAGCCTCCTTTCTGTTCCTGGATTCCTGGTACATTTAATCCGACGGAACCGGGCGGCTAACTGGAGGGCTAAAAAGGCAATATCGACGGATCGCGGCACGTAAGTAGGCCGAGGAAATGGCGGCAGTTGCTTCGTCGCTGTTCATACGTGGGGACCTGTTTCATACGGACAAACCAATCGATTCCTGATATGGAACGTTGTCACAGTGTCCGTAGTGAAGATTTCCTTTGTCGAGCAATGGGATGTCTTTGTGACTTTTACTGTGAATACGTTCCATGGTGGGTCAGGAAACTATTGGTCGCCTAAAAATACCTAAATTTATTTTTTTAGTCGCCTCTTATAGGTACATATCTCATTTTATTTTACAGATCAAAGTTGTTACAATGTGCCACTCAAATTTTTTTAATTATTTGTGGGTAGATGTGTAGTCTCAGATTTACAATTATTCCTCTCTATTTCCGACTGATAAATCAACCTAAAACGTGGCTGAAATGTGAAATAGTTACGCATTCCGCGTTTCATGTGACGAACGAATTTAAAAATAAATGAAAAATTGCCTTGAAAGTCTTTGCATTTTTTTTCAAGCAATTGTCCCTCACACTGTACGCCCACTAATGTTTGTACGGCGTGCGAGACATCTGGGCGCGTGACGGGCGCGGAATAGTAATAGGCCTCTTGTGACAATCGCTCGACTTTCCAACGTTGCGTATGCGGCATGACGCCGGAATAGGGGCCCGTGGCACACGGGTTCCGTCTAGAGTCCAGTAGACAATGTGTACAAGACTTTGTACTATTTTTTTTGAGCCTTTTAGTGCCAGGCTCTGTTTTTGGCTAAATCTCGCCTGTTAGACCTGAAACGCTCTAATTCATGTCTGTCTGGCTAAGAACGCACTACGACTTTTTGTCGCGCGATAATTTTGTCGCAGAAATGCAACGTAAGGGTTTATATGTCATCGCGCGCACTATGATGAAAAAATCAGTATGGACAGCGCTATTTTAAAATCGTGTCGCACGACAAAAAGTCGTAGTGCGCGCTTAGCCTAAGACGAAAAAAAGTTACTAAATACCTACATTGGGGGCCACAAAACTATTTTGAATATTGTTGATTAACGTATTTAGAATGAGATTAAAGATTAACAAGTGGAAAGGAATGGTATCTGCCTACCTCTGTGATTGACGGTATGTATGTATGTAAGAACTTAAAAATATTCTGCGGGCCGCATGGGGCCTATGGGCCATGGTTTATACAGTCCTGCTTTAAATCATCGAGACATCTCCTCTTAGGTCTACCTCTGTTCCTAGATGGTCGTGTGTTCGAACCTTTTAATGTTTCTGGAATTTGATATTTTTAGCACTTGCCATTATTTACCATTCGTCGAAGGAAAAAATCGCGAGGGAGTCTGCAGTCTGCATACAGAAATGAAGTTCAATTGTTGTGTGTAAAGTTCCCAATCCACACTGGCATCACCTGAAACCCTCTGAAATATCGCCAACTTGGTAATTGTAAGAAATACTGCCAATTTCTGAAGGACAGGCGGATTCAGTAATTATTATGTAACGTCACTGGCACGGGCGGGCTCGCCTCCCATCCGACAAAATGTCACTGTCTTATTGTCATGTCAGTCGTGTCACCTGTCAAACATTGGCTAATGTCGTGCGCGGTGCCACTGTTGCGTCTGATGAGATAGTTTTTATAGACGTGCATAAAAAGGAGTTTGCGACTTTGCTTTTATATTTTAAGTAAATAAGTAAGTAAAAAACTCTTTATTGTACAAAATAAAATAAAAAGGGTACAGAAAGGTTAAAAAAAAATAACAATGTACAAAGGCGGACTTATCCCAAAAGCGATCTCTACCAGCCAACCTTTGAGCAGTAGAGAGGAGCAGCAATTTAGTTGATTTTCCATGCATACAATCACGCCCATACTGTTACGTAACTATGCAATCGTCAGACGATACGGTGCAAGATAATTTTTTAATGTTTAATGTGTATAAATATGACACGGTACGGTCAATGACTTTAATTCATGAACCACCATAGAACCTTCTCAAAGAAAAAATCATAACCATATTCTTTGATAACTAATGGGATGTCACTATGACGTTTACTGTGAATTGGTTCCATGGTGGCTCATGAATTAAAGTCCTTGACTGTACAACTTCATCAACACAAACCACCGGGTCGAAGCATTTAGCCTTTACTAAATGAGTTGAAGTGTGATATCCCAAAGTCTTCAATTAGAGAGCGCAATCCAGCCTATTTCGCCAACGTCGGTTCTCTTACGACATCCACGAAAGAAGTAGGAGGTATTATTCTAAGCCGACACCATAACACATCACGCAGTTCAGCCAAGTTCGTCGAAATTCGGTTTAAATACAGTTAAAGTCCTAGGAAAAAAACAGTTTCAATGTCATTACTCCAAGTGTAGATGATATCTAAATTTTGCAGCAAATCAACCGGAATAGCATAACTGTAAGTTTATGACTATATTCTATGTCGTCTGATGTTCCCGTCTCGTGCCCTTATTCCTGACTCTTCCAGGGTGACCTTGTTAAGACGTTCAACGCGCGTGGAATAAAGTCAACGCGTGGTGACGTATCTGCAGTACGCTTGGACACTGCAGGCTGTGAGCAGTTTGGCAGGTTGGAAGTGGTAAATGGTAAATACGTAAAATCACGCCTACGTTCCCAAAAGGGGTAGGAAGAGCACACATAGACAAAATCATGACTATTTCACGATTCACAGCCACACGCAGCATAATTTACGGTTAAAAACAAACAAACAAACAAATGTATATGTATAAAGCATACCTTAAACTACTTGCTTGGTCGCCTTTTACGACATCTACGAATGAAATGGAGCGTTATTCTATCCCGACAACACTTCATAAAAATGGTAGGTATCAGAACTAAAGTTAAATTCCAAAATTTATTTCTGTAAATAGGCCGTCAAAGGTGTTCTTTTTATTCAGTTTACATCTCTTTTAGAAAGATCCCGATTTCCGTGAAGAATGCGCTGTGAGAAACTTGGCAGAAACAAACTTTAGAATAACACCTCTTCATTTTCTCCCATGGATGTCGTAAGGGGCGTAAGGAAATAAGTTAGCTAGCAACCTGCCACTATTATTCATTCACCTTTTTTATGCTGAAAGTGACTACGAAACGTGATCTAGCCATGGTTTCGTTCATGTAACATTTCGTGTGCTCCTGCCTTCCTTATTTGGGAACAGAAGCGTAATTGTATGTCCAATGCAAATTCTTTAAGACTTACTGTTAGTAGGTATGGTAAAAAACATCGATGCTTTGAGTCACAATAGAAATCAAAGTATGTTATATAGTGTATTGGTGTATGCCACGTTTTTGCAAGTGTTGCAATGTGACACCATACACAGTGGTTCCCAACCTATGGTCCGTGGACCACTTGTGGTCCGCGGAAGCCAAAATATGGTCCACGAATCAATTTAAATTCGGCGCCGTCGGCCGACATATATAATGAGTGATTTTTTTTTATAGCTACATTTGATTGTGGTCCATGTCAACAAGACTAACATTAAAGTGGTCCCTAACCAAGAAAAGGTTGGGAACCCCTGCCATACAAGTTTACTTGCCAAAAAGAACTGTGCAGATATTTGGGTACCTAACGGTGTCCCAAATTCTTCGTCTTCACTTTGCTTTGTAACCTTCAATGTTACTTTGTTATTGGTAAGTATTTCGATCAGCTATACTTACCCAAAATCATAGACTTACCTAGAAATGGGAGATGAGACTTCATGACCTGGAAGGAAGTACCGGGATATAAGGTGCATTTGTACTGGCTGGGATGTGAAGATACGATCCTATTTGCATAAGTCGTTCCTTTTCATCGATTGTCAACTAGAACTGGTATGGGAACAGGATAGTTGAAACGAATGATATCTTTTGTAGATTCACTGCTGACATTAATTTCGTCAATTTAATTTGAAAGTAACTCTTCAGATTTGCTTGGCTTTTAATTGTAAAGATTAAGTGTTTCTTTAGAATTTTCAACAGAGATAAATCTGAAGCAAATGCCGCCAACTTTAGAAAACTCAGCCACAACTTTCCGCATTATTCCAAACCCTTTACAGCGACATTATTCTTCAGTTTCACGGCCACGCAAAAAGTAGCTTTCACCAAACATCTGTGCGTTCGAGACAAACGCGAGACGGTCTGTATGAAGCGTATCTTATGCATTTTACATGAGCCCGCACACGCGCACTGTAAACAAAACACCCACACAACGGCACGCGTAATTAGTTGTTTGTAAACATGTGTGCGGGGGATGCGCCTGTGTGCGGTAACGGACATTGTTTGGGATATAATGAAGTCTTGGAGGTGTCAAGGGCTGCCGTTTGGGTCTTCATTACCATTTTGCCACGGGTTTTGAAGTTTTTAATGGCGGTCCCAGTTCGAAGTTGTATTTAAATTCGGGTCCCGTTGTGGAAAAAGGGCCTTGACCTCCTCTCGTGGGGCTACGCATTTAATTAAAGAAAAGGATACGGGTTGTGTCTCTCCGCAATGTTTTTTGCTTAATCCTCTCACTATCATACTTACATACAATCGCGCCTATATTTCTAAAAAGGAATAGGCAGAATACCGACACGAAACGTGACGAATGCAAAATTATGTCACGTAGCCAGTTCTAGCATTTTTTTTATATAAATATAGATGAAAAAGAGTATAATAGTGACATGTTGCTAGCCTGTCGCCTAAAGCATACCTTAACCTATTTCCTTAGTCACCTCTTACAACATCCACGGAAGAAACCGAGAGATGCTTTAGGGAGGCGTGTTAACCCGACACTACATGTTCAAAATCAGTCGACCTAAATCTTCTATCTCACTTTTGTGTTCCATGAGATCGTCTGTCGTCATCATTTGACGCAGTTTCAGCCTTATGCTTCATACTTTAGCACTAGTTTTAGGTCATAAGCTCATATTGGTATTTACTGCAGTAGGGGGAGCGGGTTAATGAACTGCAGGGTAGCGATGTAGCGATAATAGGCAACTTCTCTTTGGATTAGGGGTGTAATATTCTTAAAGAAGTTTAGGATTATTTGAACTTTAACTTTAAAGAGCTACAGGAAAAAAAGCGGATTAGAAGATCACTTAATCACTTTTATTTTTGCCTTGAACTCTTCTTACCTTTAGTAATAATGCTAAACAAGAATGAAGAACCGTTGTTTGTCACGGAAGCATTATATTTTTAGTTTCAAGTACTAACTGTAGACGACGACACAATAGAAGATTTGCGCGTGGGCTCCTAATTTTCCACATTGGACACAGTTTCTAAATCTAAGGCTAAACTGAAAGCACATCTACTTATCTTAGCTACAGGATTAGTGACAAAATTTGTGGATATCCAGTTGGCTTTTCCAGACCCCTCCGCTACAAATGAACCAGAAAGGTTAGATATACTTGAGTTACCATTAAACGAGTATGAGAGGTCGTAACAAGTATACGAGCGGTTTGGGTGGAATTAGGGGCGTCAATTAACAAGAAAGCGGTAAATAACGGAACGTTCAAGAATTTGGTAAGTCGTTATTGTTGATACATAGAAAACTCTGTCAGATAAGAAAACACACCAAATGAAAATTGAGTATAACCACTTTTAGTAGATCAGGTTGGATGACAACGTAGTCACAACATTCTCAAATGAGGTAGGCAGAGTTCACGAAACGATATATAGACAAAAAAACAATGATTTCATATTTCATAGCCATACTTAGCCCAATTGCCCGTGTGGTTCCGGGTTAGAATAGCACCTCCCCCGTTCTTCCCGTGGGTGTCGTAAGAGGCCACTCTGGGAAAGGGTTAGTGTATTGTAGGCGATGGGCAAGCAACCTGTCACTACAATATCACGTTTTACCATCTGATTACCCTGAAATTGCTAAACGTGGCACAGGATTTTTGAATTCAAGTGCTCTGCCTACCCCTCTTGGGAATACGGGCGTGAGGATATGTTGTGTGTGTGTGCGTGCTTAGCCCAATTTTAGGCAGTATCACAGAGGTTTAAAATGACAGGTCGCTAACCTTAGCATACCTTAACATTTTTCAATAGTTGACTCTTAAGATATCTTCAGAAGTGGAGAGGCGTATGACTTAACATATATATTAGTGTCGCTTCAACCAAGCGAAAAGCGAAGATACAATTTAGTCTTACAGTAACTTCCTTGCAGTGGCGTCATGGCAATCACGGTCTTTACGAAGCGCTGGTTGACCAAAAGATTCAAACCAAGCCAACCAAAAACTTCTATTATCACTTATTCCGCGACACAATTCCACGTAGAGATCCAATTACATAAGAACCTTCAGAGGCCACGTTTAATAAATTACAGGGGCAAGTACAATCTACAGGATACCTTGGAATCCTGTGAATAGTACAGGCCTGCCTATTTAAAGGGACTAGGCATTCCTTTGTCCCGGAATATTTGACCCATGTCCGACCTTCCTTAGGTATTTGCTGCTATGAGCTTTATTGTGATCTAGCTTTCTTGTATATTTGAGGGGAATGTCTTAGGGAAATTGGGTATACAATATCACAGAGCAATATTTTATTGAACACACTTTAGAAAACAAAAAAAAGATGAGTTTTCAGAGTTCTTCTGTGATGTATCTGATTCGGATAACACCCCTGTTCATTTCTATCTTGAATGTCGTAAGAGGCGACTAAGGAAAATAAGGAATGTTTTAGGCGACCGACCAGTAATTTTCCATCTAAATTGAAATCTAAAAAAATATTATGATAGTGGCTACAAAGTCATAGTTTTGTTTATGTTGCTTGGTAAGTTCTGTATATCCCATTTGAGAATACAGGCGTGTTGTATGTATGTAAGCTCACACAAAAAATACAAAAAACAAGAAGGATGTAGATCATATACGATTTAAGTGTTACATGTGATAAAAAAAAATGAAAGCAAATTTTTTATGCAAAATGGACTTATCTACCCAATTCAACCCCCTGGACGTAGGTAGTTATCATAGAAGTAAAATAAATGCATCGAAAGAATTTTTAAATACGCATAGATGGATATACGACACGTATGATTTGTCATACTATAACAACTTGAAATTAAAAAAAAAGCTTTTCAAAATTTTAAAAGTGCTCTCCTGTAAAAAAAAAGTGAAATTTTGACTTGTGTCACTATTGTATTTAAGCAGCGATATATGAACAAAATAACAAAGTTTCGGTATTGAACTTCACGCTTTATTTCAGGCTTTTCTACTGTTAAACAAATTCATAAAACTAAGACTCTTTATTGCTGTATACATTCTGAAGACACTATCCACGTTAATAATCGTTTATTATCTAGAACTGAAGAAGCAATGGGCTGGGCTTAAAACTCCAAGAACTGATAACTATTGGAGTGGAACAGTTCTTGAACAGAAACTACGGTTTTTAAACGTAGCGAAGGACGCCCTCAGACTTGGTGGAGTGACCTTCGCAAGGGTGTTAAGAGCTGGAAGTCCAGTAGTGGAGGAGCATAGGCTGATGATGACGATTTGAGGATCCACGCAGCATCTGTAAGAAAAGTAATCGTTGTTAGAATCATTGAAGAAAATTTGTTACTTCTGACGGGTTTGACTGTGAAGCTTGTCCATCATTAACTATACATACAACAATTGCGCCTGTGTTCCCAAATAGGGTAGGCAGAGCATACGATGATATAGACACAACCATGATTATGACTATTTCACGATCCACAGTCACTTCTAGCATAATTTAGGTTTGAAAAAGATGGTAGAGATATAATAGTGACAGGTTGCTAGCCTGTCGCCTAAAGCATACCTAAACCTAAACCTATTTCCTTAAGACGCCTCTTAGGTCATCCACGGGAAAATCATTAATCATTCAACTCAAAATACCCTTCACTTCAATTTTAAAGGCAAGACTTTTCAATACCTCCATATCTTAAACCGACCATAAGACCTTGAGCTTAAAAATACTGAAAAACAAAATGCGTATTTAGTTGCAGCGAAGATGGCCGCACAATACTTGCGCAGTGACATTTGAATGGGGCTAGTCTGGAAATTTGTATGGCGCGGATAGGCGCAGGCGCAGCCGTTTTGTCAATACTGTCGCCGACTGTACTGTTTAATCAGTTTCGCATTCAACTGTACCGCCTTTGACGAGTAATTGCTGCCAATTGAAATGTTATTTCTGTTGCTGTCGATTTGGTTTTTTGGTATTGATTGGTTAAGCTGATTTCAATGGTTGGGCTGTTGGTAGCTAGCCTATTAAGAATTACAAACCATCTAGTAGCTCTTTTTTACTTGGTTACAACATTTATCAAGCTAACTAGAATGTTGACAAAGGACCATTACATCTAACACCTGTGATTTTTTGTATTAACGATCTTTAAATCAATTTCGGATCCCAATAATTTTATGTTACATCTACAATACAAAACATTGTTGATACTTTTCAAGATTATACCCTTTATAGTTGTCAAAAGGAATGTTTTACATGGTCATAATAAATACCAGATAATAGTGAAACTAGTATTATTTTGTTTGTTGATTTTGCTAAGAAACTATTTTTTTCATGGAATGTAAAATACCAAAGTCACAAAAGAGTTTTTTTGCAATCGCAAAAACAAAGTTATTAATTAAAGTAACGTTATTTTATCCGAATAATATCAACTTCATGTATGCCAACGAACACTAGTATACACTCGCGAGCAAAAGTATTGCATCACTTTGCATTTTTTCGATTGCACCCAATATGTTTGTAATTTGGTTTATTTGTCAAAAAAATTTGAATGCAATTATGTTTATTGGAATATTAGCTACATAAAAAGCTATGAATCATAAATATCGGCTCAGGATTTTTCAACTTACAGCCATTTTCCTGGTTTGCGAGCCTAAACGTGTTACGATTTGCCCGGATGACCGCACATTCGCGCTGACTTTTGACCCCTATTGGGAGATATTTTCTTATCAGCTACTTTTCAGAAATTTATCGGTACACTCTCCGCATATTATCCTGCGGAAAACCTATGGAAAAAATGGAAACCACCGAAGCCCAGGTCGCCGTAGTAGTCTGGTTCCTGCAAGAAGGGCGTATTCAACTTTCTGTGGCTGACGAACTGAATCTGAGCCGATCTACCGTTTGAAAAGTTTACCAGAGGATCCAGGTACCTGGAGCTTTTAGTTAGAGATCACGAAGCGGTCGCAGAATGGGCACATCAAAGAGGAACGACCGATTCACTGCCTCGACATCTCTCCGAAATCGTCACCAGACAGGTGTTGCCATCCAGCAGCGTTTGCGTGAGGGGTGAAGAGTAGCTGCTAGCAAGTGGACAGTGAGAAGAAGATTCATGGCAGCTAATTTGATACCTAAGAAGCCTGAAACGGGACCCAGGTTGCTGCCACACCACCGTAGAGCTCGAAAACAATTTGCATAAGTTCATAAGGATTGATCCCTCGAGCAATGGACCCCAATTCTGTCCTCAGACGAGTGCAGAATGAGTCTCAATGGTTGCGACTGACGAGGAAGAGTCTACAGAAGGCCAGAAAAATGCATTTCTCAGTGCTGCTTCTCCGGTAGAGTCGTTAAAGAAGGTGGTTCCGCGATGCTTTGGGGCGTCATTTCGGACGACGCGCGCTCTGAGCTGGTTCTCGTGCTTGGGGGGTCGTGGCGGTGGTTTGACCTCTTCCGGGAACATAACAAATGTTCTGGAAGAGCTCGATGTTCTTTATGCGGGTAGTTTTGATGAGGGGTTCACACTTATGCTAGACAATATCCTTTGTCATGCCGCGAGAGTGTCCGCGCGCTTACCTAAGGGAGGTTGGCATCGCGACCATGGATTGGTCAGTGATGAGTCCGGATCTTAATCCCAATGAACACAAGTGGGGCTACCTAAAAAGGAAGGTTCGAGCTCGAAATCCAGCCCTGTCCGTGTTAGATAACCTGAAAACGCATTTGTTGGAGATGTGGGACGCTAATCCTCAGAGTTACGTCCAGAAGTTAATCAGGTCAATGAAAAACCACCTTAACTGTACCGTCAGGGCACGAGGGGCAATACGCGATATTAATTTAATAATAATTTTGTATCAAATATCTTGTTATTTTCTAAAAACAAGCCTTTAATTCAAACATTGTCCATTTTATTTACGGGCCATTTTGCAGCTACTTTCATCAACCTTTTTTTTTTCAGGTTTATGAAACAGATTTTTTATGAAAGTGTCATGTTTTCAAGATCCTTACATTATAAGCTTTCTTTTGGTACCAGAATTTTTGAGATCAAACCGAAAATTACAAAGTTATATGATGTATACGAAAAAATGTAAAGTGATGCAATACTTTTGCTCGCGTGTGTATGTCGACCATTGAGAATGTTTACCTATTTTGATAAAAAATTACTACTTTGTAGGATCTCAGTGTAACTCTTAAAACACCCGCCATTGTATATTTAAAATCTCTCTCAAGAACCTTCTTTAAATTACATCCGCATAAAACAGCCAGGAAAACATCGAACCTCTATAAATAAACTGAATTCAAATATTCACTCGAACATGCAAAATCCCGAGCAGCAAACAGGGGACAATTAAAATCGAAAATAATATCGAGACGAATAACGAAGCGGACCATTAAAATAAGAGCTGAATAATGAAGTCGAGCAAATTAGAGAGAAAAATCCGGGATGCATTGGGAATATAGTACCATCGACCAATCAAAATCCTCCGTCAATTAAGTGGAGATCGCAAAAGGAAAATTGAAGGAAAACCGAGGGGAGCTAGGGACGGGGTGGTCGCATGTCGATAAGTTGTTATGTAATGATAATGAATGAGGAAATTTATTGCATGGTTTGTTCTTAAAATTCGAATTAGGAGTTTGCAAAGTGTAGTAGGTAAATAATCACTTTATTGCACAAAGAAACATGATATACCTACAAAACATAGGATGGTGAAGTAAGAAAAGGGGGAATCATCCGATCTTTGAGTGAAAGATATATTTCTTTGATGTAGTATAGCCGTAACGATATTATATATAGTTTGAAATATTTAACATCCAATGTAATTTCAATCAGCCGTTTGCCTGTTTTATTTCTGAGCTACGTATCTAAAAAATAATAATTTGAAAATATCACTTTAAGACATGAACAATTAAATCTTATAGTATCTCCTACAAAATGAAATCTAATATAGGTCCATAATTCATCTTGTTTTTATCGCGACGTATTTTCATTTTCATATTCCAAGTTCACAACGACAAAACTTGGTCTAATTATCTATCGACATCGATAGTCCTGTCACACTCAAACATCCCTAGCTCTAGATATGATTCTATGGAAATACAGTTTGTCCTCCCCGCATTGTAGCTCCGCGTAAATGGATTTTATCACTATATAAATATCCCCCTATTTTACGTGACGTACCGTTAGGGTGGTTTGAAAGGTTCTTTGAAACCCGTTGGTAGCATTAGCGAACAACGAATGTTAGGGAAATGATACGGCCCGCTCGTGTTTTGTTTTGAAGTTTGCGTCTTATGTAATGCCTTCTTAGACACGCTACGTTGGCTAGAATTTAGACGAATCGTCTATTTTTTTACCATGACAATCCTTTTGCTGATTTTGTAAACTTTTCTGACTATTTTAGGAGATTTCATTAGCAATCTACCAGTCTTTTAAAGCAGGAAAATACTATGAAACATCTGAAGACATGTTAAGGTTGACAAAATAAGACATAACATAAAATACAAGATGAAAGAATCCCATCTTCCCACACCAAATCGCGGCATAATTTTCATAGCGCTATCCCCATTAACATTTCATGATATCGGACAGTAAACGATGAATAGTCGATTGAACGGACCCTTGGTGACCAGGGCAGCATAAACGCAAGGAGCCCCCTGGTGAAATTATGCGTCAAATGCCTCGCGGCTCATTTGGCTTGACCCTTCCGGTATCAATAATCAAGATGTCTTTAAAGGGTAGTGTGGTTACGGTTGAATAAGGATGTATACATTCGGACTTTGATGTTACACGCTGAAGCTTATGCTATCCTGGTACTCTGCTTAGAAAAGACTAAGGCTGATGGGAGATGATGGCAGTTGTTTTAGGATGAATCCGGTTTAAGTGGGTCATGATGATATTGTCAAGTTACTACCACTGAAATCCGAAATCAGACAGAATGCAGATGTGTTTCCAACAGAAGGTAAGTTGGCTGTCTTGCTCTGATTGACGAAATATAACAATGTAGGCACTAGTGGGGTTCCGATACAGACGGAATCGAGGTATTGCCGTTATTATACGCATCACATTGGGGGTGGGAGTGAGGTGTTTGGAAAAAGCAAACATTTAAGGCATAAAGTTGCAGAGACAGTTGGCAACACCCGTCATGTGCGCAACTGACAACGCCTGACCTTCCAACGCATCGTATGACTTGGTTGCAAAGAAGTCAGCTGTATGTAAATTAGCCCGTGTCCCGCCACGCTGTATTTAAATTCGCCGCCGAACGTCTACGGAACTGAGCGGAGCCCCAACTCGTAGGTCCTTGACACCTCGGCTCCCCGCGCATATAAAAACGCCTGTGACCTAACCACCTTACATATTTAGACTGCATCGTTGCAGTACTAACAAACTCGTACTGAAGCGGAATATCGATTACTTTCGCTACTATAATGTAATCCCCCGCCCACAATTCGTTTTTTTAGCTCAGGATAGCAGTATAGTGGTCTCTGTCGCTCTTGTGCGCTCCTGGGGCCGCCCGGTCCCTCGGGCCGCCTTCGGGCCTCTCTGTCCCTCCTGCCCGCCGTATGTAAATGATCGTCTCCCCGCCGCTGTGTGCGAGCGTCCCGACACGGACACACATAACCACCCGTTTGAGGTTTACTGCCCTGACAGGTTTTGTCCTATTTTAAATACGAATCTACAATTTGATTCCTCCTGACTTTTCATGACAGTTGCGCGAAATTTACCGATTTTAAAGTTTTTCTATGGATTGTTTTGTTTTTGGACTGAGACAGTCGGCGTGCAGTGCTGATGTTGAAGATACAGATAACAAAGCGGGGGCAGTTTGAGCGAAAACGATTTTCCGAAGGCTCTCGGCGTGCCGGCGAGCGGCAAGCGGTTTTGAGTCTACGCACGTTGAGCGTTCGTTGTTATTCGGGTGGTGTGCGCGCGCGACGCAGCTCGGCTGTGACGTCACGCGTACGTCGAAAATGACACTTTTACGAGCAATAATTTACATTATTCCGGTGTTAAGCCTCGCGTGCCGAGTCGCGCGATTGATTTCCCGTCAGTCTCTATTCTCGTTGGTAAATCGAATCACTCGTACACGCTGGGGTTATGCGGTAATAGTCGTTTTGCGTGTTTTTCAGTTTTTCGTGTTTATTTTGGTGCAGGCCATTGAGCGTTGCGGCGATACGATCGCTGGGCTGTAAACATGCTTGTGACGTGAAACCCGTGTTTTTATTGTTCGCCAAAACGTCGTGGCATCTAGGAATTACGGCGTCCATTGATTCCGTGCTTACCTGAAAGGCTAAATTTATTCCGAGGAGAATGAACGACGCTGACGCTTCCATTGAACGCAGAATATCTAAGGTTTTTGTGTGTTAGCGGTATGAAAATATCTTGTGTTAAATAAAGTACACTACAGAACGATTGAAGGACTTCTAATTCTTTGCCATTATCACTCAATGTCCAAAATGTCAAACTGATGCAAAGGTTTTAAGGATTATGTATTGTTACCACCGGGAGTCGTCTGCTGTTTTTAACATCTTTAACCCCGTTGCAATAAGTGGGATTAGGTTCAAAATCAATAGTGTCGTCTGTCTGTATCTGACTGACCTGTAGTCCCATGGCATGAACCGATTTGATTTCGATTCAGTGTTTTTAATCAAAACCTTTTTGAGTTAGTTAAAGATTGATGGGTAAGAACCAAAAAGATGCACCTGTGTTAAATTGCCATTTACTTTTTTCATACATACATACATACATATTCTCACGCCTGTATTCCCATGAGGGGTAGGCAGAGCACATGGATTCAAAAATCCAGTGCCACGTCTAGCAAATTCAGGGTAACCAGATGGTTAAACGTGATATTGCGGTGACAGGTTGCTAGCCCATCGCCCACAATACACTAACCCTTTCCCAGAGTCGACTCTTACAACACCCACAGGAAGAAAGGGGGAGGTGCTATTCTAACCCGGCACCACACGGGTGACTTACGGGTACTTTTTTCATAGTGACAGGAAAAAATAGCCAATTTGTATGTGTAATAAAAAGCAGGTGGTAGCCTACTGGTTTGACCTGTGGACTTTCATGCAGAGGATAGTGGGTTCTATTCTCAGGTTCGCTCTTCAAAATATTTAGGAATTCACGAGAGAAATCGAATTTGACCACAAGCTTTTCGGCTAAAGAAAAAATCGTGACGAAACCGGCACACAGTGACTAAGTGATCCAATTTTATGCGTGAAGCTCCCAATCCGCATTGAACCCCTGTGGGCCTCATACTACGAGGAGACTTGTGCCCTACATTGGGACATTACACTGGAGTCTTTATTTATTTCCACTTATAACAGTAATTTTGACTAACTCTTAATGCAAGTAAAACTTTTTGGTCTTTGCCCTGAAGTAATAATGGTGGCTATTCACGACATGTCAGTCCGTGATAAGGCGGGACACACACGCGCCACCCAATTAAGATCTTCATTAGGCGCCTTCCTCGAATGTGCGCCCGCGCAGCGCCGCGTTACAAAACAAAACGTTTTTTTTTCTTATACTCGCAGTAGGTGAATCTATGTTTTGTGAGTAATCGGAGGGTAGAGTGATTTGATTTTGTCGATGAAATTCAATAAATAAGAAATTTTAAACCGTAAGACGTGAAAAAAATAATCAAGTTAAATCGAGCTATCGCCGCGGCTCCTAGATGAAGGGCTACGGGTTCGCCCGACGGGTGCGCCAAAGTTCACATAAAATTGCAACTTCGATTATTGGAAGTCCGAAAATGTTCGTTATAAAATTTTATATCATAATGAT